>NW_019289871.1:169736-185192 GCF_000500325.1 Leptinotarsa decemlineata
TCGGCTTTTATCTGAGCTTTTTGCTGAACAGGTTCCAACTCGGTGACAGAGTTGTGGTCACCTCGTTCAGTGTCGAAAACTAAACCGAGTTCATCAGCTGCTCGGGCAGCTGCCCTAAAGAGAAATGCTCCAATTCCTCTTCTCTCATGGTCGCGAACCATTATTATTATTTTTTGATATTGAAATTCTCGGATGCTTTAGTTCTTGATCTGCTTTGAGATATTTACTCGTTAAAGTTTGTGAACATCCATACTAGGCACTAGTAACTATACAAAAATCTTACTTACACCTTTGAAGTGAATTGAAATTACTATGGATCTTCATTAAGTAACGGCCGAATCAATCAGAAAAACAAAAAGTCTTACGTTGAGTGAATTAACTGAATTAACCTCTTGATATAAATGGTCTGTTGAAAAACGTGTATTTTTTAATATAACTTTTAAAATTGGGTTCTGTACTATTTGTAACCTATTAATGTGGTTGTTGAAAATACCACCTTTAGCTAACGTATCCAAAAAATAGTTAATTGTGAGATTTTCACTGAACAGTTTTACAAAAACGCAACACGTGTTTCGCCATACGATGGCTTTTTCGGACGTGTCTTTACTAACTGTTTTAGCGGAAATGTCACAATAAAGTGTTTTTTGTGTTTTCTTATGGATTTTCATCAAGTATTCCACCTTATGTTATTAGGTATCTCATTATGGATTCTGCCAAAGACTGATATATCAAAAATATTTTTTTTTAAATATCTCTGAGAGTATAAAATTTATGCATGGGTAATCTCATCCTTTGTGTTATATATGATATTTGTTTTTCCCCTTCTCATATGTTGGTTGATGACAATACCTAACTATTTAATGGATACGGTTTTTTCTATATAATCGGTCATTTCAAATTAAAACTTTTTGTGCGGGTAATTTTGTGTAATTTGAGTTCTCAATGAATTCAGTTTGTACCTATGTAGTCAATTTAAATTAACCTCTTGATATAAATGGTCTGTTGAAAAACGTGTATTTTTTAATATAACTTTTTAAACTGGGTTCTGTACTATTTGTAACCTATTAATGGGGTTGTTGAAAATACCACCTCTAGCTAACGTATCCAAAAAACAGTTAATTGTGAGATTTTCACTAAATAGTTTTACAAAAACGCAACACGTGTTTCGCCATACAATGGCTTTTTCGGATGTGTCTTTACTAACTGTTTTAGCGGAAATGTTACAATAAAGTGTTTTTTGTTATTTGTTATGGATTTTCATCAAGTATTCCACCTGATGCTATTAGGTATACACTATCTCATTATGGATTCTGTCAAAGACTGATATATTAATAATAAGTTTTTTTTAGAAAGAATATCTCTGAGACTATAAAATTTACGCATGAGTAGTCTCATCCTTTGTATTACATATGAAATTTGTTTGTCCCATCTCATATGTTGATCAATAACAAGACCCAAATATTTAATGGATACGGTTTTTTCTATAATCGGTCATTTCAAATTAAAACTTTTTGTGCGGGTAATTTTGTGTAATTTGAGTTCTCAATGAATTCAGTTTGTACCTATGTAGTCAATTTTGATTCAAGTGAAATAAAAAAAAAACTCATAGAGTCGTATTAGAAAGGATATAAAAGAATAGAAGACAATGCGTAGATACTCTTAAAAATATTAAAATTCAGTGCATCCTAAACACTATGAAATTTCTCACTGCAACAGGAAAATATTCCTTAATTAGTTAAATCACCATGATGTTTCATCTCAGGCAATCAAAATTTTATGTTTCGTCTTCATCATAATGTCATCTGAAAAATCCAATTAATACTTTGTTACATCTGGTAGAGTTTTTGTGACTCATATTACTTAACCCAATCAAAATTACTATAGTAGTTGAAACGGAGTGCGGCTTATTCCGAAACACAATTAAATATGATTAATTTCTCAAAACGGTATGTTCACGTTCCGTAAAAAATACCTCCCAGAAAGTAATTGTTCAATTAATGAATTAAAAAATATTTCGTTCTCTTTGAATCGTTATGGAATATACTATGAGAAATATTTTTCATCAATTTTACAATTTCTTGAATTTACTATCAATTGGATAACGAATGGAATATTATTTTACCGAATGGACAGAACTTCACGAAATAACTTGTTACCATTTCTTGTTGGTGTATAGAAACAGTAAAAAAACATTTTACCACTTAGCAGTCGATGAAATTAATTGTTTGTTCAATTGAACAAACTAATCTAGTGACGAGTCATCCTGATTTCGTCCAGGTTTGGAGACCAGCTCCCCTACCCTTTTGGCTGATTATTGACCTTGAGAGGGGCCAATGGGTACACAACTGATAAATGACGGCATGAAGTCCTTAGACATCAGTGCCGCCCTTCACGGGATACCCCTACCTGGCTGGGGTGGGATGGATGAAAAAGTTATTCATCCGTTAACGGGGGACATGAGGGCCTCATTCGACAGAGTGTCGGGGCCTTCTATATCGGGAGGGGTCGTCTACAGCATAATCTGTGGCTTCCCTAACTAACGGGTTTTCATGAGTTTCCATTTTTTCGAAAACTCTCTCATTCCTCGACTGAATGGACTGCCGAATGGAAGGCAGCTGCAAATCTCTGCGGATGGCTTCATTCCGCACGAACCAAGGAGCATTCACAATCATCCTAATTAACTTATTTGGAACCTTTCCAAAATGGAAATGTTGGACGGAGCCGCTTGTCCCCAGACGCCTGAAGCGTACATGATGACAGGCTTGAACATCGTGTTGTAGATCGTAATTTTGTTCTTTAAGCTCATTTTTGACTTTCTATTGATCAGAGGGTACAGACTGGCTATCCGACCCTCGACCTTAGATTTAACGTACATAATGTGCGGGTTCCAAGGTAGCCTACGGTCTATTAAAAGGCCGAGGTACTTTACCCGCGCTTGCCAGTCAATCTCCCTTCCAGAGATTCTCACTTTTCTGGCCGGAGAAGATAGTAATCTTCCCATGGTTATCGCCCGAGTCTTTTCCGGGTTTACTCGGATCTTCCAATCGAGGTACCAGCGCTCGAGGTCGTCCAATGCACGTTGCATGTAGACGACGCCGAGCTCTCGTCCCATGGAAGATGAGAGAAGAGCCGTGTCATCGGCGTACAGGGATATCTTTCGGACCTAGGCAGGTCGCTGGTATAGAGCGAATAGAGCGTCGGAGAGAGCACGGCCCACTGAACAAACTAATCTAGAATGGGTAAAGATTTGGAATCAAGAAGTTGAATGACTGGAGTATTAAAAATAGTAGTATCGAAATATTGAGGGAAAATCTGGAAGCCAGAGCTGTTTTCAGTCGATGGAAATATATTTTGCAAAAGACAATAGCTTGTCAATTTTCGCAACACATTCATATATCGTCACCCTTATGCCAGAGACGAAAAAGTGTAAATCAGGAGTTTTGAGTCTCTAAGAATCAGATTTTCCTTAAACGCATCCAATCTTTTTTCAATATAGCTGTATAATAAACATGTTTTCATCTGATATATCACGGCTCATAAAAGTAAGAAATTTATGGAAAAACACACTTTCGTGTTTATGGCATAAAATTAAACTGCATTAAAACACACTTTCGCGAAACTGTTTCTCCCAAGCATGAACAATTAGGAAATAGACTACAGTGAATTCTTGCAATAAAACAGTAAAATTTATATTGTTAAACAGATTTTCGTAATATGAAGTAAAAATTAAACATAAAATACAGACATATTTATTATGTTTCATAATAGTCTTGGTCAGATTCTTCTGCGTCCGGTTGTTGGATGCAGTACCTTACATTTGCATTTGATTTTAAATTTTTGTAAAATTGGTGGTGCTCTTTAGGGATGGTTAGATCTGCCCACATCTTCTGTGGATCTTTGTATTTTGCCGCTGCAATAGGGATCTCATCGCTGTAGGCGGCAGGTATAGTAGCATTAGATGGTCTTCCTCTTTTATTTTTCTTCTACGTGCTGGAAATCTTCATTGAAGTTAGTTTTATAGCTAATCTGAGAGCAATTCTTCTATATTGTAACCAGTAAATACTTCGAAAGGTTACTTTTTTCACGCGGGGACTGGTCACTGCTTTAAAATTGAAAAAATCGTTAACAACCATACCTACTTCTGACAATTAATGGAGCAGGGTTTTTCCTTGCAGTTCGTATGACATACACTGAAATGAACTTGGCACATCTTTCAATTTTGGAGTAGATAGAGTCACACTCCATTTCCGTGTGACCAGTTTCAAAATATTTGTGGTTTATTATTTCGAGAGTAGAGTGCCTCTTTACCAGCTCAAGGCACATTGCTGAATAAATAATATTTTTTGCTGGCCTCCAAAGCTGTCTGACATCATGCGAATCTCTTTCACACCAGATTTTGACATGATATAGTCGTCAATGCATGATGCTATCTCATTTGCGTCCCTATTTCCATTGGATTCCGACCATAAATATCAGATAGTCTCTTTACTTCCCAAATTGTATATAGTCAGATTGTAAACGGCATATTTTCTTAAATAAAATATTTGCCATGATGGTCCTTTTGGGGTGTTAAGAACTGCTTGGAGGTTGAAGTTAAAACTCAAAATTGATGGATCTTCCAAGCACTTCTCCGTGTCATCATTCCTGTCTCCCTCGTTCTGGTCAGGTGTTCATTGCATGACTCTTTATTTTTAATTTTTTTGTCCGGTGTCATATTTTGGAAGGCTACACAGTTTTTACACTGGTCTTTTTTCGGTTTAAAAAACTGAGTTTGTACAACTTGAAAATTGCACAATACTTTGCATTTTTTTTATGTATATATTTTGCCACAGAGCAGTCGATAAAATTAATTGATTGTTCAATTGAACAAGCTAATCTAGAGTGGCTACAGATTTGAAATCAAGAAGTTGAATGACCCGAGTATTGAAAATAGTAGTATTGAAAGCTGTTTTCAGCCGACAGAAATATATTTTACAAAAGACCGTAGATTGTTAATTTTTGCAACACATTCATATATAAGATTATTGAAGAATCCGAGGACTGATTGGGAGGCTTGCTGACAAACTACTTCATAATGTAAAACCATCAGAGGAGTGAAACCTTAAAATCCACAATAACAAAGAATCCGAATATTACTGTAACTTCATCCCAACACCAAACCGTTATTTTTAACGCTCCGACACAAGTTTCAATCACCAAGTGATTATCTTCAAGAGAATTGAACCACGTGTCGAGGCGTTAAAAATAACGGTTTATTACATCAAAGTTTCCAAACAGTGCATCACAAGAAAGAAGAATATCATAATTGATTTCTGAATGGATATCAAGAAAGGCTGATACAACAAATAATTTTAGGAGACGACAAGTGGTAGAAAAGCCGTTACAAACATTACTATTTCTTTTTCACTCCAAAGGACTGTGAAAGAGGAGGAAAAAAAACTAGATCTTAATGCAACTTCGAAACCTACTCCTGATTCGAGCCCTCAAATACCCTTAGTTATATTCTTATCAGTTCTTAGTTAAAAATTTTCTGATTGATTCGGCAAAAAAGCAGGTAGATAATTTTCTATGAAATCAAAAAAGTTGAATGACTCAATATGTCCAACAGACGTAAAATACATACACTTTGCTACTTCTACAAAGTTTTGAAATACAAGCAAGCCAACTATCTCCATGATACAGTTATATATAGAAAAGATAAACATCGGATACAACTCCACAAATTTTTTATCACCATTTCTTGATATAGAAAGGAAATTATCCAACGAAGTTTTCCATATTATATCGCTTGTTACATGGATACGTTCAAGATAATCGGCTACAATAGGTCATATTTCTCGTTGAAAAAATTCATGACACCCATTAGCGTGAACTACAAAAATGAAAAAAAAATATCAGGCTGGGAAAGATCTTCATAGCCCTGCCGCCGAAGATAGGATACGTAATCCCTAAGAACTTCAACTACGACTCTTCAAGGCGAGGCTATCAGGTTCAGGGTCACCAGGGGCTGCCCTCAAGGTGGGGTAATATCTCCCCTTCTGTGGTTCTTGTGAATAGTCTGCTTGATACCCTCGACAGAAGAAAAGCTGATCTGTAAGCCAGACTGTCTATATGGACATGTCGAAGGATTTGTGGTAAGACTTGGGGTTTAGGTCCCGAACAAATCCATTGGATTTATGTGATGATTGTCAAGACCAATGATCACTTATGGTGCAATTGCTTGGTGGCCGAAGGATTTACAGAAAACGGACCAAGCGAAGCTCTCTGGCTTACAGAGACAGGCTTGTCTGGCTGTCAGTGGTGTCATTAGTACCACAACGTCAACGGCCATGGATATCCTTCCAGATCCCCTCCTCTCCACATTTCTCTAGAAAGAGAGGCTAGATGGACTGCATACAGACTTGTGCATATTGCTAATTGCACAAATCAATTCGCAACAGACTGTTGGTTGATATTGGAAGTCACAGCATTCTGGAAATGACCTCTGACTTTATGCCTCCAACTGTCAACTACGAACTGCCTTATAAAGTATTATTTCCGAGTAGAGAGGACTGGATCCTGCGGAGGAAATGAATATTAAGAGCAGATAGTTGTTGGTTCACAGATGGATCAAAAACACATTCCGATTCTGGTGCAGTCGCAGACCCATGACAGAGTTATCTACCTGCCTAGGAACTTATGCGACTGTATTTCAAGCGGAAATTTACGCTATTGTGAGCGGAGAGATTGGATAAATCCAACCCCACTCACAAGTCAATAAAAATATTCTCGGACAGTTAAGCGGCGTTGGAAGCTCTTGGCTCCTACCGAGCAACGTCTAAATTGGTAGCAAACTGCCAAAAAATACTCTCCTCGATAGGAAGACTGAAAGATTGTCTCTGGTCTGTATTCCTGACCATACTGGCCTGGAAGGCAATGAAGCTGCTGACTCTATTGCAAAGAAGGGTGCTGCAAGCGGATTCATTGGACCAGAACCTGTCATTGGCATCGCTTTGGGCTTTGCCAAACAAACACTGAACACCTGGATGGCAAGAAGAGTTATGGACTTCTGGCAGAATCTTCCAGGATTGGCTCACTTGCAGAGACTTGGACCCACTCACTTTAGACCTACCTACCTACCCTAAGGCGGCATGCTCCAGATGTATTTCACACCACAGAGCATGCACTCGCCATGTGCCCACTTCGCGCAGGTTCACTACTCTCGTAGCAATGCTTAAGGCTATCTCTTAGCTCACGCGTCTACTCAAAACGTCCGTTGTCATTGCCAGGGTTGTCATCGGTAGGCAAATCATCGTTACGGGCCCCATCACCTAGCCTCTGACCCTTCCGAGCGGGTCGATTGTGGGGACCCCTTCCTAGATTACCAGGAACCATGTTTTGGGTCTACCGGGTGGTTAGCCCCGTGGGCCCACCGACAGCACCGGAGGGAGAATAGTGTTCTCCTTCCTGGGCTGCCGGTCCGGTTTTGCTCCAGTTGCTCGGGTAAGTGGAGGCGCAACTCACTAAAGGCCAAGGGTGTTAGTGGCATCCCTGCTTATCGACAGGGAGCTGTGATTTCAACCCGGTGCTTTGCAGTGAAAGCTGCAGTGAAAGACGGAGATCAAATCTCGTTTAGCGGTCAATGTCAAAGTTTGGTTTTGCAGCAGAGTGTTTTGGAGGTACCCGATTATCTTTCATATTGGTGGATTGAGTCTTGTATCGAACCCGCAGATGGCGTATTTGTATGGGAAGACGTCATTACCTGCTCTTTGTACTGTTATTGATGTTATTCCAAATGGCCATGGAATCCAGAGTGTGAGCCATAACCTACATTCAGGCATTTTTTCTCTTTGTCCATCTCTGACTAGATTTCCTTATGAATTTCTACTGATTCTATTCCTTATTAAAGGAATTAATAAATAGTTACTTATTACTCTTTAATTTTGGTTGGCTCCAGTTACCTGTCCTCCCAACAATATACGAATACTTCTGAAAATTGTAGCAAAATTATCTGGTGCTTTATCTATTGCTCATATGCACATTTTATAAAAATAAATAATCAAACAAATAGGGTAAGCCCCAACTCGTTAGTTGCATATCCAATTTTTTCATTCTATTTTTAGTCGCCTATTTTCACACACTTGTCACGTTCTGTTTTCACCTCATAAATCTAGGTTCGGATTGCATTTAAAAGTTATTATAAATCTTCATAAATGCATGAAAACGCAATAACTTACTACTTATTAATGAGGGAAGCATTTTGTTCAATTTTTAATTACCTTTAACAATCTCACTTTTATTTTTGTACTGGGATATTTCTGTTGTTTATTTATTTGTCGACAAATATAGGTGTGAAGTACAAACTAATTATAATTGTTGGGAGTTATGTCTCTGGGAAATTTTATGCTAACAAATTGGATATTAATTGAGAGCATAATTTCAATAGCAGCTGCAGGTGTGATAACTTCTTCTAAAAAATCCTACCGGAGGTTCTTCATTCAGGCGAACCATATCGGAAGGAATGAAATCACGAAATTTACTAATGATTTTTCTGTGCCAAATCGGTTGAATAAAAAAAAAATCGTGTAAAAATTATATTCACAAAACGTGACAAAAGAAAATAATTATTTTTGTTGTGTAACTTGAAATCGTTTTCTTCCGTTTACGGTTACAGTTTATGCAGAAATGTTCTTCAAGGCCTTCAAATAGTATTACAAATCAATATGGGATTCCGTTTGAGACTTTGGTGTGAAGCACCCTGATGTCGCCTTTGCAAGGCTATGAAAGTTGCTAATGAGGAAAGAAGTATATCTTTTTGTTCATATATAATTGTCAAAATTTTGTTTCTCAATCTTCATCGACTTCGAAGATATCAGCCCGTACACCCGGTATATAGTAACATGAAAATCTTTATATCGATTATTTTCAACATAAATGAAAACATTGAAATTATTCATCGGAACAACATTTGTTCAAATATTTTTCGCAAAATTAAGAAGGTGCTGGAAATAGTACAATAAAATGTTGGAAATTCATTTCATATGTAGATATGAACATAATGATAAAAAGTATTCTTATTACTTTTATGAAGCTTCAATGAAGTACTCATACACTGAAAATCAGTACATTCTTTGATCGAATACTCTTTTGTCATTTGTTGTAAAGAATTGTCGCGAAATCTCAAATCAAGAAGGTGCTTGAAATAGTTCAAATAAAATGTTGGAAAATCATCTCACATGTAGGTATGAACATAATGGTAAAAAGTATTTTTATTACTTTTATGAAGCTTCAATGAAGACTCATACACTAAAAATCAGTACACTTTTTGCTCAAATAATCTTTTGTCATTTGTTGTTTGTTTTGTCATTTGTGAAAAATATTCTTATTACGTTTATGAAGCTTTAATGAAGACTCATACACTGAAAATCAGTACACTTTTTGATCAAATAATCTTTTGTCATTTGTTGCAAAAAGTTGGGTATGAATGAAAAAAGTATTCTTATTACTTTTATGAAGCTTCAATGAAGACTCATGCACTGAAAATCAATACACTTTTTGGTCAAATACCCTTTTGTCATTTGTTGCAAAAAGGTGTCGCAAAATCTAAAATTAGGAAGGTGCTCGAATTAGTTGAAATGAAATGTTGGACATTCATTTCACATGTAGGTATGAACATAATGATAAAAATATTCTTATTACACTTTTTGGTCGAATACTCATTTGTCATTTGTTGCAAAAAGATGTCGCAAAATCTCAAATTAAGAAGATGCCTCAAATAGTTCAAATGAAATGTTGGAAATTCATTTCATATGAAGATATGAACATAATCTTAATACTTGTATGAAGCTTCAATGAAGTACTCATGCACTGAAAATACTCTGTTGTCATTCGTTGCAAACAGTTTGTCACAAAATCTCAAATCAAGAAGGTGCTTGAAATAATTAAAGTAAAATGTTGGAAATTCATTTCATATGTAGATATGAACATAATGATAAAAAGTATTCTTATTACTTTTATGAAGCTTCAATGAAGACTCATACACTGAAAATCAGTTTACTTTTTGGTCTGATACTCTTTTGTCATTTGTTGCAAAATGGTGTCGCAAAATCTCAAATTAAGAAGGTGCCTCAAATAGTTCAAATAAAATGTTGGAAATTCATTTCATATGTAGCTATTAACATAATGATAAAAAGTATTCTTATTTTATGAAGCTTCAATGAATTACTCATACACTGAAAATCAGTACACTTTTTGGTCAAGAACTCTTTTGTTATTAGTTACAAAAAGTTGTCGCAAAAGCTCAAAATTACTTTTGGAGCTTCAGTGATCCTTCAAGACTATTTTCAAAGTTGGACAGCATTTTTTTTCTTGTATTTTGCTACTTCTTGAAAATAAACATTGTTATATTAATAATTCACAACACGACCTCTCAATATCTGTCTACTATTTAATAGAACTGCCAAAAGCCAGTTTGAAAAAGAATTGTTTGAAACGTTGCTAAACATTATGCAAAATCAATCATGATCCCAAGTGACTCATTCTTTAAAATTCCTGAAAATTCTATAGAAGTTTGCTGTTACTTGCAACTTGAATCAAATTTCTACTTCATGTTTTACTTCAAATTCATCTAATCCTTGCTTTCTGCCTACATGCTATAGATCATGACCTGACAATTTCAGTTTAACACCTGCTGTTTTGGAAAATTAGACACGCTTTCCGTAAAAATCCCTTATTGAATGAACATAAGCTATTCAGCAAATGAAATCCCCTGTCAAATCCACCAACAACTTAATTTCCGAAACGGGTCAATTTTATGATTATTTATGGTTTCAATTGCTTTTTATGGCTCTAACTGAGGTACCTACTTGTGAAATCATTGTCGTTTATGTGCACCAAAGAATTGATATTCATTTGGTAGAACACCATTAACGTTCAACAGCAACCCGACTTGGTTTTGCACCGGTAATAGAAAATATATGCCAACATTTTTTCTGTCGATAATGATGTTCACAATTATCGATTTTAATTTTCAAAATTAATTTCCTCGCGGCGGGACAGTTTTTTAAATTTTGCTATAACATCTAGAGTTATGAAAATGCTTGATGTAACTAACATATTTATAAATGCTATTGTGAACTTTTTTGTAGACCTTTAAAAAAAGAACAATATCTAGTGAATTGATTAGTTGCACCACCACCAGACTTGTCACGAATAACATCGTCATATCTCGTCTGGGTGAATACCCGAAACAATGGTAAATTTTACGCATAAAACTTTCTCTTCAATACCTTCGTCCATTGGTGACAACAGTTTGAAAATCCGTTAGGTAGTTTTTTGAGTTTATCGCCTTCTAACCGACAGACGCGACGGGGGACTTGGATTTATTACGTGTAGTGATAACACTTTGACTTTTTTTACATATAACGTGTAAGTATATATTTTTTTAAGATACAATAAAAATTTCGATTTTTCAAATTATTAATAACTACAAAACTTTTGGAAATAGTAATAATCACTGAGACGGATACATTTTGTTCTGTGGATATTTTCAAAATGTTTTCCGAAATATCCTGGATAACAAAAAAATGTATTCGATTTTTTCGTAGACCTCATCGAGCACAACTGATTTCTAGAAGATTTTTCCTCGGTAGGTTATTTTATATGGAGTCATCGAAAAATCATTTTTCACAAGCTGTAAAACATCTTTCCATTTTTTGTTTTGGTTCAATTTTGATAGGCCCATTTGCCATGTTAAAATTTGCATCTGTGTTGATTATGACTCCGAAACGTTGCTTGCTACGTTCATCGAAAATAAAAAAATATGACAGGTACTTTTTTCAATTAAATTCATTTCAGTTTATTGCCCCAAAAACAATGAATGCTTATAATTAGAGAGTATAACTAGCTACAAAGTATAATGAAATAACAGTAACAGAAATAAGATATTTTACTACAAACACTTATCTTGAAAAAAAGTAGTCAAATATAAAATTAGTTTCACATAGTACAGCTTCAGAACGAATTCAGAGGTAATAAAAAATGAAAACTATGAAACACCACTAACTAGATTTTTTTTATTGATATTTAAGTTTTGTAATGAAATATCAAAACCTCAATTTATATCCATTGAGCACTATTACAATTTCTTCCAAAACATTTTTCACATCAATTTCTATTTTTTCGTAACTGTCAGGGAAATATATAATTTTAGTATATTATCACCAAATAATTAATTTAAATGTACCATTCAATTTCAAATTGACTAGAGAATTAATTTAAATGAGGATAAAATAGGACCAAGGATGGATCTTTGAGGTGCACAAATTATATTTTGAAGAGTGTTTTTTGATTACCTATATAAACATATTGTACAAATAATTAGTCCTTCTTAATCTTATATCGCTGAAGTCGTTGTAATCAAGTATAATATGGTTGCTAGAATTTTTCTGGAAATACAATGTACAGAATTCACAAATTTTGATATGAATTATCAAAAATATAGGAAACTGAAGAAAGATCTCAAAGAATGTCACATAACTCATTTTTAAGATATTTGCCACTGTTTTGGTAAATATTGTCATACGTTTGTCATACTTAATTTTTAGATAGAATGAAAGAAAATCTCCAGAAAATCAATCAATGTACAAAATAATTCTCCAAAATAATCTCCAGAATACCAATGAGTTTGTTCCGAAATACCTATTTTATTTTGATGTTTTGTAATTTGATATTATTGAATATCAAGTTCTCGTTACAATACTATATAATTTTGAGTACTTTTCGGTGATAACAAAAATTGAAAATAACTTCTCACCAAAAACAGGCTTTTGAAATGAACCGTTGTATACAGGATACTGTCTATTTATTGTTTTAGCAAATTTTTTTTTCGTAGTCCCCATTAAAAAAATGGGTAGAATATAAAACTTCACTTAGATTGCTATGACTCCAAATCTAGATGTATTTTTTGATACTGAACAACTTTTCTGAATAACATTTTCTGAGATTTTCCAAAATAAGGGTACTTTACTCTTGTCTCAAAATCAAATATTTGAAGGCTCCTCGTATATTACGTGTGTTTTACCATACTTTGTTGGTGCACGTTTAGTTTTAGGGAATGCACAAACTTTTATCAAGAATAACTTTTTGTAGAAAAATCCTTAATAAATAAGTTTTCCTTATGGTGCATACCATACTGTGGAAATTATCTTATGTGAAGTGTGAGTAAAATAGACGGAGAGAAAGAAAACACTGAAAATTCAAATACAGGTATCACATGGAATATTGAAAAATTAAAAATGATCCAAAAATTCTCAAAAATAAAACAAGAAAGTTACTTGAACGAAATATAAATATTTCAATTATCTATCAAGTGTAGATGCCGGGTTCAATTCAATTCAAAAAGCTATAGGAATTCTAAATATTAGACAAGTAGTCGGTGGAAGTTGAAAAGAGACTATTTTTTATATGTTGTTTTTGAATTTGAATCGTTTTATGGCTTAGGCCCAAAATAGGGGAATCATCTCAGCCCCAGGAATAGCAACAGATCTCATTTCAAGCCTTGTATCATATTGATAATCAATAAGCACAAGTTGACTTTCATTTCTATTAAAGATTTCAATTAGTAATATTTCCGCATATAACTAATTCATACCTAGTACAGTCCTACGGACTATTGTTGTAAGTATAACTGAATAAATGCATAATTTTGATTATTTTTTTTCCCGATGCTGGTATAGTTTGGTTCACAAGTGAAATTCGTGAAAAATAGTGATAAAAATATGAGAGACATATCTCAATGAATATGAAATAACATGTAGAGAAATGCATTTCAATAATTTCACAGAACATTAAAAATTGTAGTTGGTAGTAACAAATTAAGATCAATCAATCAATCAATCAATGTACCTACCTTATTGTCCAAGAAAAGATATTCTTATTGACAGAGCTTTCTATATTCTAAAGTCAATACATAATTAAATTTGACAAACATACCACATACCACCACAAGTCGACAAATACAAAAATTTTCACAACACAAAAAGTGAGCATCATCGTAAAAAAAATAATATTTACATAGCTTATAATCTAAAATGAATATATGTTTAATTAAATTTGTAAATAGTACATGAAATAAGGTGACAAGGGCAAAATTTTATCACAATACAAGAAAGTGAGTATCNTAAAATTTTGATATTCATCATTAAATTGAAAGGTTGTGTTTTTCATCTTGAAAAGTTCTCACCGAATTTTCAAAAATGCTGAATTTTCTCAAATTTCGCCAGGACAGTGATCACAATAAAACTAAAAGTTAGCCTGAAGTGATTTCTTAAGCAACTGTTGATTGAAGTGTATCCCTATTTCCATGCTGAAAATTAAATAAACATGAAATTAAATGTATCTCCTACCATTCACCCTGTATTTAGTAAAAAAATAAGTAGCCTAACACTTTACCTAGTGAAACACCGACTTTATCATAAAATAAGAGAAGTAGGTACTTAATGGTAGATAAGATTTCCCTGTTCAGAATGTTTAGAAAAAGAAAATAAAGTTCAGTATTATTCGGATAATCAAGTGAAGTTTGATTTGAAAAATGAAAAATATTTCTCAGAATTCTCTCAATAATATTCGGTCTGAACTCATAGAGATTTTTTTGTATCAACTATCAACGAATGACTAACTATTTCACTTCTCATCAATCGATATTGGTTGTCCATCTCTGATTTTCTTTATATCTTGAGCAATAGCTAAGAAAGGATCAAAAAGTACGCCTTCTGATGGTGCCGCCATATTCTCATCGAATAATTGAA
This sequence comes from Leptinotarsa decemlineata, assembly GCF_000500325.1. Taxonomy (NCBI): domain Eukaryota; kingdom Metazoa; phylum Arthropoda; class Insecta; order Coleoptera; family Chrysomelidae; genus Leptinotarsa; species Leptinotarsa decemlineata. The sequence goes on from NW_019289871.1 coordinate 184,523, forward strand.
ACTTTCAAAGGCCTCAAAGGATAATCCAATCAATACAACAAATATCAACCAGGGCAATGCCGACAGATGTAGACAAAATACCACCTGGTCGTAGAGTTTGATTTGTTGTTCACGCCGCCACAATTAAATATAAAATAAAATAGTCATAAATCCCAAATTAGTTCATCAATAGGGTCGGCTTGTTGAAATGCTGAAATCAATTGTGATGAAGTAGCGCTACAGGTTCACCCGCAGGTGTATTTAATGAGTGTTAGAAAAAAAAATAGGAATACTTATTTTCCAAAGAATAAGCATGCTGTTGTATTATACACTGTGTCCGTAAAGGAACAAATTCATTTTTAGCTAAACAGGTCATTTTAAGAAATAATCCTGAAACATGTCGATTTTTGATATTAATTTACGGTATTTTGAAATAATAATCTAATATACAGGGTGAATTACGTTCGAGTAATGACGTCACCGTCATTTTTTTTTAAATGGAACACCCCCATTTTGTCTCAATTTTCGGATTACTCTAGCTGAGCTGATTCCAAAAATGTATCACATGTTGATTCCAATTGGTACAGGGTGGACAAAAATACAGTAGTTGTGTGTGTGCTAATAAAGTAACGCGTAACATTCTTTATTAGGTAAATTAACAATATTATCAAAAATACTTATTGTCTAGCGG
>NW_019289871.1:190597-212351 GCF_000500325.1 Leptinotarsa decemlineata
AGTGAAGATGTACATAAAGTGTCTTTTATTTTCTATGTATAAACCGAAAAAGCGATAAAAATATAGATTGCCATTTAAAAAACACAGTTGGGATCCGCCCAGAAAAAATTGAATACCCTGTGTGACCGCCAATATTTTTATTTTGTCAGGCTCGTGCAGTAAGGTAATATTATAGAAATTTAGATTTCTATCTATTTCCTAAATTGAGATATGGAACACCGCCCCACTGTTGCAGGACCATGTATGCCTATACTCTTTATATATCATTCTCAACCTGACTCTGTACTATACATACGTACCTATATATTTCATTGTATCTTATCTACCTGACTGTTCTTATACAATTTTATAGTGTCGTAAATAAATAAAATAGATACAGTAATGAGCAAACAATATTCCAGCATTGCTCCACTGCCATGATATTCCGTTTTGCCCTTTGTAATCATAGTATAATTATTTTTATTTATTCGTGAAACACTGCTACAACCGACAGTATTTTTCTGGGATACGGGAAAAGTCTTTCAACAACATTTGTTTTTGCTGCTATAGTTTCAATATAACCTTCGGCTATTGTTGATGATCTCCAAAGTGCCTTTTCAATGTGCTTATATCAGGCAGTGTCCGCTAACAAACTGTAGCAGAACTTCTGCAGGAACAATGACCAGCAAATTTTCGTGGGTTTAGTCATTCTGAAAATTTTGCTATTTCTAATAGCATTTTTCCAAATTTATAGATAGCAAACAGTTGTTTGAGGGCGTCAATATAAGTATATTCAAACAAAATAAATAACCGGATGGTCTAGAATCTACATATTTCATTTTTGTCTTCGTGTCAGGAAGAGTAAGAAATAATTTTCGCCCTATGTGTTCAGTCTGATCTTTTTCTATTCGATATAGCTCACCGCTTATACATGATCAGGCAATGCTTCAAATTTTAGCAACCTGAAATAAAATAAATTGTTTACTTGATAGATTCGAAAAATATGAATTCTAAATTCTCCCTTTGTAGATATACGTATACAGTGTGTCCCAGCTAAAATGTTTCACCTCTCTTATGCGAACTCGTGAAAAAAGTTGAAAATCGCTCAGACCAGTCGATTTTTATTTCAATGGGGAACATTATTTCTAATGGGACTACTATACTTGTGATACATCATTTTGAAAAGAAATCAATCCCAAACACAGCGGTTGCCTGAAATTGATAATCGATCGAGTGTTGTAGAAGTTTTAATGACAACTAAGTTTTTTCGAGATATTTTTATTTTCCATCACCTAAAATGTTGTCATCGTAACTAAGGTTCACTGTCGGTATGCCACTGTATTGAAAAATGATATGCTTTAAGGAGTTTCCTGTAGTGCTTTTGTTTTGTCATTAAAAAATATAGCAACCCTTATTTTCCTTAGCAACGCAACTGTTAATGTGATTCAAGCAGGGCTATAGAACAATCACGTCAACGTCATAGAAACTTATTACTATCACTGTTCACACAATCATTATCCAGATTTATTATCACATCATCATCATCTTTAGTTGAATACGGTATAACCGACAATAATTATTATTTGAAAATACGATTCTCTACCTAGCTGAACAAATAAATATTTTCATTGATAAATGTTTTGCAGCACGTATATTATTATTTATCCCTGATCTATCCTGTCTCCTGACAAAATCCTGACTGACTACTTTATTGAAGTCCCAGATCTAAATTTTATAGCCAACTAGGTCATACTTGCTATAAGCTCTGAAAAACTACTGCCGTCAGAATCATATTAGCCACCTGTCTATAATAAGATCCGAAAACAATAGGCGAAGTTCAAATCAATAATTCAAAATTACTGATTTGTTGATTCGAACTTCGCCTTTGACGTCAGCCCTAGGATCATTAATGTTCCAAATGTAAAAATGTATCCTAGATTGACAGAATAAAGACACATTATTATTATTATCATTATTATTATGAATTGAGGTACTCAAAACACTCTTTTCAATATACACACTCGAATACAGGCATTATCGGATGCTCAATAGGATGTAGGCCTTGATACTATCGAGGTCGTTCATACCGACATGATTTTACGCCTATTACGAAATGTGAAACAAAAAATGAAAACGGAACATATTTAACAAATCAGCAGATTGTATTTTTCAAGTGACAGTTCAGTAATAGAGTTCACTCATTCACATAAGAATCTCAAAATGAACCGTTACACCAAAGTACCCGAAACTGTTTAAATAAAGAGTGATTTTAGAAAATGAACTGGGGAATCCCGACGATCAGTTCAAACTTGGTCAATTGGAATCAGAAGCAGGTGCACAATTACCAAGCACTGAATAAGTGATTCATAACATAATGAACAACCTTGGGAGTATAATAACACGAGAGTTGTGATGGACGAGAAATAGGACATATGGATGGTGTCACACACAAAATATTGTGGGATATATGCACGCATTTCTGTACATACAACACTGTTCATTGTATATGTTATATGAGACAACTACTCTGGGACTTGCGATTCTTGATTATATTTATTCATTGTGCAACATACGGATACGAATCGATCGAAGTTCATACTAGAATTTTGTGTGATTGACCCCAAAAATTGAAAGTTCCGTTACCGGTTTGTTATAAAATCATTGAATCTGGTTTTAAACGACGTGCTAATTAATCACTATTCAACTGATCTGAATCGTTGTCGTTGATACCATTGACTTTTTTATGAATAATTAGGAAATGGAAATGTCCTTAGTGACGTTTATATGATGTAATTGATGTAGCTTTAGGAAAAATACTCGGAAATACCTACATTAACACATAATAACAATTGTAATTTAGACAGAACTTGAATATTTTGCATGTTGGAGGTGATTAACTTTTCTGAACTCATTACATTAATTTTACTCCTTAGGTTCTTGTACTACGAAACCATCACATGGAAAAATCGTTAAAGTGAATAATAAATAAATGAAAGGAAATATATTTCAATTGCCTCCATTTACAATACAAAAATTAGAAGAAACAACAGTTTACAATAAATTGACAGCGATATAAAAAATACTGAAGAAGGTCAAAAAGAAAGAAAAAAACAAAACACTGGTTATTGTGAAAAACGTACATGATTATTTTACTCTAAAAATGAGGTATTTTTTTTAAGTTTCACATCAAAATAAACATTCCGATCAAAAAACATATTCAAAATACAAAAAAGTTGAATATCACTATAGATTTTGAAAAACAAATGCTTTTGTAGGAGAAAAAATTAAAAACAAAAAAACTAGATTTTTCACTGTCTTTCGAGAAACTTCAAGTCATGTGGTCACCAATAAATTCACCCCATTTCATCCCCCGTACCTTAGATGGCTTCAGAATGTTTTTCTCGTAATGGGCATACTATTTTCTATTCTCTATATTCATCCATATACTGTTATTGAATTTTATTCAATAGCCTATACTGTTTTTTACATTACTGACACACTCTTACATTATTTCAATTCATCGACTAAGCACGTTCTTTTAGCATAGTCAAGTCCAGCAACGCATTTGAGGTTCAGACTAATATCACTGATGAGACCGATGGCGGGTCGAAACAGCGCTGTCTGGTTTTGGATCATAAAAACGTTTTCAGGGCTCTGGTTTTCAAATACGGTTATAACTTTTGATGGAACTTTCCAAACTAGTGGATTTAATCACTTGATTTTGTTGTAGGAAGGACAAAACCTAAAACAATTGATGATTTTCAAAATTTTAATAACAGCTCTGAAAATATTTTTTTTATTTCGGAGAAAGGGACGAGTTTGCTAACTGATTATTTTCAACTTTGCAGGTACTCTAATATAGTATGACTGAACAACCTGGAACCTAGATGAATACTTTTTTATCTACGATTATGCGTATATTGTTGAATTTTTCAATTTTCCTAAAGGGTTATGCTTGCAACATGATTTCCAACTAAGGAACGTCACTATTTCGCAAGAATATGAAATATTGAATGACTGTAAGAGATATGGGAATTCTAATGGTATGATTCCACTATGCAGCTTAGCATTTCCCACAAAGTAGTAATTTCCCATTTTCATCAGTCATAGAAGTAGTAACATTCCACAATTAATTTTCATCCAACAAACCACCTGTTTTATTTCAAATGTTAATCTTCAATAATGGGCAAGAAAATCAATATTGGAAACAACCTGTTGGTAGACCCTAAAATGTTTTTTGGCTACACTCATAAGTATTATATAGTAAACGACCTTTCAATTCGATATCTCACTCAGAAAAATGTTATTATGTCTGAAAAATTGGTGATTTTCTGAAAATTGTACTTCCCGATGATACATGATAACGTAAAAGTATTAAATTGTTAATCAAAGTTGATTCAAACGTTTTTCCAGAAAAACATGGTTAGCTAACATCACCAGTGACAATGAAAAGTGGCAAATAAACTGAATAGTCAGTTGAAGTGTTCATTTATGAATATAGAATGAGAACTAATTTTTTTCTAAGTCAACATTCCTTTTGGGTAGGTGGAATCAAATTCCAAATACAGGGTAATCCAAAATTGAATAGCGTAGGTCCGACCTTCCATATGTTGCTAGACTGAAGCACGAAAGCATTGTTGGACTTGAATGTTCTTTAAAAAAATTATTGGTATAACTGAGCATAGATGTCATTTTACCTTGCTTATTCAAGATGAGTCTTCTGTTTTAAAGACAGGATAGGATGTCGACGACGAAAATGTAATCTCTTTCTGTCTCTCTCTCTCTGCTGTTCTCTGCCAGCTCGAATGGGCCCAAAGATTTTCAACAACTTACCTTCCTCTATCAAAAGCTTAAAACTTGAACGTACCTTCAAAAAAAAAACTCAAAAGATACCTGGTCGAGAAATGTCTATACTCTTTAAATGAATACTTTTAACTTGAACTTTTATTTATTGTGAATCTGTATTTTTATGTAAGTCAATATTCTGTGTACTATGTATATGTAAACATGTGATTTGATTTGATTTGCAGCCTAAAGCTTGTCGCCACACTTGTCGCCTGATGGCGACGGGTAGTAGCATCGCCCACTTGTCCAGCTACAACCAGTATACTGAAGGTGCTGTTTGTTCGATTTCAAAGAAATTTCACTTGATATCGAGCGGTGACAGAAACATGTCTATCACTAGCAGTTCTGACGAAGAAGTAGTTATTATAGTGGCTGTATTATTGAATGTAGAAGATAATAAACACAAAAAATGTTGTAGGTCCATCTCATTAATCAAAAGAGGGCAAATCTGGGAGGGTTTCATCATCTCTTCAATGAACGGAAAGAAAACGAGGAGAAATTTTTCCAGTAAGCGCTGGCCGGCGACGCGCTTACTTGGACAGTCCGTCACAGCACGTTCCGTTATTTGCCGGTCAGGATCGGAGAGATGAAATCTTTTCCGACGGCGGATGCTCTTGGCTGTGTCGGGTTAGTGGGCGGTTGTCCATTCATTTTCATTGTTCCAATCCTATCCGTATTTTGGCGGCACGGCACAGCACGGCGCTGTCCGTCGCCTGATGGTGACGGATAGACGCACCGCCCACTTGTCTAGCTACAACCAGCATACTGAAGATGCTGTTTGTTCAATTTTAAGAAAATTTCAGTTGACAGTTCAGTCGTGACAGAAACATGTCTATCACTAGTAGTACTGACGAAAAAGTCGTCATTATAGTGTCTGCATTATTGAATGAATAAGAATATAGTCACAAAAAAGAATGATGTGGGTCCATCCCATTAATCAAAAGAGGGCAAATCTCGGAGAGTTTCATCATCTTTCAACGACCTGAAAGAAGACGAGGAAATATATTTTCAATATTGCCGAATGACTCCAGGCAAATTTTCAGAACTTCTGGATACTCCAGAACTTGCCTCAACAAGTAACTCAATTTTTCCTCGTCCATTTTCATAGGTACCGTCTGTCACCGTACTGTCAACTGATGGAATGGCAAAACAGAGATACAGAAATTTCCCAGGTACGTTTGGATAAGTTGATGCTGGCAAGCGCTGGCCGGCAACGCGCTCACTTGGCCAGTCCGTCACAGCACGTACCGTTATTTGCCGGAAAGGATCGGAGAGATGGAATCCTTTCCGGCAGCGGACGATCTTGGCTGTGCCGTGCCGGGCTTGTGGACGGTTGTCCATTCATTTTCATTGTTCCAATCCTATCCGTATTTTAACGGGACGGACCGTGCTGTGTTGTGCTGTATAAATGGTCGATAAGCTTAAAACGAAAGTATTTGTAATGCCACACCCCACTGAGCTGTTTTGAGTCATATTTTCAGGATATATTACAGGTTGTTTCAAAAATATTGTACGTTTAAATGAGTTTACTTCAAACTGTAATATCTCAGTGGATACTTATTCAATTTGTTCGAAATGGGCGTCATTTGAATCAGTGCACTTTTGCCAACGTAACACAACTCGAATTATTCTGTCAGCTTGAAAGTTACATGCTCGTGATTCGATGAAGTCGATAAAGTCCGTTTTTGCCTGGTCCTGATTGGCGAAGATTCTACCGGTGATGAAGTAATCGAAGTGCCCGAAAAGGTGGTAGTCGGTTGGCGAGAGGTCTGGGGTCTGGGAAGTATTATAGGTGAGACAGAACTTCGACGATCAATATGTTTAATTTTCACACAGTGATTTGTGAAACTTGCGGACGGGCGTTGTCCTGGAGCAAGATCTGACCTATTCTTTTAATCAGTGCCGGCTGCTGATGACCTGATTTTCAGTACATTTCGTCGATATTCTCACAAGTTATAATAAATCACACCAGCCGCTGACCACCATATAGTAACTAAGATCTTTTTTTAGTAGGTTTTTGTCTTTGGCAATTGCCTAGGTGGCTCATCGGTGTCCAACCACTATCCTGAACGTCTTCTGTTGTCATAGAGGATACATTTTTCATCACACGTGACGATCAAAGCAAAGTCGAACAGACTTCAAAAAGTGACATCAAGAACCACAAGGGAGATCTCGTATTTTACAAGTAAAAAGGCCTAAAAATTATCATTAGGTATCAATAGATTTTGGGCTCAATAAAATAAAAATAACCTTTTTCTTTTTTCTGATTGATTCGGCCGTTACTTGATGAAGATCCACAGTAATTTCATTAGATAAAAATAGAGTGAACCCAGTTATAAAACAACAAATCATTGTCATTATGTCTAATTTTGTGTTAGAAATTATTTTCAATTTAACAATATTTATTCCTCTTCAAAGAATTTAATTATAGGATCTGTTAAGCCTCTTACTTGCGGAAATTTTCATGGATAAACTAGAGAAGTCGATTTTTAAACATCCTTTGATTAGGAATTACTTGTATTGGCATAGATATGTGGACGACGTTTTGGTATGTTTGTTTTACAGATACTAAGAGACAATTAGATAATTTTCATAGGGATATTAACAAAATTCATAAAAAGTAGAGTTGAACTTGAAGTAGAAACAGACAACTCAAACTCAATCAATTTCTTGGACTCAACAATTAGTAGAACAAACATAATTTTGCAATTTATCACAAACCGTCCTATACGGATATTATTATACATTACGATTCTACCCATTCATATCAAGACAGTGTAGCAGCTTATAACATGATTCACAGATTAGTCAATGTTCCTCTTTCAATAGATAATTTCAATGAAGAACTAAATATCATCAAGCAAATTGCAGTAAACAATGGGTTTAAAGGTGAATTAATAAACAAAATACTTTCCAAAAAAGCATACGCACAAGCGGTTCGAGACGTTATTCCTATTGATAAGTTAGAAGTTAGATGATCAAAATCATAGAGCATTAACGTATTTTGGACAAACCTCAGAAAAAATGGCTTCATTTTTAAGGAAATGAGATATTTAAATTGCATACAGAACAAGTATTACGTTGGGAAAGTTAGTTAAAAATAATGAAGACAAAACATTCAAATTCGAGAAATCAGGAGCATATAAATTAAAGTGTGGAACTAAGGTAGTAATTGGTCAAACTGGCAGAACATTTAGGAATCGAATCTAGGATAATCATATGAGCTATGTAAATAAGAAAACAAGTTCAGCATATTCAAATAATCTTTTAGAAGGAAATCATATCTTAAACGGGAAGTTCGAAATTTCACACATAGAAAATGAAGGTTTGAAACTGAATCATTTAGAAGCAATGGAAATTAATAAACTTAAAAATTCAAACATTCTAATGAATGACCAACTGGATTTGAATAGATCACCATTATTGAACTTGTTTTCTTACAAAAATAACCGAGGACATATTATTATTGGTGTAGTGAGGTAATATGCTTCAGGTACCTAATCATAATTGAAAAGGTACCTCAAGTATATAAAAGTTGTAGAGGTTTAGGTAATTTGATGGAAGTAGTCTCAATTTCAGTTGCCTGTTATTTATGCATATAAAATATTAGCATAGGAAGCAACTTTTAGTATTCACATCACTGTTGAAGAAACTACTGTGTTAGCGAAACATGTCGTGATATATTTCTCAAATAAAGTTTGTGGAGATCAAATCGTAAGGTGTAGTTTATGAAAATAGAAATCACCTATTTTGATTGGGCAGAATATATTAAAAATAATAATCGGTTTTCTATAACATAGTTGGTAAAACATTCATTTTACAAGTAGAAGTGTATAAACTGTGTTAATAGATATAGTAATAGGGGAGCCCTAGCGGGGATTTCGTGATTTACTAAAGCGCGGCAGATTAATATATTAATAGATTAATATTTCTCTCTGTGAGGAATAAAGGATCAGATTAGTAAAAAAAAATTGATCATCAAAAATTCTCGAGCGCGTCAGATTAAGGTAGGTTGAGTTAATTACCTGATAAAAAGTGTATATTCCAGTAATCTGACAATTTAAGAGTGACGTAAAGAAAGGGGAGGGCAGCAAAGTTGTGAAAAGATAACGTTATTTCGACATTCTCGAGCGTAGCTAATTTTTTTTTATTTTGAAGAAAATAATTCAAGGATAACGAAAAATATATAATCTGACGATTTCCGCAAGCCGAAATAACAAAAATTCTTCGATTAAGTTTAATGCGTGCAGCTGTGTGATACCTATATTTCTCTCTCCGAGTTTCTATTCCTCTATTCTCTATACACTTTTTCTCTATCTATTACTCTCTCACTCCGTCCCCACTATGAATTCTGTTTCCATGACGCCATTACAGCTGATCACAGAGACTCGTTCGAGATGAAGATGATGATTGATTATTCAATTAATTGATGGATGTAGCCGATACTACGTGGTAGGAAATCATAATGAAGAAAAGAGAAATTAAACTTTCTACGTTTTTTACCACTTTTATTTGTAACTAACGTAACTGCAGTTTCGTCCTATGAGGACTTTTCAAACTTACAATATATATATAAGGACATTTTCAAGACATATAACATTTTTTTCTTCTTATCATCTAAGCTTTGCAACCTAATATGTCTCAATGACGCTCGAGGAAATCCCCATTTTGCATCGTGGGCTCCCCTGCTATAGGTCCAGATTTTTGTTGAGCTGAATAGTATAAAAATGTAATTTTGGAGGTCATTTCATAATTACATTCTTCACTTACTAAGGTTGGTTATGGAAGAGGGTTATGGAAAATATACTGAACAAATGAGAAAAAATGATGATAAAATATATAGAATCACAACATTGACAACAATATTTTCGTTTTAATGCAATAATATTTGTGAGAATTCACTCCCTATTATTATGGAATTGTAATTATAGGTGTGGATGTTTATTCCCAATGAATATCAGAGACAAGGAAGCACACTACATATTTTTTTATGAAAAATAATTGGCTGCGACTCAGAATTATGACAATTACTTTCATAATACTGGTTAATAGGTATTGTTATGATCTCAGTCTTCGTCAATATGGCAAAAATAGTGTACATAGCTTGTACATTTTGTTCGGAGAGTTGATTTGCTGGACAGAATTAAATAATTTTTTTTCAATAGATTCATTTTACGATAGAGGTTCCAACTTTTTCTTGAATGAAACCACTTCATTGTGAGATTTCACAAAACAGTTCACCTAATGGATATTACTGGAGCCTTTTCCCAACACCAAACCGTTATTTTTCAACACTCCGACACTTGTTTCGATCACCAAGTGACTATCTTCAAGACGAAGATCAAACTAATCATACTTACAAAGTTATCCTTATTTATACCATAGCTACCTCTTCTAGGTACCTGCGTCTTGAGTGTTCTTTGTGGAAAGATTTTCAAGAAACTAGGTATGGAGGTGGTTTTTAAACAAGTCATACACTACAGAACCTTTTAGGAAGTCCAAATGACAAAATCGAGACTTTAGAAAAGTATGAAATTCACTAAATTAAATGTAAGGACTGCGATACAAAATAATATGGACAGACAAAAAGATCAATTGAAATAAGATATGAGGAACACGTAGCACACTTTAAATATGGAAGACCTAAAAAATCAGCAGTTGCCCATCATATTTTGCAACAAAACCATTCTATAGACTTTAGTTTATTAATATTACTTAGACAAGTAAACAACAACAGGCATCTAGATGCCTATGAGAGTGTAGAAATAAGTAAACATAATAATATCATGAATAACGATGGTGGACCTATACCTAATAGTATTACTATATAGCTTGTTAAAATAATATTTTCTGACTATCACACAAGGACACATTGTAAAATTAATTTAAGACTAGTAGGTAAGGCAATATTGTTAAAATAATTTTATATAGTTTATTAAAATGATATTTCAATTATTAGATTTACCTGACTATTACACAAGAAGACATTGTAGAATAAATTCAAGACTAGTAGATAAGGCAATATTGTGAAATTTATTCAAGACACTTTAGATGCAAGTACTTAGAAGAGTTACCTATGGTATAAATAAGGATAACTTTGTAAGTAGGATTAGTTTGATCTTCCTCTTGAAGATGATCACTTGGTGATCGAAAGACGAATTGAGGTGTTGAAAATAACGGTTATGTTGGGAAAAAACCCCAGTAATATTCATTACTACACCAAAGGTTCCAAACAGTGTATCACAAGTTCACCAAATCGCAAATCGCATAATATTTTATCGGCCAATTCCATCGCATATGATCGCAAAACTATCAAATTGTGTCAGAGATGGTAAATATGATAATTATACGTATGATTATTATGCAAAACAACTATCTCACGGAGGCGCGTGTTCATATTTGTCGACAATATTTGTTAAATTTATAATTCTCGAAAATATCGTAGTTTGGGATAGACGTGGGTACCAAAAATTCGTAAGAATCCTGTTCTCCCACGAAATGCTCCCTGGCATGGCGCCTTGATGATAATAAATTCCACGTCGAATGCTAAATTGTTGTAAATAGTATTACGCTCGACATGTGAGAGTAAATTGAAATGTTTCTCTGGAGGTAATGATTTAGGCGGGAGCCGATGACGTGTCATAATTTTAAATAAATTGGCTTCAACGAATACACGGAACTGTTATGTGTCACAAATTTGTTATCCGAGATATTCGACGAGGGTCATTTGAGAGCAATGAATGCGATGCGATTTATCCAAAAAAAACGCTTTGTTGACACGGGAAAACGGAATAGTTGTGTTTTCGTTTTAGTGAGGAGGTTTTTACTCTTCTGTATCAAGTTGAATGTTATTTTCTTGAGTACGATTTTTTTTCTACCTGCGAATAAACTTTATAATTCAATGAAAACTTCATGTTTTGAGAGAATTTTCAACTTCATGTTTTGAGACAAGTAACTGAAGGGTATAAGATCGCTGTGTAGTCCAGGATTGTTAGATTTTTCTGGTAGATGAGATTGCAGAAACTCAGTTTTCCCCAAAGCTTTATTTTATCATTAAACAACTTCTGATAAATAAGAAAAACTAAACAGTGCGGACGTAAATTGTGTTCTCCTTCTCGCAACTCTCTCAAGATTTCAGAGTCGTACAGAATTTTTGTAGTACTTTTTGATGAAAAAGCTATTCAGTTTCAAACAGCTTAATATCACCCGTCATCGTACTCGAAAAGAGCGCCAATGAAATCACACCAGTATTTTGCAGACTTTTCAACCTGTCTTACAAGGAAGGGGTTTTTCCTTCTTGTTAGAAGATTGCTTGCGTTCAGCCTATTCACAAAAAGGGCAAGAAAAATCTTCCAAATAACTATAGACCAGCCGCTTTGCTATCATATCAAAAATCATGGAGAAAGCCATAAATGACCATATCCTTAAATATTTGGAAGGCTTCAACATCTTAAGCGATCATCAATATGGCTTTCGGAAACAAAGAACAACAGGCGACCTTCTATCTTATGTCACTCATATTTGAATTAACGCAATCGAGAAACATGGAGAGTCGAGAGCTGTTGCGCTTGATATTCCTAAGGTCTTTGACCGTGTGTGGCATGAGAGTTTGCTGGGCATATTTGTGTATGGCTCTTCAGCTTCCTGAAAGAACGTTCTCTGCAAGTGGCCGTCGATAGATATCTCTCGAATACTTTTGCCATGAATGCTGATGAAAGCAAACTTGCCTCGCCACTCTATTTGAATTCTAGGTCATCGGCTGCCGATGACCAATGAGGATCTAGAGGTGATTTCGGCATGGCGTGTTCAATTCACGAAAATCTAGGCATTTCTTCAGAGAAATGAATGTCTCTGAACTGGATATAATGATGTCAGGACAAACAATTTCGCTTTCTGCTTCGATAAGTTTGTTGAGGGTTAAAATTGACAAAAAAAGTCTTGGCACGATCATGTCGCTGAATTTGCAAAGGCTGCTCCTCAAAAGCTTTGAACACTATTCCGAACGAGAAAACTGTACACACCTCAGCAACTTTTGATGCTTTATAAAGCTCAGTTCAGACCTTCTTTGGAGTATTGTTTCCATGTATGGAGCACCGCCTCTAATAATACCATTGATAATACCAATTGCTAACAGCCATCTTGTTTAAGCTTGATCTGTTAAATTAGTTTTCATCTATTCAATCTGTTTTGCGAAATCACCATCGACGGATATAGTATAGAATATAGTTTTATCAAAAAGGGTGTTCTGTTCGAGCAACGAATATTCGTGGTGGATACATTTGAGTTCACTGGTTCAGTTAATGATCGACCACAAAACGCCAGATCTGCCGAAAACACCGTCGTTATCTGAGAGAGTATGCTGGAGAATTCGAGGCAGTTGCTTCAGCGCCACTCACAAGAACTCGTCCTTTCGCAGACCACAACTTGGCGAATTTTGCCTTATGACTTGGGCCTACACCCATACAAAATTCAACTGAAAGTGAACAGAGTGTGTTCGCTGAATTGGCTCTGGAGCAGATGGAAACCGACCCTAATTTTCATAAAAAAAATCACCTCCAGCGATGAGGCCCAAAATTGTCAAATTTGTATGAATTTTAGACTAGTAGTCCATAATTCTTTGAATTAGATGATCTGGACACCAACGATATATGATTGCAACAGAATGGTGCTTCGTGCCACACAGCTCATGCCAAATTGGATATTCTGTACAAGGAATTTGAGGGCACGTTTATTTCACGTGGAGGTGATGTTAACTGGCCACCGAGATCGTGCGATTTCATCCCGTTAGACTTTTTCTTGTGAAGTTTCCCCAAGTCGCAAGTGTATGCGAATAAGCCACCAACCACAGCGATCCTCAAAGCCAACATAACCCATGTCGTCGGTCGAATTCAGCCTGATTCATGCTCCAGAGTCATGGAAAATTGGACGTTTCGGACGTTTCAACGATGTTATATTCCACAAATAATGGCATCAATAGGTCTTCTAAACGAATAAAAAATTTCAATCATATCTCACGCACACTTTATTTTATTCAAATTCAAAGATAGAAAGCGCTGAATGAAAAACTTTATAGTTAATATACACACTTGAGTAAGTTTAATCTCGAAATATCTAGCTATCAGTACAAATTTTCATCCACACTGTCCATTGAATCACTCTTTGAGGACAAGTGGGCAAAGAATATTTTGGAATTCAATTATTGGCACACGTATTATGTTCATATTAATAAAATCATTTTGACCACAAACAACAATCAAATCTCTAATAGATATTGTTCCGACGGGTTTTTCTTTCGTGGTTTCGGCGATTTTATCGTCTTTTAACCTACATTTTTGGATGATAATTTTGTGGTGTAACAATGAATCACTGTCTGCACGTAGCAATTGCTGATCTTCATCAAACTTTCGAGGAACCGATACTCATTCAGGTAGATCAAAGACGAAATATTAATTCGGGTTGAGAAATTCTGGTGAATATAGAATGAATAGAGTTACATCGGATGTGCCGCAAAAACAGTTTTGCGGTCGACCGTTTAGGAAATGATAGGTTTTAAGTTCTGAAATGTTTCAAATTCATTGGTTATTATTGTTTATTGATGTGAACCCATTCTTCAACATTGCTGACAACTGGCCTCACTAATCATAATCATATGTCTCAAAATTCCTAATCGAAAGTTCGATTAGTATATGTAGAAAGTTATGATAACTATAAATTCGAATAATATTATAAACTGCGATCATTAGATGAAACTTATTTTGAAGTTTGCAGTTAGAAAACTTGTTTAGTGTGGGGTATGCGAGGAAACAAATGAAGTAAAAACATGAAAAATATGCATACATTTATACAGCGTGACTCACGGTCGATGGTAGGTTAGACGTTCTGGAAAACGCAAAGCTTGATTTTTCTGAAAATTTCACCTCTCACATATCCTTACCTGTTCTATCGATCTAAAATATTTTCAGCATTGCGGCGTTGCCACTTCCATCAAAAAGTCCTAGCAACTTTAATTTTTTAATGGAACACCCCACCCCGTATATTAATACATTTTTGGAATCGCTCTGGTATTTTAATACTTTTTTGTTGAAAATGTCCTATACCTATCTCTATCTGTTTTCGAGATAAAGAACAAATTGTGCTAAATATGGTCCAAAACATTGCCTTAATTGAAATTGAGTACATCAGTACTCTCAATTCATGAAAAGTTGATATTTTGATGATAGTTTGGACAAACTAGAAATATTAGAATAACACCAAGAAATCGACACCATATCATACAGGGCGTGCTAAAATTACTATTTTTTCCATTGTGCATAAAAGTAGTCAAAAGTTCATTATTTCAAATGAAACCCCCAGTATATTACTCGGTGAATTGAAAGATGGTGAAAAATGCTTCAAGATGATATGTCATGTCCCTATACCTAAATCGTCAAGTTTTCTTAATAAAGCCGTTTTTGTGGAAAAATAGTTATTCACGTTTTACCTACAAGTGTTGAAAGTGGCATTTTATTTTGTGAGTGGGGATTATTGCAAAACGAGCGTCAGCAAGTGGAGCAAACTCACGAGCAAAATAAAATCACTTTTAACAAATGTATCATAAAAATTTTTTGGAGTTTGAATTTTGAACTAAATTTGTTTTTCAATTGATAGATGAAAATGAGTCATAAGTTTTTTCATCGTATCCCCATTAAAACATAAAAACCCAGGTGAGAATGATGTGAATGGGATAGAATTTCGAAAATTCGATATGAAATATAATTTTTTTTCTCAAGAAATGATACATGCTTGTTTTTGTCACATTGTGTAAAAAGTTAAGATAGTATAAAGAAAAAATGTAATTGTTTAAAATAAATTGTTTATTGAATAACCAATGAAGACTAAAATGAAACAAATATATTTTGAGCTATCAAACAGCAAAATAAATTATGACTTGAAAAAATGCTTCCTCAATATCAATTACAAAATTACAAGTGAAATAAAAAAATTTCAATCAACAAACTCGTTTTTGAGCACTAATTTCTTTAAAAAACGAGTTTGTTTTAAATAATAATTTGCATCAAATATTATGTTTCCCAAAATACTTTCAAATTATCTTATGAACAAAGTTCTTGTTCATAATAATTTTCCAAACAATGGCAGATACAAAGATTTCCTTATCATAAAAAAATGGATCGAAATAATATTTTTTCATTAAAGTCAAAGTTGGTATTTCTTGCGCAAGCCGTAGTCGCCATCTAGAAAGTTTCATCTGTCAATTTCACTTCAAAATAAAGTATTCATGCATTAATTTCATTATCCCAAATTTCAATCTTTTTAGTTGACCCGTTCAAAAATAAAAGGAGGGGACATTAAAGAAATGCACTGTATATTGGCTGAAAGTGTGGGCAGCGAATAATGCGTTTCGTCAAAAAATATTTCACAGAATGTGCAAGACACGATATTTTGTTGAGGTATGAATAATACCAAAGGCAGCATCCTCTTTTGATTTCTTGACCTACTTCTACTTGGGGGCGATTTCTATAACACGACCTTGCGAGTGATTCAGATGTATCAGTAATTTAGGAAATTCGTAAAATGCACATTCTTTCCCTGCTTAATCATCAGAACAATCGGCGCCAATCGCATTCGTTAGGAGGTGAATAATACAGGTGGATTGCACCTATTTAGAAATCTCATTCATCTATGTGAATATTTCATTCATTGGATCAGAAATATCGTATCGGTTTCAAGTGATGAATTTTGACTAACGTCACCTTTATAGGAGTTGTATATAATTTTACTTGCTGAAAAACATTTTATATTGACCCGTCTTAGACACAGGTGGATGTTGTATATACAGATTTTCAAACGGTCTTCAACACTATTAATCACTATTGACTGTTGGCTGAACTCATAACTTTTTCTGAACTACACATTCGACTGATAATTTCGAATTCGGTAAAATAAATATTTCGAAATCACAAGAACCTACACCGTAGTTTCTGGTGAATGCTTGCCGGAAAAAACTATTTTCCCGGCCAATACCACGCTGGACATTGAATTATATCTGACAGACATGCAGAGATTAGTCTTGCAGCTGTGTCTTGTACATCCAGCAGCAGGATCATGCTGAAACCGATTGAGTAGAGCACGTACAGACCGGTTTCGAAGTAATAACTCTCATCAGTCCAGGAAAGACCCGACTCAAACATCAGTATGTCTGGGATTTGATTATTTCTGAAGCGGCTCGACTTCATGTAAGCAACCTCCGTTTTTTTTAAGGACAAAACACAAGCACTACAGGAACATCCTTAGGGTGCTCGCAGAGCGGTGCCTGCGCGAAAGTAGCGATTCACATTGGATTTGAATCGCTGGAGGTTGAATCCATTTGATAAAACGTTCTCAGGAAGTTCATTCCACAAAAACGAAGTTCTCAAGATGAAAGAGTTCTTAAAAAGTGAAGTTTGTGGTGTACTAAGCAGCCAGAGTCCGTCGCGTATTTCTGATATGTACCGCTCTTGGTGGAATCAAACGTGTCAAGTCACCTAAACATCTCCCGTGAAAGTATCTATAGAAGAGAGACAAATCTCCAACCTTTTTTCGTTACAAGTGATGTTCGCGTTTCCAATCAGACGGATGGCTCTTTTCTGGATGGATTCCAGCAACTTCAGGGTATGTTTGGGGGCAGAGCTCCATACATGAGAGCAATAGGTACTCCAAATAAATCTGATCTGAGCTTTATGAAGCATCAAAAGTTGCTGAGGTGTGTACAGCTTTCTGGTTCGGAAGAATGTTCTAAGCTTAATTCAAATATTACTAAGTGTTGAATAAGATTTCAATGACAGAAAGCTATTTATTTTATTAACTGTTCGAAATGTTGTTCATTATTTCCTTAACAGTCCCAAAGCTTGCTCTCGGAGGTATTCAACCGCATATCCGAAATTTGCCCAATTCCTTGTATTAGGAAAGAAAACTTTTCAAATATAGTCAACGGGCATAATTGAAGACTGGCTATAAATGAAATCATCTAAAAGAACAATTCGTCCAGGCCAGTCCCAACTTCCCAGACTGTACGTTAAAGGACTGACACCTATCAGAAAACAACTACTCTCCTGGCTAATACCACGAAGGGCGTTGGATTATATCCAACAGGTGTCAGTGCAGGATTCTTCTCTGAATTTATTCCTGCATATGTTGTTGGCCAAACAACTGCCGGTGTATGTGTATTTATCAAAAGCTTTTTTTTAAGTACAAACCAGAAGCTCTATAGAAAAATGTCCTGAAATTCGAAAATGGCTGTGAAAGACATTTTCAAGTTTAAGGTATGGATTGCATCACTTCCAGTATATCACAAGGCGGCATTAATTTTTTTGCAATATTTCGTCGTCACCTGGCAAACTTGATACTTTTTTTAACTCAAAGTGGAATAACTATAGAAAAAACGCATCAGAAAGGAGACTAAAAGTCATGGAGAGCTACATCTGTTGCTACATCTGTAACAAAAGGGTGCTGCGTTCCGTACTTGAGACTTCTGCTTCTCTCAAAATTTTGGGTTGTGACCAGCAACATGCTGTCGCCAGAACAAAAATCCCGTCTCTCGATGAGCGTTACCATCATCAGGAGTTGACTGAAACCATATGCGATTTTTCAATATAAAAGAAACTATTTGCTTTTGAGAAGGGTAAAATATCTTTCATTTCATTTACCGTAAAAACACAATGGTAATATAGTTTTCGCTTGATGAAAAGTGAAACTTTCATTTCTATATAGGTTTGTTGTTAATTTTTGCCCTAAAGTGTATACTTTTTATTTATCTCTGTGCATATTACCTAGTCTGAAAATTAATTTTACCGCTATCTATTAACATGTCTTGACCAATATTGCAACATATTTGAAAGGTAATGTTTGTTAAAGAATACCACTGTTACAGAAGATAAATCATATCGGTGACGTGACTTGGGATCAAGATTACTGTATTCAGTACGATAATATGACACAGCTGCGAAATTCAAACAAACATTGGCACTGTGGAGGTGGCAATGAATCAATAAACATACAAGATTTTAATTAGATAACTCCTCTGTACAAACAGTCAGCCGTTTGAGGTGGAGTGGCTTTGCTGATAAAGATATTAGGAAAACCTCAAACATCTCGTAATGTCTATTAAACTCTGTGACACCTGATTGTATGCAGTTTAAACTTTTGTGAACCTATACACTGGGTTAGTGATAGAGTGTGAGTATTGGGTTAATTAGGATGTCTCTATGATGGTGATTGCTGAGAAGCGCTTTTCAGAAGTTCAAAATATCAGCTTTAAGACATCTACAATATTTCGAGAAGGTTGTAGAATTTTTTTCAAATAATATTTAAAACAGCAATGAATAGACATCTATTTATTGCTGTTTTAAATACCAAGAGAAATTTTTGTCTAACGAGAAGAACAAGGACAAAATAATAAAGACTTTAATGAAAAAATTACAGTCACTGTGAACAAGTATATAGAAAACGATACTGATGCTGACATAATTAAGACTTCGATAGAAATTGCCAGATGTAGGTACTAATAAAACTGTCATTGTTGTGGGTCAAGATATTGATCTTTTGGTCCTTTTAAATCGATTAAATTCAAATAATCATGACAGGTTCTGGAAATGTAAAGGATCTATTTTTCACGTATAATAGTTTCAAACATGAATCTTTCAAAAATATTGTTGCATTTCTGCATTCTTTTTCCGGTTGCGATACAACATCTGAAAAGGAAAGAAAAGTATCGTAGATTCATTATTATTAGACGATAAAAATTTGTCAAATTTAGCCAATGTTTTTATAAGTAAGATGCAAGTAAAGAAGATATAAAAAATGGATTACAATTAATCAAACCTATTTATAAATGTAAAAATGAATTAAGATTTCAAAAATATCAATTGACAGAAATTGAATCATCTTTCATTTTGACAAAGTTCCCACCTATAGAAGCAGCAGTGGAACAACAGTGTTACAGGGCATATTATCAGCTTCAAACTTGGTTGAGTAACGAACTGAAAGCAACAGATTGGGGTTGGAATCAACATCTACGTGTCCCCATGCCCAAATTTACAGAAAAAGGGTTATTTCCGGCAACTATTTGCTGCAGCTGTGAAACTGGATGTAACACTTTAAAATGTGGCTGTCGAAAACATGGTTTGAAATTCACAAATTTATGCTCAAACTGTCATGGTTCTGAAAATTGCTGCAATTTGGAAGAAACAACTCACGAGTAAGTTAATGACTCAGATGAAATTGTGGATGAAGAACCAATGCAGACTGGAAATGATATTGTTGACAAAGAAGGTGGTGGTCTTGAAGATTTCGAAGATCAACTAGAATTGGAAAGATCTGTCGAATCTAACGATGAAGAAATGCCATCAAAAAACAAAAACTATAGGATAAGTGATTGAAATTCAAGATAAGGCATTTTTATAAATAACAATTTTTAGAAATATTATAATCAATAACGTAATCAGAATGAAGTATCAAAATTCAATAGTACGTTTTACATGTATATTTATATTTTATGAGATTGTCTGTGACATGAATGTGATTAGAATTCGATAAATAAACTTTTTAACTGAAAAAAATTGCAACAATGACATTTTTCTGATGAAATTGTACATAATGATTAAAAAGAAAATTTCGAAGTCGAGTTTTTTTCGAATTTTTGCATTTTCTCAGAACATTCACATTAGTAATGTATATTTTTTTACACCTTCAGAAACTAGAGATTTCAACAAACAAAAAGCATACCGACTTTTTGAAAAAAGCTGTTTCTTGAAAAAGATAAAAATTGAAAACCAAAAACTTGATTATTTGAATTTTTCACATAAATTTTGAGGTTATGTGAAAAAATTGTGGACTCAAAAGTTGTAGATCTTTTCATCACCTACATTTTGTCATTTAACTTTTTTCCATAGGACTTGTAGTTTTGCCGGAAATCGAGATAAACCATTTTTTACCCTTAAAAACTCACCCCCTTCCACTTGCCGAACTCAGATCGCCCGTAATTAATTTTTATTTCTATCATTTTTCCCTTTTTTTCTAATGGGTTTCAAATAATTGCTTCGAAAAATTATCTACCCTTGTCTGAAAGGGAACATATCAATATAAAAGAATGAAAATGATTACTCAGGTAGTTGTGATGTACTGTTTGGAACCTTTGGTGTAGTAATGAATATTACTGGAGTCTACACCTCGACACGTGTTTCGATCACCAAGTGATCATCTTCAAGAGGAAGAGTGACTACTCAGGTAGTAACTTTTTATTATTGTACGTTAAATATTTTTTTCCTTCTAAGGAAAGATAATGCATTTTTATTTCAGAACAATAATTTTCTAAAAAAAGGAATTTCAACAGAATGTTGTTCATCGACCAATGCAATTGTTTTCAACTGAGAATGGGGTAGAGAAATAGGAATTTGAGAAATGAACCGAGCAAGATTTTTATATGGCTGGAAACCTGTATTTTATAAAAAAACTGACAAGTTAAGAGTCAACAAAAAAGTATCTTTTGAGTAATTGATGTATCATGTTTGAGAATATACCGAGAAGAAATAGCAAATTGAACAGTGTCCCTTCAAATTCATTTATTCACCTAGATCAGATCATTCGGAAAATAGGTACTCAAATATCAAAATCCCTATTTGTCGAATTGCAGCTGCTAGGATATTGAGATGAAGTTCCAGTAGAACACAAAAAAATCATTCAGTTACTACATTTTTCAATATGAATGAAATAAAATTGAACCAGTATACCGGGTGTCTCACATTTTATGTGACAGGCAATATCTGGTTTGTTGAAGGAGATACACAAAAATGTTTCATACAAAAGTTTTAGGAGTTCATGAGAGCTATATTTTGATATAATTTTTAAATATACAGGGTGTTTGGTGTAGGTGCTACAGACCAAAATTCCATTTTTT
>NW_019289871.1:212827-237921 GCF_000500325.1 Leptinotarsa decemlineata
TATGTAATGATATACAGGGCGTTCTATTTAAAAAAATGGAATTTTGGTCTGTAGCACCTACACCAAACACCCTGTATATTTAAAAATTATATCAAAATATAGCTCTCATGAACTCCTAAAACTTTTGTATGAAAAATTTGTGTGTATCTCCTTCAACAAACCAGAGATTGCCTGTCACATAAAATGTGGGACACCCGGTATATACACCCTAGTACTTTCTATATATCTACCGGTTAAATTAGTCAACCATGAGCTTGAATGTCTTCTATACTGTTTCAGCATATCACTTCTCGCCTCGACTTTGAATTTGTGTACTGAGATTCTAAAGTTACTTTACTTACACGTTCTTTTACTATCATCTACAAATTTCAACCTTGCCTTCAACTCTAATGTTATTTTAATCGCACTGAATGTTTACCTTTTTATCTGCAAAAACATGTCAACATGAAGTTATTTTTCCTACAAACTGATGTTGTTTTAATATGCTCGAATCGTAAAACATTGAATGAATTACTTAATTTTTATAAGTGAAGTTATACTACAAACATTGCAGATATAAATATACAAATATCTTGGGAAAGAAAGCTTTTGGCTTTCCACTTCTCCATGTGAAATTGAATCTTCCAATGAAGTGAAGAAAGTAAATAATTAATTTCAAAATTGTGTCGTCCCGGAGCGCCAATTAATTTTTGTTTTATAATTTCATGATTTGTATTTTGGGAATGAAGAAATAAATACATTTCATGANGGACTTTTTTATCGAAAATTTCCTTCTTTTCAACGAGCTTTTTTCAAAATTGCCTAAATATCAACATTTTTTGAGTTATTAACGAAAAACTAAATACCATTTTTTTAAATCTTATTTTGTTAATAACAATTGCAATTTTTTACCTACACCAAAATCCTTCAAAAACATTTTTCTAGAGGTGATTCCGAATCGAATGAGCTGTCTCTCATATTTGTAGAACCTTTATCTCTATTTTTCATGTTTTTGGACTTGTTGATCATACTATTGGTATATCTTAGTCTGTTTAACTGAAAGAGGCTCGTAGCTTGGTAAGTTTACCGAATTTCTCAATTCCATCCACCCTTCAAAGAATTCTCAACTGAGATGGAAATGAATGAGTCTATAAATTTTCTAGATTTGGCCATCACTAAAATAAATAATTAACAAGATTTGCAATTTTCCACAAAAGATCTTACAGGGACATTTTCATACACAATTCATCTATACATCCATATCAACATAAAGTAACAGCGTTCAATAGTATGAATAGTCCACTTTCAGAAAGCAATTTTCAAATAGAACTGATTTTCATGAAACATATTGCTGTCAGCAACGATTACGAAGTGGATAATATTGACTCAATTATTTACAAAAAAATGCAGAAATAAGCTATGAACCAGGTCTGCCCATATTCGAAGAATGATACTGAACGTTACCTAACTCTAACTTACTTTAATGATCCTACTAATTTATCGCCCGTTATTTGAAAAGCACAGAATTTGACATAGCCTACAGAACAAATAATAATTGGAGTGGATTCATTCAAAACAATAAAGATGAAAATTCAGTGTCGGATTGATCGGATTTTTGTCGAAAATTTTATATCGGACAAACCGGAAGAACTTTTTCCAAAAGAATAAAAGAGCATATACGTTGATTTTCAAATGCAAAGACCAATTCAACAGTTACGAATCGTTATCCGCCAGAGAAGCAAGAGTTCAATTATCATTATAAAACGTATTGCATTTATTAAAGAAAGGTTCAAAACTCAACATTTTGGAATTTTCAGAAATCAATGCATGTGAAAATTAAGGACCATTCCTCGATAATCGAATATATTTCAATTGTTCCCCTTTATTGAATTTAGTTTGCAACGAGCAAATTGGTAATCAGGACAGATTTCAAAAGTATAGGATAGCACAGGTACGATGAACGTAAAAATTGTTATTCATTATTCCGCAGTCTCATGAATTGTTCTTAGTTAGGTAAATATTTCAAGTAATGAATTTATCATGTATAAATTTTGCAGGTAGTAATATTCATAATTATTCAGATAACTATAAAAGCACTACACAGAATTTGTACAAACCATTACTGTCACACCCGAAAATGCTATACCTATGCTATCGGATAATTTGAAGACGTGTCGCGGTTTTTCAACTTTCAAGTGTTTTTTGAATACGTCATCATCAAGTATCGGTCAGTTCTAAACTTTAACTATCGTTTTTTCAACTGTGTAAGTAACATTGATTTCATGAAAATATCAAAAGAACGCGGTTTTTCAACTTTCAAGTGTTTTTTGAATACGTCTCATCAAGTATCGGTCAGTTCTATCACATTATAGTTCTTTTGTTATCAAATAATAACTTTTTCATTTTGCTCATGATTTTTTCTAGAAGATCACTCTGACAATGAAAAAATTCGAAGTTTCATGCACCACACTTCTGCTATATACCTTGAATTCATAACTTTTCATATGGGATATTTTTTCGACCGCTTCCCTCCTTTACGTTAAACTTTCAATTGATTCTCGACGAACTGAACTCCAAATGTATTTTCACTGTATATCTTAATGTTTACATTTCACATTTTATATCACCAATTTTACAACGTTCATTAATATATTAGTAAAATCATACTCATGTACAAGGTTATACCTTTTATGAACAACAAACAGATCTATTTGCTGAATCAGATTGAATAATTGTTATAATAATTTCATATATTTTTGATAGCAAATGAAGATGAAAGACTCCATGAAACTATTTCCAATCATAAAAAAATCTAAAAATATTAATTTACAGTGATTACGTAACCAATTTATTTATTATTACTATTAATTTAACCGGTTTAAGTAAATCTGCAAAACATCCATATGTATAACATATAAAAATATTTTTTACGTTTTTCCATGTTTGTCACAAATCAATATTTCCTGATAACCAATATGAATTCAAAAGTATATTCCATAGATATATTCTGATAATTATTCACGGTGAATTATTTCTATTTCTACACAATAATTTGACTGAAAATTCGACTCGTGTATTTTAAATAATGCAGTATAAGTGAATATATTACGATGGGTATAAAACAGGCATAAGTAATATGTTGCATAGAAACTGTTTAATTTAATCTTCGGAGCCCACAAAATATTTTCAGTTTCACGATACACACTGAAAAAAAAATTGAGATTGTCGATGTAACATAAACTCAAGAACAAATTGTAGGGAAACTCCAGTGACATCAATTGCATTTCTTATATAATACTTCTGAAAATCATTCTCGAAAAAATATTTGCGTTTGTGATTTCCAGAACTCGGTCAATAATTCTCGAGAATCGCAGAATTTCATTGTCAATTGCGATTAAAGGAACGCGGATGAGCGGAAAACAAATGATGCAAATCGTATCGAATTAAAACCATAACACCATAAACCTAGTTTTTACGACCTTTGTAGCGTAGCACATGGTACTGACAAAATTCCCTACGGTATTGAATTTCTTACGCTTGCAAAAATTCAGGATTCGAGAGAGTGAAGTGGGGGGGATTCATTGATAAACCCACCTCTTAGGACACACCTCTTAAATAGTAAGTTTAGAGGTATCGCTTAACGTTGTCCAGTTTAAAGTCTGACAGACGTGCTGTCGGTGATCAAGCAAGCTCTGTTTCTATTTACAAACAATCGCGAGTGTACGCGCCAACTGTGTGAAAGTATTAGTTTAATTTTTTGAGGTGCCATCCGAAATGCATCCAACGGGAATGTTAGACCGCGATCAGAGGACTGCTAAAATTCCCCTGTTCCTTAGTGATAAGCAAGTGCCAAAAACAAATAGTTTTCGGGACAGTACTGAAAATTCCAGTTCCACTTCGAACCGTAGCAGTATTATTAGCAGTACGAAAACGAGTACAAGATTTCTATACTTAAATTGGAGAAAAGGATACTTAATACACAGTTTTCAACGTAAGTAATATAACATTTCTTCGAATTTCATCAGGTGATGACACTGCATCTTAAAATTGTTATCTCACATTACTGTAATGAATTTTTCGTAAGTCATCGTGACACCTGTTCTGCGATAAGATAACGATATGCTGTAATCCTGAATCTCTCGTCGAAATTGTGTGAAAATCCAAGTTGGCCAAGAGGTTCCCGTCAGATCTCTTACGCTGAGGGGCGGGGCGAGTGCAACAGGTAGCCAATCAGGCGGTGTTCCCCTCTGTCGGAATTCACAATTTCTCGATAGCGCTCACTTTATATCGAAAACAGCAGGTTGTTCTCCGTATTTGAGATTCCTTTGGCCAAATTCTGTTATGGTACGTAACGTGTGCTATGTCGAATACCCGCGAATTGGAGCAGGATGATTCATAGCGCTTACCTATGAACTTGAAATTAAAGCGAAACGGTGAGCGGGGAAATTTTATGAGTCAGAGCATTGTGTTTAATGACTGATTAGGGGTTATCGGCTTGTCGACGAGAGGGGTAGTGGAATCTCTTTAAAGATGCTTTGATTATTGACAGGTGATCAAGTTATAATTATCAATGAGGCACATGCCACAGACATTGAAGATACGATAAGATTTTTGATAGTTTTTATTATCATTACGTGTAGAGATTCTCATATATGTTATATGAGTTATAACATATATTTACAAAGCAGAGATAAATAGAATATTTGAAGTATATCAGGTTGAATGAATGTACAAGTTGAATTTCGTTTGTGAAATGTTATATTAAAATTGTCACGATTTGAATTGGTTAAAAAAATAAGTTCCAGAATCATAAATATTCTTTTTTTAATTTTAATCTAACAGAAATATTTCAAAAAGCTAACCGTAGAAGAAAGTTTATCACAGAGTGTTTTGAAATTAGGATAAAAATATATACATGTCATTTAAGAAATCAAAGACATCACCACTGACATAATGAAGATTCAAGTTGAACGTCACGATTTTCTTCATACGTATTCCAAAAACACTTTATTGTGAGATTTTCACTAAATTGTTTTACAAAAACGCAACACGTGTTTCGCCATACAATGGCTTCATCTGGCGTGTCTTTCAACTCATTGAAAATACATTGAAAATACATTGTGAAAAATAATAATCATGGTGATGAACAGAAATGAGAAAAAAGTTGATCATTTTTATTTGCATGGCAATTTTAAAAAAGATCATTGGGAAGAATAGTGAGCTTCAACATTTATGATTTACCTAAAGCAGTACATTTATATGACGTAGGTACCTCCTTCCGATTTTTATTGTTGCATGCAGTAAATGATTGACAGCTTCTCAATTATAAAACAATTACCTGAAACTAATGACTTGCATAATCAAGTCAAAAACAATTCACGGGGTATTTCCCAGCAAATCTCATATAAACATTTTCGATGAGGATGAAACTGTTTTAAATTTTTTTATATTTCTCGTCTTGATCCGTTAATACCTTTATATAATTTCATTGACCTTGCCTGGCGTGATTCATTCGTAGTCTGGAATAGTTTTTTGGTTGTTATGTAATATTACTACACACGCCATTTCAGACAATTTAATTGTCACTATAAAGATCACAAACACTTTGTACCTGTTATTTCAAATTATGCAAATTTTGAGGTTGTTTGCTTGTACAGCCTCGTTCACTTTGATACCGATATTATGGTGACTTTGAATTTGTTTAACCAAAGAGTTCATTCATATCTGAATAGAGGGAACAATCAGGATAAATTTCAAATAGTCACCTTTGTCATCAACTTCTCATGATGTTAATAAAAACCGAAACATCGATTGTTATAAGATATTTTATAATGTGATGTATGTAATATTTGAAGGCTTGTTTATAGTTTCTAAAATTGAAGTATTTAGGAAGTCTACGACTTTAATTTTCAGTTAATTTGATAGAATATGTCTCTGCCAACAATATCTTTTAGATATTATTGCATTTTTGCCCAATGCTGAACTAAGTAGGTATTGTTGTAATTCAAAGAGATTATTATACGGTTTATGGTTCTATCATAAGTTTTAAGATCTACTTATATCTCCTGAAATTCATTTTCGTTGATTATTCGATATTGAGTAGATACTTCAGCTGGATATGCGTATTCTCTTGTAATCTGTGAAGAATGGGTATGGGATTTAGTTTGCGAACGCTTAAAGTCAGTACAAATCCAAGTAAACGAAGAATCCGCTACACAATCGTTAAACCAGTTTTTTTCCTCAGAAAACACTGTTAATCCTTGGTTAGTTGGGTACTTTCGATAAAAAGCCAATAATTAAATTAACCATTACATTGCTGTCTCCGTATTAGTTGTCTCAAAATGATTTTTATTTTATAAATTGTCAGTTGGTACACCTGTGTTGCTCTGCCGACTTCAGCCGTTTTTCTTACAATTATAATTTTACAAAAATGCGGTAAATAGTTGAGAATGATACATTGAAGTGAAATAGCTTGCAATTATCAGCTATTACTGTCGATTAACGAATCTTATGCTCATAGTTCATTGTAGCTGCACTTAACAATAAATAGATCAAGTTACCTACACCTGGGTTGGTAACTGATCTTTATATACTGTTTTCTTTCATTATTTAGACGTAGGTATGTACTTAAAGACAACTCACATTATTAGCAATTTCTGTGGAATTCCATCTGCCATTACCTCCGAGTGTAAGTATGAATCTTAATTTTGTATCGCGGTTCATTATTGTCGAGACTTCAACGATATAGTCCAGTTGTCGTTTTTATAAAAATTCTTTTGAGACTCTGCGTGCCCAATAACAGATCTATTGTTTGAGCTTTGGACTGTACGGTTCGTTTACAAGTTTAGACTTGAAAACTGTTCCGGAACCAGTTTATTTGCAACAGCGAATGAATCGACTGAATGTTATGTATAGCCATTCACCTTCAGATTTGTTCAATACTTATGTATTTGGAGATTGCATAGGTATTCAGTAACGTTTCTCTCATCTTATTCTTGATTCAGATACATAATCACTTCCTGTCAGTCTTGATTTATCGGTTTTTTCTCCTCTGAAATCAAAAAACTTTTGAAAATGAATCGTTCATAAATGAAACTAAGTTTATGTGAAATTCAAATACGTATTTATTCGACTTCCAAAAATCTCTATTTATAATATTTCTAGACAAAAAAAAAACTAATTTCAAATGAATCAGATAACATTTCGGCAACTACCTCTTTTTCCTATATCAATCCTTCTGAAAATGGCACTCAAAACTGAAAAAAAAACAATTCATTGTACTTCCGCAATATTCGTTGTAGTAACATGATATGGAAGATATATTTGTTGTCACTGAATGTTACATTGTAAAATGAATAACTTAGGTAGATTCTCTTTGAGATTGGGAAAAACAAGAATTACATCCGTTTCAAATTACCTGCCAATTATTATAATTCCAACAGCGATTCAATATTTACTAATCTGTGTAACGTAGGTATTCAGTGAGTTTTCCTAACCTTTTGGGCTGTAATGATTTAAGTACCTACTATGTTCGCAGCCAGTTCTTCAGTCTGTAAGATACATTTATAGGGTACCTACAAAGATAATCCTTCTATCAACTTGTAGTTAAGTTTGACCTTTTGTACCTAAGTGAAAATCCATAGTCAGTTCACTCCTTTAACTGAAGTGCCAAATAATGTATATGAAGAGAACTTATATCAAATGAATTGACTGATGCAGCTTTCAAAGAAATTCTTATATACCGACATATCCATGAATGATATGAGAATATAGTAAACACTAAAATTACGTGGTAACAACGAAGTGTTCTTTGACAGGGGTAGTTTTCCGTGTATAGTGTGTGCGTGTGTGAAGTGTTCAAATGGCGTTGGTATAACCAGTTTGCCAGCTATTTTAATATGTAAAATTTCTATAATATTTTTCAAGATGTATAGTACACTATTCCCTATTTCTAAAGGTTAGTCTCAATATGTTGTTTTTCTCTTCCTTTCTTTTTCTCTTAATGTTTTATTAATGTTTATCCATTTTATTTGTTCTTATTCTTTCGTTTTTTGTAATTTCTTGTTGAATGAATACACATTTTTTTCTCTTCTTGTTCTCGTTTTTTTTATTCTTCTTTATTTCCCTCTTTTTTCTATTTTCTTCTTTCTATTTTTCTTATCTTCACATCACACTCAAAATTCAATCCACCTTCCACTTTCACTGATATTTTTAGAATACTTCCCATCTCTAAATCATAATCATTGTTTATTTTTCGAGTGCAACAACATCAATCGGTAGAAATATGTGCACACGTTTGGAAACGAATCAGGAAAAAATGAATACGTTCGAAATTTCATGATTTTTGGAAATTTTTGAAAAATTATAAATACGTGTCAAAAATATTGGTGTTCTGAACGGTTATCGAGAGTTTCGAGTTCTATTTCTTTCAATTGCTTGAACAGATCCAGTGGATTTAGCTGTAAAAACTTCACTTTCGTGCATTGATGAACACAATCAAACTAACACTGGGAACATGAACATTAATTCAACACCAAAATGAAATTGGATCTACATTGAGAGTGATTTAGATCCCATTGCATGCAACATACATTAAGAAATATATACGTATGAGTAGATATTCGTTTTGACCACTTGTTCATACAAATTAGGATGGACATTTATTTTTTCAGAATGCAAACTAGACTTAAAATCATTCAATTCAGCATGAGTACATATTAGAACTTTCGGAACACACTCTTAATTGTCCCCGAAAATGGTACAAAATGGCAAAAAGATAACATTCAAATTAAACGTTGAAAATTAATGAGCTTCTATTATAAATTCAATTCAATGCATACTGAATGAAGCGAAATGAGTGAAATCAATATTTTATCTTTTTTAGTGGTAATTTGTTCGTAATTCCTTTTTCAAACCGAACACGTCAGTCTACAGACGATATTTCTTCAGCGTCCACCGAAAATAAATGACCTGCTGAAACTGTCTCTACTGACCCTATATGACTTTGAAGATTTCTCACGGTCCCACATTATGTGTCCACAATCTTGTATATTTATATAGCCTGTGTCGTTCTACCATCTCCAAATGGCTTTGCCGGCTCGAATATTATAGTGTT
This sequence comes from Leptinotarsa decemlineata, assembly GCF_000500325.1. NCBI lineage: Eukaryota > Metazoa > Arthropoda > Insecta > Coleoptera > Chrysomelidae > Leptinotarsa > Leptinotarsa decemlineata. The sequence continues at coordinate 221,922 of NW_019289871.1, forward strand.
GCACAGCGTCTTTTATGAATATTATGACTAACTTGTCGTTAAATGAATTTTTGAGGCTTTGAAATTTATTTTGACGACTAATTTTTTCGACGATTATGTCTGTTTTTGATTATCACCGACTGTAGGTTTAATGCTTAGAAAATACCTATTTTGGTTTCCTATTTTGGTTTCCTATTTTCTAGTTTAGTATATAAATAACTGATAACTTCAAAGATAAATAGAAAATTCAACAATTGTTTGAATAGTTATTCGAAATGAATGATTGATATAAAATTTCACTTGCAAAATTTTTGCATAGCATCAGAAATCCCTTCAAATATTTGTTCATTTTCTATTGGTGATATAATAAAAAAAATTCTATCTAATGTTTTCGACTCATCTACAGAAATACACATTTTTATTGATACAAGCATACGTATTTTCATCAACTCAGAGAAAATGGTCTGATTTAGGATGTTTTATATATCAACAAATATTTGAAGCACAAAAAATGTATATATACATCTCAGAAACAAAGGTCATTTAGATGACTATCATATATACCTAATTGACCACCTACCAACCTAATCGTATTGTGATCTATGTCTGGTTCTGAGGAAAAAATGATAAATTTAAACATTTTCGCTCGTCATATCTGTGGCTGGTTTCTATTGCAATATTTATAATTCATATATGAAATTTCACATGATATTGGAACTTGAAGTAATTGAAACTTTCATTTTCATTTCAGGTCTCAAAAACGTCCTATTAGTATTAGTCTACCTCACCTTGATAACCCTGCCATCTTCTAGTTCAGCCCCGTTGAGTATGGATCGTAAACAAAATCCTAGATGGGTCAATCCCTGTGGTATGCCTGAGGACACAACGGATTCAATTTCCAAACTGAATGCTAGCGAGAAAAGGGAATTGCTGTTGCAGATCTCAAAGCAGGCTGGAATTGCTCTCAGACATGCAGAGGCTTTCAAAGAAAATTTCGTAAGTACCTTTGTCAAATAAACTATTTGAAGATTCAAATACGAAAGTTTAATGTCTCCCTTTCAAAAAACATTCACACTACGTTTTCTATATGTGATGGAATATACACTACGTTTTCTGGTCCTTTTTTTCATTTATATATCACAAAATCTGATTTTTCATTCGGAATTTCCATTCGGATCTGATTTTTTGCAATCTAAAACTCTCAACTATGTTTTCTGTTCCTTCTTCTCAGTTTCATAATACCTTTACTAACAGATCCTTCTTTTCTAGAACTCTCGTTTTTATTCTTTTCAACTGACAAGTTGTCAATGGAAATAAATTTTTTTTATCCACGCTGGAAATATTTTCAAACCAATTGTATTTTCTCATTAGTCTTTCGAATTAGTCTCAAGATTTGAGTTACTTTGTGTATTTCATTCAGCATTCTAGCTAGATATACACACAAATCTTCATTTTTTTTTGATTTGACAAAATGAAGCTACACGTCACATATTATGTTTTTTTGAGTTCATTCGTAGTCTCCGTTTTATCTGTTTTTTTACCAAATTTATTTGACTTTCGACAAATTATTTTTTTGAATGCCTTCTATTACATTCATTCCAATGTGCTGTAAACCTAACAATCCCGTTAGTAACCGGAAAAGATGTTTACAAATTAATAGGAGGTAATATCAGTACTGAAAAAAAAATTGTCCTCAAAATAGGTACTGAGAACTTTTTCTGGATTTCATTGAGTTCGAAGGTCCCCCTTGGAAAAACTCAACTGACAGATAAAGCAATAGGTACTCCATTTTCTGTAAAACATAACACTCAAACTCCACCACCGAAATTCATTAAAATAATAAAGCGCAATTATTGAATAATGAATCGAATGAAAAACCTGATTTCTGTCATTGCTTCAATTTTTTTACATGGTTTCCCTTGATATTTCCAACACCTTTTCCAAACATATATCCAAGTTCTTGACTGAAGTGGAAGAAAATATATTTTTGAAGATATATTTGTTTCAATCAGTTGGGATATTGATCTCAGTTCTCAATTCACCCACATATTTTTCCTCTAGTTCTATTTTCTATAAAACTCCCACAGGGAGGTAACGTACAAAAATAATTACCTATTTCATCTTCGAACCGAAATAATTGCTAGCAAAGGAAGTATATTATTGTCCCAATGAATTGCACTGACTTCCTCTTCAGCGAATCGATAAGTTTCGAAGCGTCAATAGTCACTTTAATGACACCAGAATGTGACAGTAGCGTACGCAATCACGAATGCAAGTAAAAAATCTTCGTCTAGACACTGCTTCGAAGAATATGAATAATAAATTCTCCTTCGTTTCCAGAAGAGAACCGTTTGAAACGTGAATGAAGATCATAATCAAGTTTGCCGTTTCCAGAATGTCTGGTGCTACTGACACTAAAACGTATTTTACGCATTTCAATTGCATTTTGATTTTTTTGATTGAAAATTGCAGAATTAGTAAAAAAATATCCTGAATATCATCCTCTTTAGAGTTTCGTATCTAGTGCAGTTTTAGATGCATTTCGAATTTATAAAATGTTTTTAGATTATCCTTAAAAAAGGCGGTACCAATGAATCAAATTACCTGGCATTCATGATGAACCAGTGAAATTCACGATAATTTTTTTTGCAAAACGCAAATGTACGTATATGTAGAATTCAACTCGGTAAATATCAGAAAAATCATATTCATTGATTTTAACTCATAATCAATTGATCGAGTTGCAGTAATCTAGATCGTTAATTGTCATATTAATTTTTATAATTTACGTACTCCTATTCTTTTGATAGTGAAATTCATCATAACCATTTCAAATATAACGAACAAAATATAAATCCTGAATCGTTTAAATCAATTTATGGAAAATATTGAACAAAATCCACGAACTCTCTATAATTTTCCAAATAATCCAGTTTTCCCCTCTAGAAAAACTCGTCGTACCCCAATGGCGAATGACACCTTTTGCCGGATGTAGGGAAGACGTAAGTTATTTATATCCGATAGAAAAAGACAATACCAGCGTGGAATTCAATCAAAGAAAGAAACAAAAAATATGATAGTGTGTAATCAGACATCAAGTGGCTGTACAATATTCTACCGATAGAGAATACAAATCGGTGAACGTAGTAGTTTCAACTGAATGAATGAAATAGTTGTGGAACTGAATTGACGGAATTATTCAAGAAAATTCTCCTGATCGTGTCTGGATACCTTTCGAAACGTTCGCTACATTGAAACAAAATCAATGGGAATGCAAACACTGTCAACACTAAATTTGTTGCATTCAGAAAAAATTGAAACATCTTATGACAAGGCAAAAAGATATTCCGCAAATGGAGATGAGTTCGGTGAAGATTAGTCTCAATTTCATCCAATTTCCTTATTTTTTCAACAGTATTTGTTTTAAACTGTCAAGTTGTAGCTTCTCTGAATGAGTCATCTCAAGATATTTCGATGAAAAAGTATGTTCCCTCAGTTAACGATATTCATCAAAACATTACATGGCGTTTCTCATGCGTCCAACTAAAATGCTTATGTGAAAACGCAAAGTTTTATGTTATCACATCGTATCTCAAAACAATTGTATTGGAGTGTCGGAGTATTCGCTTTCATAGCCACCTGTTGCAGATCACGCTACTATTTCCTCTAACATTCCGCGAAATTTATGCTCTGGAGAATTTTCATGCCTGAATGATTTCGAAAACTGGATGATGCAAAAGTTTTTCGAATCCACTATCTGTTCAATCTGTCTTCTGCGAAATGCTTTAAACCTTCCTGCACGCACTGATTTGACTTTACTAGAAGTGATGGATAGAATCGTTTTATAGAAATGGCACATTGAAATAGACAAATACACTATTTTGATTGAAATTAATCTACATGATAATCAGATCGTGATATTTCCTTTAATTTGTAGTAGAAGTAATCTGAAGTTGAAAAGAAAATCTCTAATTCTCCTTAAAATTATTTAGGTAACTTGAAAAAATTAGCTTGTTTGTACGAAATTCTCTTGAGTACGGAATCACTAAATATTTTATTGTTCAGAATCGTTGAAACTATTTCTAGGAATAATCGGTAATATTCTGAGAGGACCTTATCAATAATAACGACCTCAGGCCGACGATAAAAATAAGCTTGTACAACATATATCAGCCAGACATGTTTATAAAGATGCTTGCAACTGCATCAATTTATCTACAGACACTTTATCGACTTCTGTAATGAAGAATAAATCTTTAGATCTACATAAGATAGGAAATCAGCTGGTATGTAGTAGCAACCTTTTCTTTTGAATTGGTGAAACAGAGTAAAAAACACACCGACTTCGTTTATCTTTGATTAGTCAAATGGAAAGATTCCACTTCATTGGCATAAAATGATGGAACGACACAAGATCTTTATTTCATATCATCACTAAAGCTTTATTCCAAATTGAACTCATTTTGTTAAAATATGGTTATATGTACAGCTACCTCTCATGGCCGGTGAGAAGCCCCCCCCCCTCAAGATGTGCAGTAGATGTGTAGAAATCTGTTATCAGTCTGTTAGGTTATTCGAGCCGTACTACGTAAAATTGCAAACAAAAGTTTCTATTCCTTCTTTCCCAATACTTTCTTTCCGTGTTAGGAATCACACGTTAGAAGGTAAGACCTCGTTAGTCCTTAGCTCGCACAAGTTTCTCAACTTCTGAGAGTTGTCGTTCGTATGGGGCGACAGCTGATTAACGGAAAAACAGATTTCATTCACCGACCCAAACGTAACGCAGATACGATTTCTTCCACCGGTCATGACAGTCCATATAGTACCTATTAGGATCATGAAATAAATATGTTATTTATTCAATACTTTTTTTGTAGTCTACCGAGGTTACATCAAATTTATCATTGAATAGTTTTTCTATGATACCTCTTGTACAAAGGATATTTTCTTTATGAAAATTAGACACATTCTGTTTTATTTCCAATTATGTGCATGAACATTATTTCAACAGGTACACCAGTCTGTATCTCAAGTAAGTAATTTTTTGAATCGAACCTTCATCATTAGGATCAACACCTGAATACATATTTATAGTTTAAAAAATCTGTTTAAAATCTGTTTTTCCGTTAACCAGCTGTCGCACCCCTATGAACGACAACCCTCAGAAGTCGAAACTTGTGCGAGCTAAGGACTAACAAGGTCTTACCTTTCAACGTGTGATTCCTAAAGCGTTAGTCTAAGAAAATAGACGAATACAGTGAGAATAGTTAAAAAATATCAGGTTTGAAACCTTTCAATTCCTCTGAGACTTCATAACGTCAAAACTTTCAATAAGACATGAATTTATGAATGGTAAGTGTGGTAAATTCGAATACCACCTGCCACTGGTGAGCATTGTACAAGAAACTAAATGTTATTTTCTTTTCGTGTTTTTTCTTTTGTTGGAGTTTTTCAGAATTCGAGGTCGATTTTTCGTGATTCAATAAAATGTAACTGAAGTGTCTGCGTCTTATTTAACATATTAAATATTATTATTACACAAAACCCTGACAACTGGCGACGAGGAAAACATTTTCATGAAGAGTGGTTTCTGAATCAAGATGGCACACGACAGAATAAATGAATTCCAAATCAGATCGAGCTGGAAAACATACGTGGCTCGCTTAAAACAATATTTCATAGCAAATGGTATTCCCGACGAACTAAAGGTAGGCTACCTTAATCACAGTCGTTGGGGATACTACCTACGAATTAATGGTGGATTTGTGTAGCCCCGATGCCCCAGAAGACAAATCTTACGAAACCCTTGTTAAAATTGTGAAAAATCCTCTGGAACCGTATCCTTCCGTCATCACAGAAAGACACAAATTTCGGTTGAAACGACAAGACGGGTGGGAAACAGTGGCAGAATATATTGCGGCTCTCAAAAATATGGCAAAAACATGTGGTTTTAAAGACTCCTTAGAAGAAAATTTACGAGATCAGTTCTTTTCCGGGTTATACAATGAGACTATTAAACAACGGTTATTTTCTGAAAAGTTTCTGAATTATGCTCGTGCTTATGAAATCGCACGGAACATGGAAGCTGCTGAAAAACAAGTATCCTGCGTGGTAGGACCCTCTGCAGTACATAAAATAAACCAAAGGGCATAGAAAATATTTTCTAGACCAAGCACCAGTTCGGAAGAATTCTACAAAGGTAATCAACAGCCATCACCGGCTTCAAAAACTACAAGGGAAGGAAAGCAGAAAACAATCCGCGAATGTGAGGTTTGCGGTAGGCAAAATCATCATACAAGTTAGTGTTTTTATAGAAATTGCAGTGGTGAAATATGTACAAGAAAAGGTCATCTCAAAAATATGTGTAGGCAATATCAAAAAAATAAAAACCGAAATCATTATTTCATTAAAGATAAAATTGAACAAGAATCCAAATGCGATGATTCTGACTCGAATACATCTATCAATTTGTATACCATTTTTGTTAATAACAAATATAGTCCAATAAAAGTTTAAAATGAAAATTAAAAATGTATCATTAGATATGGAAGTTGATACTGGATCAGCGGTTTCTTTGATTTCCGAAAGCTTTCATTTGCAACATTTCAAACATATACCTATATCATATCATATCAGATAGAAACTTAATTCCGAGGAGAGGCCCACCTCTCATTGGCCGAAAATGGCTCTCTGAACTAAATATCAATATTATCAATAATTTTGCCTGTGATAATATATTTGCTGATAAAGAGGGTGTTCAAATAAAAAATCTCATTTCAGAATATTCATCTATTTTTGGCACCAAATTAGGAAAATTGAAAAATTTCAAAGCTACTTTACATTTAAAACCTCAATCCGTTCTAGTATTTTGTAGGGCTAGATCTTTGCCTATGAATTTGAAATTGAAAGTTGAAGAGGAGTTGGATAAGTTAGTCGAGGAGGTCATTTTAACTCCAGTGGATTACAGTAACTGGGCAAGTCCGATTGTTCCGGTTGTAAAAAAAAACGGTGGAATCCGCATATGCGGCGACTTCAAGATATCAGTAAATCCAAATTTACACATAAATAAATATCCTCTCCCAAGAATTGAACAAATTTGAGCAAACTTAGCAGGCAGAGTTCTTTTTATTAAAATAGATTTTTCCCAAACATTTTCACAAATAGAACTAGAGGAAGACTCCAGGAAACTTGTTATTATAAATACAACAAAAGGTGTTTTCTGTTACAATCGTTTACCGTATGGTATAGCATCTATTCCAAGTATTTTTCAAAAACAAATGGATACAATTTTTGGTAATATGGATGACGTACTTGTAACAGGTTCAAATACAGAACAACAGAATAAATTTGGATGAATGCAAATTTTTACAAAAAGAAATAAATTATTTAGGGCATCGCATCGATTCTAATGGACTACATCCTACCAAAAGAAAATTAAAACAATTTCTGAAATGAAAATTCCTTCTAGTGAAACGAGTTACATCGACGTACTAAATGTTGATTTCTAAGACGAATATTAATTAAAATATAAAAACTTATGAACTGGTTGTCAATACCTTGAATAAATATACAGTTATCTCTCTGATTTCGTTTGTTGTTTAAAAAAATCTGTTTTTCCGTTCACCAGCTGTCGCACCCCTACAAACGACAACCCTCAGAAGTCGAAACTTGGGCGAGCTAAAGATTATCGAGGTCTTACCTTTTAACGTGTGATTCCTAACACGTTTGTTGTGTCTGGTAAAAACCTGAACTGACCCGATTTTTTCAGTATTTGTATTTGTTGTTTGTTGTAATAAACCAGCTGAGGTTTGAAAAATTCATAAAATATATTGAATTATTATGCCTACTCTCACACGGGATGAGCGAAAAAATTAGATAAATTATCTGCTATTAGAGAAGTGTTTGAAGCTATTGTCAAAAAATGCAAAGAGACATATACACCTTTCCATTATGTTACGATTGATGAAATGTTGACGGCCTTCCGGGGGTGCTGTGGCTTTAGGCAATATATTCCCGGCAAACCTAGCAGGTATGGTATGAAACTTTTTGCCTTGGTGGACCCAAAGTGTTATTTTGTGTGTAATCTGGAAGTTTATGTCGAAAAGCAGCAAGATGGTCCTTATGCTGTCAACACTGTGAATGTATAAATGGCTCTGGACGAAATATTACGACCGACAACTGGTTTACCAGTTATTGATGATACTAATGATAATGATTATGATATCATTAATAATAATAATGATGATAGTACATACCTCCCTCATTTTATTTTAAGCGATGTTTATGGACGCACAGTACTTGACAATGAGGGAAAGGTTGGTAAAGGATTAAAAGCGAATTTTAACCATATAATGAGTCATTATAGGATACATTGAATGTTTGTGTGAAATATCAATAATGATACTCTCTCTTCTAATTTTATGTTACTCAATGTTCATGAACACCAGAGCATTTGATCTTGAAATGAGAGTTGTTAGAGTTGAGAAAAAAATCCATCTTCACGATGACATGAGCTATTATTAATAATACTCTTCTCACCAATTTAATGAAGCGCAATGTTCATGTTCACACAGCAGTTGACGTTGAAAGACAGAGTTGTTGTAAGCAAGAAAAAATTAGACACTTTTTTACGACATAATGAACCATCATGAAGAGCACGAACTGACTGGAGTGTGTTTTCAACATTTTCCACTGATAGTGATAATTATTTTCAAATACATATTTAACTGACAATTTTGAATGGCCCTTCAGCACCTTCGTGAAATCAGAATGGAAATGAAGAAACTATTAAACGATTAAATGAATTATGCAAGTTTAGAATTATACAACTATACAAGTATTAAACATGTTTTATTGTACAAAGTATCACTAAGAAGTTGTATAGTACAGAATACTCACTTATAGAAATTTGAAATACGGAAATTTATCTTGATAACAGCACTCAAGAACTACTTTGGAAATATCTACTCATTCTACCAAAAGTTCCACTTCCATGTCAAACAATTACTTCATTGAAATAATTGTTAACATAAAACAATGGTCCTGATAATAATCCCAGGGGAACACGTCAACGTTGGCAAAGTTGCATTCAATAGTTTGTGGAGTAGTTCTGATCTACATCATGTATCACCGTCAACATTTAGAATTTTGTGTGTGATCAATATTACGACCACTGAATATTGTTCTGAGTGTACATGAAACCTGAAAATCGAAAATCAAAAACAATGATCACTTGATGATGATAATGGAAGAAGATGATTTGTAATAAGGAATAAGAACAGTTAGTTTTTCATATTGAATCCGAATAATCTAGATTCATTGAAGAGGGAAATACTATTATTCAGAATTGGTTGTCATCTGTTTCTTCAATTGCCATCACTCGAAGACGATTGTGGAAACTGAAAATCGAAACCTCATGAACTAATTTGTGATGCCCCAGGTGAGCGGACTTTTTGGCAGGAAGAACTTGAAGAATGTATGGAGGAGTCACCTTAGTTAGACAGTGACTGATCATATCTTCCTAATTCTCTAGTAAAATCTATTTGTTACTGTTGGTGCAGATACCAAGCACCCTTTATTGTATTTTCTGAAGTTTCAATATGAGATTCTTTTTGGGGTTACAAAGCCTGTTTAATAAATACTTAGTTTGGGGTTCCGTTCAATGAGCGAAAACAAGAGTTTTATTGTTTTCGTTGGTTTCTGGGTTTTGCATTAGTCTTCTTTGGTTACAGACTCTAAACATTTCAACTGCAACTGCAGCAATCATCTCCAGTGATGTGGTCGAAGTATCAGTTAATACGTCAGGAAGAGTACTTTGACCACGCCTCTGAAGATGACTGCTGCAGTTCCAGTTGGAACTTTTGGATATTGTAACCAAAAAAGACCACGGCAAAACCCGGAAACTAACCAAAACAGCCTACACAGCCGTGGAAGCCTACATTTCCATGATAATTTTATTGATTGTTCTTTAGAATAATCAGTTCTAGCTTATTCCTTTCCTTTCATTTTTTTTCAGCTTTCCATATGCTTCTATTTATAATAATTATAATATAATGATGATACGTCTTTATTCCCCATTAAAGTACAATTGAAACAACAAAGAGAGAAAAATAAAACATCTTTCAGTATAAAGGTGAATGGGCGAAGGATCGGCCAACGCTGTTTTTCAACTCAACTTTCTTTCCTTTTCATCTCTTTCCTTCATTTTCCTTTCCTTCCATTCCCTTACCATACTTCCTCTTCCTTTCCCTTCCCGTTTCTTCCCTCTGTTTGTTTTTTTTTTTCATCCATCTATTTTCTTGCCTTTCCTTCGTTGTCCTTTTCCTTTATTACACGTCATCTCACAGATGTGGTAAATTAGAATACCACCTGCCACTGGTTAGCTATGTATAAAAACTGAATGTTATTTAGTTTTATTATTTTTTCTTATGTTGGACAGGTTTTTGGGGTTCGAGGTCGATTCTCGAGCCATTCAATAAAATGTAACTGANGAATTGAACAAATTTTCGCAAACTTAGCAGGCGGAGTTCTTTTTAGTAAAATAGATTTTTCTCAAGCATTTTTACAAATAGAACTAGACGAAGACTCCAGAAAAATTGTTACTATAAATACAACAAAAGGCATTTTCTGTTACAATCGTTTACCGTATGGTATAGCATCTAGTCCAAGTATTTTTCAAAAACTAATGGATACAATTTTTGGTAATATGGAAGGAGTAAGTGTTTTTATGGATGACGTACTTGTCACAGGTTCAAATACAGAACAACATATTACTCGGTTACGGGCTGTCTTCGAAAAAATTAAACAATCAGGTCTCACAATAAATTTAGATAAATGCAAATTTTTACAGAAAGAAATAAATTATTTAGGGCACCGAATCGATTCTACCGGACTGCATCCTACCAAAGAGAAAATTGAAGCAATTTCTAAAATGAAAATTCCTTCTAATAAAACGGAATTGAAATCCTTTCTTGGACTTGTGAATTTTTACGCAAAATTCATTTCAAATTTGAGTACAAAATTAAAACCCTTGTACAATTTATTGCAGAATAATATCGTTTGGAAGTGGGACAGAAATTGTCAATATGCTTTCGATTTAATTAAAAATGAATTAGCATCTTCAAAAGTATTCAGTTCTACAGGCCTCGGTAGTTGTTTATTCCATATTTTTTCAAATGGCGAATTTAGACCAATTGCACATGCATCACGTACTTTAAATAAATCGGAAAGAAACTACAGCCAAATTGACAAAGAAGCATTGAGTATAATATTTGGAGTAAAAAAATTCCGCGATTATTTATATTTACAACATTTCTTTTTATATACAGATCATAAACCTTTACTAGCTATCTTTGGAGAAAAAAAAGGTATTCCTCAAATAGCCGCAAGCCGTCTGCAGCGATGGTCTATCATTCTTGCAGCTAATCAATATGAAATAAAATGCATATCCTCTGAAAAAAAATGTAATGCGGATGCACTCTCTCGTTTGTCACTTCCTGATGAAGGAAATGACAAACCCAATTTTGGTCATTTATTTTATTTCGAAAATTCAACCTTTCCCTTGGATTATAAACAGTATTTTGAATATGATTTACAAATTTTGTAGTACAGAGTGGCCTGAAAATGCAGAAAAATTGTCGGAGAAATTAAAACCCTATTTTTATAGACGCAATGAATTGCATTTGGAACACGGTTGCATTTCATGGGGTTTGAGAATTGTTGTACCCGAGAAATTTCGAATCTCAATTCTGAAGGAAATTCACTCGAGTCATTTGGGAATTAACAAAAGTAAATCTCTTGCTCGATCGTATTTTTATTGGCCTCACATTGATAAGGAAATTGAAGAAATGCGTAAAAAGTGTCACATTTGTTCTCCATTTCAACAAAACCCAAATAAAACTTTACTGCAGCCTTGGCCACAAACACAAAAACCATGGTCTCGTATCCACGTAGATTTTTTGGGTCCGGTGTATGATAAGAAATATTTTCTTGTTACTGATTCACATACAAAATGGCTTGAAGTATTTCAAATGAAAAGCACTAACGCATCCATCCCATCTCATACTACCCTACCCAACCCTATCCTACCCTATCCTATCGTATCCTAATCCTATTCTATCCTATTCGATCCGATATGAGTTTTTGTTTAACATTAAATATATCCACGATTTTATAAGTTCATGGGTAAAATATATATCTTCAATGATTATATTTTATGATAAAAATATAATATGTCTGTCACATTATAACCATTGAATATGGAGAAAGCTAACAGATTTCTGGTATAGTCTACAACACTTTTTTCTCCGTGTAGTAATTGTTGTGGTAATGCATGTAAATGAATTCATCAATGCGTCCTATCTGAATGGAAAAATCTTTTCCGAGTACTTTGAAATTATCCCCAAAATGTATAACTTTCAAGTACATGAATTTAAACGAAAGACGCTCGATTGAATAATCGCCACTTTTATCTCGCTTTCAACCTCGTCTGCCATAAAGAATTTCAACTACAAAGTTCACTAACTCCAAAGCATAACCCTGTTTTACTATAAATTACTTTGTTAACTTCATTAGCTCAAGCAAAGAAGTGTGAATTAATGAACTGGGATATTTAATTCAAAAGGATAAGACTATGATCCCGTTAAAACTTAGGTGAGAGACATAATGAGAAGGTGTAGGAGTTGGAAAATATTTGCCTCGAACAGGATGAGCAATTTGTCCTAGTTCGTGTGTGGAATAACTTGTAATTTCGGGAAGGGAAATAACGAACTGAAACAGGAAAATAGGGAGCGCCGTAAGAAACAATTTGTCTCTAAAGGATATATAATATCTAGTTCTTTCTAATCATTGCAGTGAAAATATTGATGGTTTGATCAAAGTTTGTAAACTTTGCCGAGGTTAACTGTCTCAAAAATATTTTTGGCTTTGTGGTATTCAGGGTTTTGTATCTGACGTTTCGTCTGCTACTGCGGACATTATTCGAGGCGATGAGGTAACGGACGAAGTGCTCGGGTTGTTCTCTCAGCAGATAATATATTATTGGAAAGTTTCTCCGTTTTCATTCTATTAGCGGCGGAAGTGGCTTCATTTGTATTATTTGAGATGTTTTGTGATACTTGTGTGCGATTCAGAACAGTGTTTATATTTTATTTAGGTTGATTTTCTCTTATTCTCGATTGAAATTGCCACTGTGTTTATGAGTTTCTCTCGCTTCTCTATATACTCCTGGATAGTGATTCTGTGTTTTGTCAAATATTTGTGTATCTTACAATGAGATCACCTGAGTGGTTTTTTGAGTGCATGCTCGGCTAGAGCTTATTTGTCGGTATGCCAGAGATGACAATTTTTTTGTGTTCAGAGAGCCGGATACGTTCACTCCTATTCAATATAGACAATCTGCAGCTACAAGGATCCCCGGTATGGCTCAGCTTTTAGCTGACCTTGGACTCCATTTGATAGATTTCGTTTGCCAGAATATTGGTTTCACGTTGTGTTTCTTTCTTTCATTGACAACCCAGGAGGAGAAACGCTGAAAAAACTTCAGTAATGCCAGTTGATGGGAAAGCTCTTTTTCCTACGTTGAACATGTACAAAACAGATTGGAAGAGGGCCAATTACTTGTGAGTACTTGGCCCTCTAGGTATACCGCTTCAGGCATAACGAGATCTCCTTCGAATGAACACAAATACTTGGCAAACCTCAGGACTATCCAAGAGTGGAAAAGGAGGAGATATGAATATACGATGAAAAATACAAATCATGAAATTATAAAACAACAACAAAAATTAATTGGCGCTCCAGGGCGACTTCATTGATTCCAGGGACGCATTTGCTTTTTTAGCTACAGGAAAATCCGGAAAAACCTGCAGCACCACATCATCTGAAGATGTTGGACGAGATTTGCAAAATCTGCATGAAAATCTATCTACATGTGAGTACATGTACTAATGGTAAATGTAGGCGAAATCAATACTGAGAGAGGACAATCTTCTTTTATATCAAACACCAATATGAAGAGGGGGTAGAGACCAATTAACATAATCAGAAACAAATAAGAAAAGTGGCACTTGTAGTTTCAAAGGAAAATACCAGAAGAAACAATGGGAAAAACCTCTAGCGAAGCTCAGGATTCCACAACAATAACTCCCTAGAGACGATTCAGACAGATATGTCAGAAAATCAAACATTTCACATGAAGACATCCAAAAGTGAACGATTCGAAGATTTTGTGAAGATTTATTTTCTCTAGAATCTAGAAAAAGCAAACTTTTTGCACGAAGAGGAAATATCATGGTAAGTGGAAGAATGAGCTTTTCTGAAAAAACATTGTTCGAAAAAGAGAGATGTTCCAATAATGCTATTTTGCAACTGAATATCTTTGATATTCGAGAATTGAGTCTTCTGTCGATCGACTTGGGGAGTCTTGTTTTTCTTTGATTTCGGAGGGTTGAGTTTCCTGTTGATTCCGTGAATGGTATCTTCGTTGATAAATATGTTATCGCTTTTATTATCAGGCTTGTCCTTTTTAGGACAGTTGAATGGTTCAGCCTGGCACCACTGATGAGACCTGATGGATTGATGCACATGGTCTTGAATCACATTTTTTTCAATTATCTTCATGACTTACATCATACCCAAGTGACATTGACAACTGCACGCCAATATCATTTTACTTGAAATCACGTCAACATATTAGATATTGTTATACGAACATACATATTATGTTTCCTAAACAGAATCCATAATTATTCTTTTTCAAAACGATCGATTTTTTGAACGTTTGTCATCAATTCCTTTCTCCCCTAGTAATTGCGGATATTGGTGAACATCTGTAATATCCTCACGGCAGCTTGATTGAAAACCACATACAAAACAACCATTTGATAAATTGGGAAGGACGACATGATAAAGTATTCGTTGGACAATGTCAGAGGACGCAAATTGAAAATTAATTGGACATCGAAAACATTGTGAACCACCCTTCGTTCTGGTCGTAGGTAGAAAACAAAACCCGAATGAACAAAAGACGTGCACACCATCGCGATGATTAAAATCGATGATGGCGTGCCAAACATTTTGTTTCATCAATAAAAAGGCGAAAGCAAATTTTTCAACAGACAACAAAAGGGGCTAGTTTCGCGTATTTTGAGTGATGCCGCGGTATATCGTGTTGATCTGACGATTTCATTTCCACGCTCGAGTGGCAGATAGGATTTATTATCCTTCTGCCTCACCGAGAAAGTCCGTTGATCGGATATCAATAGGTAGTCT
Organism: Leptinotarsa decemlineata; assembly: GCF_000500325.1. Taxonomy (NCBI): domain Eukaryota; kingdom Metazoa; phylum Arthropoda; class Insecta; order Coleoptera; family Chrysomelidae; genus Leptinotarsa; species Leptinotarsa decemlineata. Next base: position 237,171 of record NW_019289871.1, read on the forward strand.
CAACGAATTGGACTGACGGATGCATTTCTACAGACCTGGTCTGAGAAAATGAAATAAATGTAACATAGAAACAAGATGTATCAAAATATTGGTAATTTGGTCAAATTTTTCTCTGGCAACAAAAGTAGTTCTATGCAGCCATATCTTCAACTCCAAGAAAATAAATATTTTCAATGAAAATTCGAAACATGAACCTCTCTCTATTTTTCCACAAAGTATAACATGGCCACCCGGTAGAAATTGTATATGCAAAATAGTTTTGAACAAATATGTTCAGTGTGAGATGATCATAGAAGTGATTTATAGATATGGTGATATAAAGGTTGACAGAGTCCGTTTATGACGATATCAATTTCAACAATATGTAATTACTAAAGCAAATTCAAATCCAAGATAGAGTGGATGTGAACATTGACATGCCCTACGCACGTGATATTAAAAATCCCAAGAATTGGCCAGGGTCGTATTCAGAACCAACATCTTGATCGCAAATGCTATCTATATCATACTTAGGAAAACTTTTTTATAATAACGAATGAAATGCACAAGTTTTGCAGTTTAACGGGAAAAATGCAGATAATATGTGTAATATAAAAAGATTTTCATTGGATTTTTCACAGCGCACTCAAGCATTATATGAAAAGAGACGTAATTATTTCTTTATTGATAATTTTTATTTTATGTAAAATCAAAAGGAATATTAATCAAAATTATTCAACTGGATGAATTTGTCTCTTCATCAGTAGTGTCA
>NW_019289871.1:246176-272582 GCF_000500325.1 Leptinotarsa decemlineata
TCATTTGTTACCCATCAATGTAAGAATGTTAATATTTGAATTTCCCACTCTTATTTGCTTGTTTCCGGTCAAAGCTGTGGGTTTCAATATATGTACAGGGTGTCCTGGCTGTATTTTTGTATCTGAATTCCTTCGTGATGTTTTTTAAAATTCCCATACACTGTTGTATTTCGAGTCTTTTCATAACAATTTATGTAATGATTGATTAGATTATTTGAAATCTGTCTGTTTTAAAATCTGTTTTTCCGTTAATCACCTGTCGCCCCCATACGAACGTCAACTCTCAGAAGTTGAGAAACTTGTGCGAGCTAAGGACTAACGAGGTCTTTTAACGTGTGATTCCTACACTCAGTAATTGAATGTCACCCAACACGCCTTGTAGAACGGCCATAAAATGAATGTAAACTGTCTGAAATTGTTGGGATCGGTACATAACACATGATTTTTGGAAGTTTTGGATGCTTTACCAGAAAATGTCCCTCAAATTTCTACCCTGAATCATTGATCTTTATCGAAAAATGTCAGTGTACCTACCCTGTTAGATATAGAAATAGATCACGAATTAGATTACTTTATTTCCTGAAGACGTCAACTTAGTTCGTGAAACGCACGTCGAAAAAATTGTTGCAGTACTGGTGTTTGAAAAATGTGCTCGTTTTGGATCAAGTCATTCTCAACAAAAAACGTATGTTCTTAGTGCACTCATACATATATACAAAGAACCACTTTCTTTGATGCCTTTGTATATTTTCTCTGCAGTAGGTGATGACGAAACACTGTTAATATTTCGGATTTATGGTTTCCACTCGACTACGAATGAAATTAAAAGGCATGGGGGAAATCAACCGCGAATCCAATGCATATTCTATTTCATCTATTATTTAAATCTTTGGACCGTGAAAAAAAAAGAGGAAAAATGAAGGTTTTAATTGTGTATTCATTGTACTTCATTTAATTGCACTCTAGGGGTAAAGTGTAATGTGTTCTGTTGTAATTCTTTTGCAACCTTCGTTAAATGAAATTAGATGGAACAGGGCAGAATTTATCGCTACGCTTTTTTATGGCTTTACCGGTTATAAAACCTTGTTGATTTTGTTTATTTATGGTGCAGCACAAACAAAATATCGGGTGAATATGAGCGTGAAATGTGAAATATTGGTTAAATTTATGAATATTGAAAAATATTCGGCAAGCACATTCCCAAATTTTGTTTGTAAAAATATGAAATCTCATTTCAATATGATTGTTAAAAACGATGTGATGAAAACATTGCCTCGTGTTGAAATCAAATATTTAATTATATACCAGCTATTGGACAGATTTTAATACATTCTTATTGTAAGTAAGCATGTTCATATTTCCAGAATCGACAGAAAACTCGTCTACTTATCAATATGAACAAGGATCTCTTCAGAAATCTGCTGCTAAGAAAATCGTCAATAAATAGCTCTCTAGTACGCGCCAACTAAGATGAGATTTTGATGCGCACTTAGAACCAAATTGTACCCGCTCCAGAAGATAGCTTTTGGTCACACAAACAAATGTCAATAGTATAGTGGCGTCAACAGTTATGTCGACATAAATATCTTATTATTAGTCATATAAAATAAATAATGATTTGATGGTTGTTATTTTGTGCTTAAGAATATTAACCTGGGGCCACAAATTAGAATTCTTTTATGGAACGCCCTATATTAAATTGCATTCATAGAATATAGATAAAACAATAAAATATAATTTAAGAATGAAGTAACATTAACTACAATACAAATTATGATGCACCCTAAAAAATTATACTTATTATTATCACTAAATTACATTTCAGAAGTTTCATCTTCTGATAAAAAGTCACTCTCGTCGCTTGAATCATCTCCTAACGTTATTTTGACAGGATGAACATCTTAAAAAGCATCAATCTGAACTTATTTTTCTAAATATTCATCTTCTACTTTAGCAACAAGTCCACACCGTTTTTTCTGATCGTTTCAGTTGATTTTACAAAATTTTGCCTCTACAAATTTTTCACATCTTCTAATTTGAATGTGATATTTTCTTTTCTGATGTTGTTTATTACAGGGCAACTGTAATATCAGTTCTATGGGATTTAAATCCGGATGATATGGAGGTAAGCGTAAAACGGTATGACCTTGTTCTTGTAAGAGTTCATCGAACTGATAAGTTATAAACCGTTCTTTATTCGACTTAATTATCTGATATAATTCAGGTTTTAAATTAGTACGATTGAAGTGAATCTTCTTTTGAATCAGCCATTTAATCATTTAATTTTTTCTTGAATTGCTATTAGGTTGCTGAATTAAATTGAACAGATTCATAGGAGGCATTACCACAGACCATTATAGAATTACCAGGTTAATTTGGAATCAGTTCCTTCAGTAACCATTTGCCATAATTCGTGAAATTCATTATGTGGAATGCTATATTGGTTTGAATTTGGGAAAAATTGGGTTACGAAAAAATACGGTATTGCACTTCAAATTGATGCATCATATTGCGACATGAGGAAATTCATGTGAGGAATGTATGTATGTGTGAAAAAAATGTGTCTGTTCTGTAGTGGAATTTTTCGTTTTGACTATGTGCATTCGTTTTGAAGAACTTTCAAACCCCGTCTAGCATAGTATCGACATATAATGATTCAGTTTCACGGTCAAACCATATTTCACAGTCAGATTTTATATTTGTGGGAAGGAACTCATTTTCAGACCGAAGTTAGCGTATACCTACTTCTCAGTTGGAGTCACGTCAATGAGATGAACTATATTAGTTAAAATTAAGGATGAAATTAGGTTTCGAGAAAAAAAAGTATTGAATTAAAAAGTTACTGAGAGGCCAGCGTATGTATTTATGATTAATAGTCTATTCTACTGCGGACTATGCATCTGTTTTTACACCTCTCCAACCTCATCTAGCATGACGTTGGAATACAATAAACTTGCATTCAGTTTCGAAAGCAAACTGATGTCAGATGTAGCAATGATGAGAAGACCAACTTATTTTCCGGTCAAAGTGAGGGCATACATACTTTTCAGTTGGAGTCACGGCAATGTCGTATACTGATATTATTGGTTCAATTTAGAATGAAATAAGGTTTCGACAAAAAGTGCTACAAATACCAGTTTATTTTACTGTGAAGTGTTACGTATTTACACTACGCATCAATTTTGAGTACCTCACAAATCCCCACGCCAAGCACAACACTGAAAGAGAATAATCTTGCTTTTATTCTGTAGTTGAATCAAACTCCACGGTTAGAAGAAGTGGGTGAAGAAATTCAATTTCTACCAAAGGGATGACATACCTACTTTTCAGTAATAGTTACGCCAATGGCATATGATGTAAAGGCCGCGACGGAATGCAAAAGTTACGAACAATAAGCAAATAATGATAAGTTTTATATTATACGTGACCACGGATTACAGACACAAATTATAGAAAATTGACCAATGAAAGTAGTTGCTTTCACTGAAAATTATAACATTACCTCAAGGTATTTCCCAGTCCGAAACTATTTCTTTCCCGAATATGTATTTTACAATTCATATACAGATTTTTGGCGTTTTCAGTGTTTTCTCTACATGAAATAGACCTGAATAAAAGGTAACTATTTTTTCGCCGTTTGTTATTTTCAGCGTCATATAATGAATGAACTTTTTACACTTTTATTACTCCTATGTTCTGTACGACTTTTATTTGTAACTAACGTTAACTGCAGTTTTCTCCTATACGGACATTTTCCAACTTAATAAACTCATAAAGTTTATTGTATAAGTTTGGAAATGTCCGTATAAAACGAAACTGCAGTAACGTTAGGAACAAATAAAAATGGTAAAAAAACATAGAAATTTTCATTTCTCTTCTCAATATGATTTCCTACCACGTAGTAACGGCCACATCTATCAATTTACTGTTATTACTCATTTCTCATCATTTGTGCTGTAATAGTTTGTGTCATGTTTGACCAGCTCAAGTTGATGATTTTCAAATTGGTACTTCACGAGAGTCTACAATATCATCCATATTACTGCACGTTATTTACTCTATTCACTTCATACACTACTCCAAAACCTATGTCTTAAATACACAGGCTAACTGTCTGAGTGACACAGCAACGGCTCTTCAATAGTGAACATACAGTTTTGGATATATATCACGTTCTTTAACCTACAGGAGGGTGTTAATAGCCGAATTTCATCTTCATTGTTGGATGAGTACTGTTTAGAAAATGTGGTTAAGATCTATTTTTCTGTTGACCAGCTGTAATCTCCCTACGAACGACAAATCTCAAAAGTCGGAACTTGTACGAGTTAAGAACTAACAAGATATTACCTTCTAACATGTGATTCCTAGTACTTGATTGAGTCCAACTGAATTTTAAATACAGTGTATTGTACGACATCTGAATGGTTTATGAAATCTTGTGGATTTGGGGGAATCTGGCAAGAATGTCTCATGCAGAATGCCATATTAGAACGAAATTTGCAAATCAAAGACTGGTTTTGTCCCCAGATTTACATGGTATTACCGGTAAAGCGGTGTTGCTATGTGCCCGATATTCTCTCAGTATATCTACTCTTGCGAAACATGCCTACATGTCTGTGTAAGTATAGTAGATAACATCTCGTGCGTCACAAGATGTGACGCCCGAAGATGCTATTGTATAGCGAAACATGTGTCGCGGTTTTGTATACTTTCAAGTGGAAATCTCACATGAATTTTGGTAGACCTTGATATTTCGTCACGATTTAGAGTTAAGACGGAGGACTAGTTACCCCTGCTCTGTATATCCTAAGGAAATTGGTTCGTTAAAAATATATAATTTGAAAAAATAAAGTTAGCAGAGCGTGGTTTCGATCCACGGACCTCTGGGTTATGGGCCCAGCACGCTTCCACTGCGCCACTCTGCTCTTATTGCTTACCAAACGATAATACATAAATCAAAAGTAACCCAGTCATGACCAGTAATGTCGGTGATGAGTGTTAAGTTGTGAATTTAAATCAAGTTCCGTGGTGCATAGAATGTAATTCACCTGAGAAATAGAAATTTACTGTAAACTGTCAAATAGCATGTCAGATGTTATTATTCATCACTGAAAAATAATTGAAAAAGTCCACAGTTTCGAAAAAACTCGACAAATGTGTTTATTCTACCACTCTTTTGGGAGTATTCAATTGAAAATGATATTAAACTATGTCCATCCAACAAATAAAGGAACTCAATCAAAGCTAGACGCGTGATCAAAGCATGATCACCATGCACATTTGCATCTATTGGGTAAAATAAACAAGTTTCCTTGAGCTGGCCAATCAGATTTAACTGCAATCGGCTGGCGGAATTCATTGTTACAGTGTCGGAGTGGTCAGTTACGTTTAAACGCCTGAGTTGTGTACAAATACAGGATTTTGAAGTTTAAAATTTTTGAAATGTCAAGTACTGATACAGCTGAAGAAACTGCTGATTCGTGTCCCCACACTCCACCTAAAAAAAATCCTATACCTAGCCGCATATAAGCAGCAGAAGATCACGTGCACTATGCATGATAATGTTTCTTAGATGGACAGAGAATAGAATGGAATTTTTGACGTTTGTTATCAAAATATAGGATTGCCAACCTTACTATACTAACTGCCTCCTCGGGGTACTATCCCCTCTGTTATGGAACCTTGTAATGGACGAGCTATTATGTATCTTGGACCACAATGGGTATAAAGCACTGGGCTATGCAGACGACTTAGTCATCTTATTCCAGGGTGAAGGGAGGCATGCAGCAGGCCCTGCATATTATAACAAGATGGACCGAAGAAGGAGGGCTTGACGTAACCCCATCCAAATCGACCATAGTAGCATTTACCAAGAGGACTAAAGCGGAGGGTCTCGGACCTCTAAAACGTCGAAGTGAAGAAATACAAGTGTCGGGGGAGGTTAAATATCTGGGAGTAATCCTAGATTCCAAACTGACCTGGAACCAACACTTGGACAGGATAAAGAGGAAAGCGGAGGTAGCACTGATGCTCGCCAAACGCACCTATGGAAATATATGGGGGCTCAAGCCAGACATCGTATATTGGCAATACACGATGGTGGTTGAACCCGTGATAACATACGCATCACTGGTCTGGTGGCCAAAGATGAAGCAGGCGATCGCCATCAACAATCTAGGCAAGGTGCTAAGACTTGCATGTTTGGGAATGACGGGAGCAATGATAACTATCCCAACAGCTGCATTGAAAACACTCCATAGTCTACCTCCTTTACATTTTGTGATGATGGGGGAGGCCAGGATGGGCCAATTCAGACTGGAAAATTTACTCAACTACAAAAGATCGGACCGAACAGAAATTTCGGAACAAGTGGATGACCATTAGTCATCTCGAAAAAACACCTGGTATACAGATGGATCGAAGACCAAACATGGAACGGGAGCTGGAATATACCGAGCGGATACAAATTTAAACTGCAGCTATCCGCTAGGACTATACACATCCGTCTTTCAAGCGGAAATGTATGCTATCTTGCAGTGTGCAAGGCTTATTAAATTGAGACCTCAAAGAAATGAGCGGATCAATATTTTTACAGACAGCAAGAGCGCACTAGGGGTTCTAACAAATCCGAAGGTGACATCAAAACTGGTCTGGGAATGCTATAAAGAACTTGCAAACAGGAACAAATTAACTTTGTACTGGATGCCAGGGCATTCATGAATCACAGGTAATGATAAAGCTGATGAATGCGCTAGACGCGGATCATCAACTTCATATATTGGTCCTGAACCAGTTCTGGGGTTACCAAAATCATTGATATGAAACCAGATTAGGACATGGACAAATAATCCCCATATGGGTTGGCATAACCTTGGCACTAGTGAAATATTGGATGTATCTAAACTATATGGACCCACTGGTTGTGTACCACAATAGATCTCCATTTTAGCAGTGTAAAACATTTTTGCGTCTACTAAAGAATAAACTTTCAACCCATATTTGTTGGGTTTACCTTGGAATATAGACTCTGAATCCACAGCGACCTCTAAATGACCACAACATTTCATCCACAGTTACATACTTCGACAGTGAGAAATATTTGGGCAAATTTTCATTTAGTTCATTAAAAAATTCTCTTACTGCTGCTAGTTTATCTAATTTTACCTTCTCTGTTCTTGTAGTAACATCGTCCATTCGGATATTTTGCAGCAAAAACTTAAACCTTTCAAGGGACATTGTAAATCTGAAAATTTCTATTCCCATGCCATTGGATCTGAACAGATCGCGTATATTTTGGCGACCACTTTTTGATTTTCCAGAAATATAAAGCAGCTCAAGTAGGGCTTTCAGTTCATCAATATCAGTGAGTCTGGCTGTTCTATATCCCTTAGAATATTGTTTCCTTTCTATTTGTCTGTTAGTGTGGACGACAATTCTTTCTAACATGGTGTCAGTGATAAATAAACTCCATCTTTCAATTGCAGTTTTTTTCTCTTTTGCTAAACCTTTTACTCCTGGTAACCTTGTTATAATATTATCTGACCGTGTTCTTACATTTGGATATCTGGTAAAATGTTTTCTCCATCTGGTGCCATCTTTGGAAATGAAACAAGGGATACGAACAGACCTGTTGGTTTCAGGTTCTGCAGCATCTTCTTCAATATCATCGTCGGACATTTCTTGCTCGGTATCCGAGTTTTCCTCCTGAATCAATAACTCATCTTCTTCTAGGCTACCGTCACTGTCTTCAGCTAATTCTATATTGCTATCTACCTCTTCAAAGAGCTGTTGAAGTCTTCTGACTTCTTCCTCGTAACACCATGAAGACATTTTTATCTGAAAAAAATTTTTATCTTACCACTTTACTAAATCAAAACAGTTACGGGACGACTAACATCGGTCTTCGAGACGGATCACGTAAAATCTCAAATGAGGAAAACAGTCACAACATCCACCTTTTAACGCACGAATATATAATTGGGGGAAATCAACTACACATTTGTGAAACCTCTAGTACAGTTAGTTATAACATTAAAACATATGTTTAGTGAATGCTTCAAATGTCACATTCGACAGTTTATGAAATATCTGATTACTTGAAAATAGAGTTACACGAATTTATCAAATTAGAGAACATTTTGAAGTACTTGAGAAAAAAAATATGTGCTCTGAATGAAATTTTTATCCGATAAGATAGAGGACTAGTACGTATCAGAAGAAAAAAAAATAGCAGAGCGTGGTTTCGATCCACGGACCTCTGGGTTATGGGCCCAGCACGCTTCCACTGCGCCACTCTGCTCTTGGTAAATTTTCTATGACAAATATACTTGAAGTACAAGACAGTAACTTGTAGAGCCAGTAAATATACATTTTTACGGAATGGGTATCAAATATTCAAGTTACTTTTTCAAGATACATATTATGAATTGAAAATGAGAAATAATACTTCATATAGAAAAAAAATTGATTGACCCTTTATATTTGGGACATCTCCAAAAATGATATTTATTCTCACTCTGTTTTGGTTTAGTTCTAGTCGAATAATTGACACAGAGCTCATAGTGTTGCCTCTATACTATTATATTTTCTTACAAACAAATAAAAGTGAGGTTATTGCAGAAAATCTGTGTCAGTTGACGTTCGTTGATATATTATAATTGTGTCAAATTTGAAAAATTATCTTTGCCGGTTGGTAATAAATTCATCCTGCTGTTCGATATCTGAATAGTTCATGATATACTGGGTGAAATGAGGCTATATTGTTTTGTGTATAGATATTCCAAAAGTGCTGCTCCAAGTATAACGTTACATATGGTAACTAGAGTAACAAGAGGCGTGAATGAGAAATAACAAAGAAGCAATAATTTTCTTGTGAATTGAAAAGAGAATATTTTTAGGAGAAATTCAAGAAAAAGAACCCCAATATAAACGGTACCCAACGTTTTTTCAAAGTAGACCACGTAAATCAAATCAAGTTGTCAACAGATTTGCATGTACACCAGTGTGTAGTCATACTACAGTTGTCAAAGTAAATCTATGCTATATCTAAAAATAATTAGGATAGTGAAATTCTAATCTGCTCAAATGAATAAAATGAATACCGCTCAGGTAGTGAATCATATAATTACAATATATCAAGAAAACTTGAATGAAATTTTATAGTTTCCAAGGTTTACTTCTTTTGGCGCGTTAGGGAAATATGATGAGAGTGAATTTTTACAATGAGCGCGCACACCGTCACAAAAAACCGACACACTGAAGTTAGCTTCTTCTTCTTCTTTAATTTATATGGCAGTCCATAGTGAACAGAAACTTCGTCCGAGGGCGCTGCTCCTCTTTCTCGTGGCAATGCTACCACTCTAATTTTTCTCATTCACTTTTTCACTAGGAGGCTGCCAATCCTCTCGATATGACATTCATAAATAACACATCTATTATCGCACTGACGACCTCTTCGAAACCATTGACATCCATCCTGGTTATTGGCGTAGGGAGGCCAGTTCTTTTCAAAATGCCTTTCACTTCAATATTTATTCAAACTTGACTTTATTTTTCAGATAAAATGGACAAAAAAAAATTATGTCGAACGGTTTTAATTAAACATATACTAAAAACTGAAAAATTTAGGGAGGTTCTAGGTAGCAGTCATCACACAATTCTTTCCAGCAATCTACGGTATTGATCATATAAAAAAATAATGAAATCGTTGGGCATAGCGTGATCTGAGTAAATATGTGAAAACCGTGATTAAAATCGGTTTGGTAGTTTTTGAGTTTATCGTGTTCAGAAAGACAAACAACGAGTAGACAAATAGACAGACAGCCAATATTTTTTATTTGTATTTTAGCACAGATCGTATAATTAATTCTGACATAATTTAAGTACATTGAGACAAATTCATGTCCAGGAAATAAACAAAATATCCATAAGATATTATAACAATATATTTCTCACATCCAATTGGTTTGAAGCATGAACCATTTTGGTAAAATAAAAAAAATGAAATTCCATATTTATACAATATAGAAAGTCTGTATAAACAAATGTGAACTTCATTTAGAAATAATATGATGAACTTCCACTGTAACGCCCTTATTTTTCTATATTTCAAAACGTCACTGAACAACGCATTTAACAAACTGTACTACTGGCAGTCCATACTGTCTAAGAACAAACATTAATGAATAAATAATCATTCCTATTTTCCTATCGCTACCACTAATATCTTACATAACTCATGAATACCCAAACTATCAAAAGAAACAATCATCGAAATGTGTCATCGAATTTCCATTCACAGCCATCATTTGCCTCCATCGTTGAAGTCGACAATGATGCCAGTTCACACAAATTAAAGCAATGTGAATCCATTATTTTCATCAGTGATATCAGGAATATGAGAGAAGCTGATGCTAGGACAATTTGTTTTTGAATTTTATTCATTTGATGGTGTACCTATGAAAAATAGTCGAATCAATGAAATATTCTCCACGGAAATCCTCAGAAACAGCTCCGATTTGNTGTGACGCCCGAAGATGCTATTGTATAGCGAAACATGTGTCGCGGTTTTGTATACTTTCAAGTGGAAATCTCACGTGAATTTTGGTAGACCTTGATATTTCGTCACGATTTAGAGTTAAGACGGAGGACTAGTTACCCCTGCTCTGTATATCCTAAGGAAATTGGTTCGTTAAAAATATATAATTTGAAAAAATAAAGTTAGCAGAGCGTGGTTTCGATCCACGGACCTCTGGGTTATGGGCCCAGCACGCTTCCACTGCGCCACTCTGCTCTTACTGCTTACCAAACGATAATACATAAATCAAAAGTAACCCAGTCATGACCAGTAATGTCGGTGATGAGTGTTAAGTTGTGAATTTAAATCAAGTTCCGTGGTGCATAGAATGTAATTCACCTGAGAAATAGAAATTTACTGTAAACTGTCAAATAGCATGTCAGATGTTATTATTCATCACTGAAAAATAATTGAAAGTCCACACATTCGAAAAAATTCGACAAATTTGTTTATTCTACTACTCTTTTGGGAGTATTCAATTGAAAATGATATTAAACGATGTCCATCCAACAAATAAAGGAACTCAATCAAAGCTAGATGCGTGATCAAAGCATGATCACCACGCACATTTGCATCTATTGGGTAAAATAAACAAGTTTCCTTAAGCTGGCCAATCAGATTTAAATACAGGATTTTAAAGTTTAAAATTTTTGAAATGTCAAGTACTGATTCGGCTGAAGAAACTGCTGATTCGTGTCCTCACACTCCACCTAAAAAAAATCCTATACCTAGCCGCATACAAGCAGCAGGAGATCACGTGCACTATGCATGATAATGTTTCTTAGATGGACAAAGAATAGAATGGAATTTTTGACGTTCGTTATCAAAATATAGGATTGCCAACCTTACCATACTAACTGCCTCCTCGGGGTTCTATCCCCTTTGTTATGGAACCTTGTAATGGACGAGCTATTATGTATCTTGGACCACAATGGGTATAAAGCACTGGGCTATGCAGATGACTTAGTCATCTTATTCCAGGGTGAAGGGATGCATACAGCAGGCCCTGAATATTATAACATGATGGACCGAAGAAGAAGGGCTTAACATAAGCCCATCCAAATCGACCATAGTAGCATTTACCAAGAGGACTAAAGCGGAGGGTCTCGGACCTCTAAAACTTCGAGGTGAAGAAATACAAGTGTCGGGGGAGGTTAAATATCTGGGAGTAATCCTAGATTCCAAACTGACCAACATAATTTAAGTACATTGAGACAAATTCATGTCCAGGAAATAAACAAAATATCCATAAGATATTATAACAATATATTTCTCACATCCAATTGGTTTGAAGCATGAACCATTTTGGTAAAATAAAAAAAATGAAATTCCATATTTATACAATATAGAAAGTCTGTATAAACAAATGTGAACTTCATTTAGAAATAATATGATGAACTTCCACTGTAACGCCCTTATTTTTCTATATTTCAAAACGTCACTGAACAACGCATTTAACAAACTGTACTACTGGCAGTCCATACTGTCTAAGAACAAACATTAATGAATAAATAATCATTCCTATTTTCCTATCGCTACCACTAATATCTTACATAACTCATGAATACCCAAACTATCAAAAGAAACAATCATCGAAATGTGTCATCGAATTTCCATTCACAGCCATCATTTGCCTCCATCGTTGAAGTCGACAATGATGCCAGTTCACACAAATTAAAGCAATGTGAATCCATTATTTTCATCAGTGATATCAGGAATATGAGAGAAGCTGATGCTAGGACAATTTGTTTTTGAATTTTATTCATTTGATGGTGTACCTATGAAAAATAGTCGAATCAATGAAATATTCTCCACGGAAATCCTCAGAAACAGCTCCGATTTGATGATTGTTTGTCTTATTATAATATTTGAAATCATGAAACTTTTGAAGTGTCGACCAAATTGTTTATGTAATTTAAACAATATGAATGATATTCATACATGGCATTTATTAAAACAAATCAATTACAATTGAAGTAACANGTCAATTAAGAAGGAATTAGGTTTAAAGGTGACCTAGAAGGCTGAAAAGTGCTGAACTTTGAAGGGCCGTAACATTGTGAATGAGGGAGAGCACCGCTTTCTTTTGGATTCGTGACCTACGCATCAAAATATGTAAGTACACTCAAAAAAATTTTCAACATCGCCAGGTGCCCTCAAAACGAATATTTACCGATTCTGATTGCTGAGTTATGAATGAAATCCAGTTCTCTCAAAACTGATTTTTTAACTGAGTTATAAACTATACAGTCATAGTCAATTTTGGATCGTATCAATGACATATATATTCTCATCGAGCATGTAGTCTCCTCCCCAACTTTTGTTTGCCAGCGTTCTCATGGGGTTAAGCCCGTTTTGGCCAGATGATTTCAGATTTCTGATATGTGTTTTCCAATTTAATTTTCGGTCAAAAGTCACACCTAGAAATTTTAAATCATCAGCATATTCCAACGAGTTTGTATATAGTTTCAGTTCAGGCTCATGCTTAGTTTTCCTCCTTGAATAGATCATGCATTTGGTCCCACTGATTCTAAACGATCTTTGATGGAGTTTAGGGCTCTTTGTAGGTTGTATTGCATCGATTGGATTTTCTTACCTTTCATAAACATAACAAGGTCGTCTGCGTGGGGTCTTGCTTTTACTCAATTGTTGATTGCAGTTGTTTAATATTTGGTTGATCCCTACAAGAAATAGTGATGCGCTAAGAACAGATCCTTGTGGTGATCCGTTCAGCTGGGTTTTCATAGATGAATTGATACCGTTAGCACGTACTCAAAATATTCATATTTGCGATCTATTATCAGGCAGTAAAACATCTTGAAATTGTCGCAACTCAGTACTCGATTGGCTATTAACAAGAGGATTTTATTCGCTGTTTCACCCATTCATCATTCATCCAAAATAAATGAAAAAACTCATGTAGAAACTTAATTGAATATTCATTGTGAAGAAATGGAAAAAATAAACTCACACTCAAATGTTGATAAAAAAAAAACATTAAAACACCAAAAACTTACATTATACTGCCACCCAGCAGGATCGAAGAGAAGAAGACGTGTTGCATTGTTGATGATCAATAGATACTCAAATAAAGATCTGAATACTGTCTCCTCATGATCTTGACCCCCCTGATATTTATGAAGATTTATATGCTGACATTGCAACTTTGATCCGGTTACTGTACTAAGGTAAAATGCTCAGCATGCAATCTGTGCAAAGTTTGCGTATTTGCAGATTGTTTTATATTCTATATCCTGTGATCGGATCAATTTCGATGTCTATGAACTTGGAATATTAAAAGATGGAATTCTGAATACTGGGTGCATTTCTGTTAAAATATTAAAGTTGAGGTTGGAACATCTTTCAATTCATGTATTTACTTAAATTGATTTGAATTATTTCATGATAATTTTCTATATTTGACAATATTTCTGAAGATTTTGCTTTCGAGCAGATGAAGAAGTTTTGCGAGAAAGCCAAATATCTTAATGACATTTGGTAATTCTTCCCTTTTTTCTAGAAAAGTAGGGTTTTAACAAAATAAATTACACAATAAATACTCCATAATTATTTTGTAGTACCTAAAACGTTTCTTGAAATCATTTCTCGAGAGACAAACACGTGATAAACTGAATAAATCTTTGCACGGTTATAGTCGGCAGTGCCGTGGGATAGATACATAGTAAGAAATTCTCGGCGCATTTGTTCCGTAGTGACTCAGCTGCAATAGATTAGATTATCGAGGAGCTAGCCCATGGCTCTGCGACCTTTCCAGATCTATTGTGATGCTCCTTGGTTGTTAGAGATCATTGTCTAGCTTGATCCCTTTGATGAGATTCCATAGCCTTGACAATGACCCCTTCATACAGCTGGCAGCCTCTTGTTTTTCTTTCCCGCATCTTGCGTGTCTCAGCTTTGCTATCGCTTCGCAGTCACAGAGCACATGCAGTGCAGCTTGACAGAAGCTGCATTGGATTCCTTCTATTAGGCCCATGTTGTTCATATGTTTCCTGAGTCGGATATGCCCCGTTAGTAGACCCACCACTACCCTTATAACCTAACCCAACCTAGAACATCGGCTCCTCATTGCTCTTGTGACTCTCATGTCTGGGTACCCACGCAGTGACCCTTTATTGCTGTGACATAATTTGTGACCTTCTGTCTGTTTATTTCCCCTATACAATGTTCGATAGCCGATAGCCTATATTCCGAGGCTGAGTGCGATTCTCGTCTTTGCTTTGCCTCCGTATGTACCGGCTCCCACTCTTTTTTGGGTCTTTGAGCCATCTGTGACCAAGTTTCTTCCGCTTTTACCGGTGGGCCATTTTGCTAGTCCTCTCTACTTGGTATGATGATTTTGAAACATCTTTTTGAAAGTTGTCCTACGGAACTGTATTATCCACGGGTATTTCTAGTATTGAATCTGCCTTCAGTTCATTGTACAGTTTCAAGTATTCTGCACCGTGTGACTGGCTGATTCGGGTTTGTCCCTGCATTAACCTGTGTGTCACCAGTCGAGCTTCTCTTTGTATGTAGATGTGCAATGGTGTAAGTAAGACCTCGTGTGCTACAGTTGGAGTCATTCTTATGGCTCCCGAGACACTTAGGCATGCTCCATGATTATATTGCAGTACCTAAAACATTTCTTGGAAATTATTTTTAAGAGGCAAAAACGTGATTAACTGAATAAATCTTTGCACGATTATGGTCGGCACTGCCGTGGGATAGATACACCGTAAGCAATTCTGAGCGCATAGGTAACGGTGTGACTCAGCTGCAATAACAAAAGCAAATAACATGATCTTTATTTCCATGAATTTCTGATATGTATTTAATTGGAGGACCGCGATAACGTACCAATTGTAGGACAATGTGGGTGTTAAATTATATAACTTTAAATTAAACAGGAAGAAATCAGCTGATTAGTAATAATTTATTATAACCTCGTTATCGATACATGTTGGAAAGAGGAAACTCTTTGATGAAACCATACATATTGTAGGACAAATATTTTTTCGAATAATCTAGATAATTATCTTGATATTTAACAAATGAAAACCCAGTTACTTGAAAATGAATTTTTGAGAATCGTCAAATCACCATAAAATATCCCTGCTACCTCTGTTGGTTACCACAATCAAGAACTTTCGTAGAGAAAATTGATAGGCGTCTCTACTCACGAAAAATGAACTCGATAGTAATGAATAGTAAAAGTGGTCCCTGGATCCTGGACTATTATGGAACATTTGCGGTTTCGTAAACTATGTAATGACAATCTCATATTGAAGTGTTACTCAAAGGATAAAACAAGAAGAATGTTTTGTAAACAGCAGAAATATATATCTAGATTATTTGTGTAATTTTCAAAAAACTACCCAAAAATAATATTGATTGGAGTCAAGCAAAAAGTGCTGTTGACCATTTCATTCTGAATTTACTTTCAGATATTGAAATATTGGTCGTTATTGAGTTTGTATAGCAATGCTTGTTTTGCATTCAATTTACAGTTCACTTACAATTTTGGCAGGTTGTACTTTTGATATTGTACACATTTAAGATTATTTTTGATAAGCGATCGCCACGACTCCGCACGGATGAAATGCTAAATATACATATACATATGAATTCCTGCGATCGCTGCTAATCATAAAATGCTACAGGGCGAAACGCCCCACTCCAAGCCTCCTCCCGGGTTGAGTGCCCTGAGTTGAAATCTTCTCCACACGGTTGATGTGTGCAGAACATTCCATCTCGTCCATCTACCATCTCGCTCCTCCGGAGCGATCCTCAACTTACTGATGAGCACTTCAGCAAGATTGGCATCTGACCTTCTTTGGTCGAAAGTCAGCCTCTAGGTTCTTCTACATTCTGATCTGTTGAATTGTTTTATCATGACTTTCCTAACTGAATTATTGCATGGGATCCCCAAAAACTAACCGAAGACGAGTGTCTTTCTAGTCGCTAGAAATTGTTGTTTCTCTGTGAATCTGAAAATGAGATCAATTTGAGGTCTGGTGGTCTCTTGGGGGTGGTCTTTGATTCTGCTTCCTTGGCCTCCCGTGTTTGTCCCTCTCTCGGAATCTGGGGTCATCCCTGTTCAGTGCGTTATGTAGGTCGCTTGGCGCTGGGTTGTACGCTCGAATTCTGTCAAACGTGTCCTCTGCGCCTTTCCTCATGTATGCGTCCACGTAGTGTATGTTCAGGTCTAGATCGCGGAATATGCACCTATTTGGTATATATCTTGGAGCGTCCTATTCTCTGCCGTACGTGAGACCTGAACGTTAATCTTTTGTCTTGGTTGACCTCCAAGTATCTAGCTTCGTTGGCGGGCGAAGCGCGGCTTTCAACGCGATATTTAGACACGTCTCCCCCTTCCAGCCGGTACCAACGCAACCGCTTTGTCCATGCATTTTAAATTAATTCATTTATTTATTTATTATCAAATATTTCACTTGTTGAAATGTACAATGGAAAAAAAGATGAAAAACATCTTCCAATATACAATAACAAGGAAAACGTCAGCTTTAAAAAAGAAAAAAACTATTTACATTTACAAATGATTTGCCAAATGAAAAAGAAACACAAAATAACATGGAGAGGAATAAAATCATCGATAAAAAAAGTTTTCAATCTAGATTTAAAAATATTTATATTAGGGGCTGCCTTTATATTTACGTCTACTTTGTTGAAAATTTTCGGTACGAGATAAAGTCAACATTTGAAACATCAATTTGAATACTTTTCGAAGTGAATTTGAAAAACTCATGAATTAAACTCAACTTTATTTTGTTCAAACTTGCTGTAATAACCCAAATTGAGGAACGTTTCCCATTGTTCTTCCAACCTTACTGATCTCACAGTTCAAGTCATTGGATTACTTTTACGAGTTATTGTGAACAAGCTGGCATGTACCTATAGATGGTATGGGATATGTTTGCTCAGAACAGAGTTGATATATATGTGGTGGTCCTTCTTCTGATGTGTTCTGTGTTTGCAGGTGTCTTGTCACTGTTCCATGTCATCTCGATTTCATTTATCCATATATTTTTGACAGTTTATTCTCCTTTCTCATCCAATTCAGTACATGTCGAAACATGTGCTGATTGATGGTTTTACCGTTCTTATATCTGGGAACGGTAATAAATTGTGGAGACGACTTTCATGCATCGTAAATCTACTACACTCCATTTCGAGATTTAAAGGACTTCTACCACAGGTTATTAATGTGGGAATGGTGTTGATGGTTTCAGCACCTGATGAAGAATGGTTTTTCCAACCAGTCGAAAATAATACCTCACAACCAGTTCATTCGTCAAAAACCATCGCGTACCATTCAATCCGTGCAATGAATTGCACGTTGAAAGGCTTAGCTCTGCGGGTTGTCGGTCGTTGAGGGGCAACGGTTGTATAACGGAAAAACATATATCAACGGATAATCTAGAAAAATTATTTTCAGTGAACCCACTCGCGATTCATTTCCAATTAGTATCTTCTACTATCGGTTAATACAGTTTTTTGTGTGTCCCCCTGTATGCTACTTGTAAATAATTGAAAAAGGGTTTGAAAGCACTTTAATGTTTTTACAAATACTCGCTCAACAACAATCTTCCTTTTCCATTCCTGAGTTTATCCCTGTTCGATAACAAAAATCCTGTAGTGCATTGTTTCACACTTCCAAAGGATTACTATCAGTCAGGCGAACACCACTAAGAGGTCAGCAAGATTTATAGTTCCAAAGACCGAAGGATTCCGTGACATCATTCGGGGATCCTTCATTCGTTCTTTGTTTCATATGTTGTTGGCAGTTTGTAGATCGTCAGATTGCGCTAAGCCCTCTCGTCATATAAATCTTCGCCAGAAACACGAAATGGTATCTCACGGAAAGACAGGCTTGGTTGGTTTGTTCTATATAACTGCGAGGTATTAGCAGTTAACAACCTTGCGCTGTTTGTGAGGTATAATGTCGTAATTGTCAAGCTCTTTATTCTAATCAAAAAGAGGGTTTGTGGGAGACTTTAAAAATGAACGTTTATAAAAACAAAAACTAAGCTAATAACTTATGAATGTTGAAATATAAACACTTTAATTTTTTACTCTTCAATGCAAATTAGCTCATAATTGATTATTGAAGATTTAGACTCCGCCATACCGATGACACATTTATTATAGAGCGTAAATTTGACAACCGCCTCGAAAAAAAGTAGCTATTTATTGAAATGTGATAAATCTGTTGTGAACAGAATCTGAAGATCGAAACTTATCCATTAATTGTTTAACATATAGATGGCTCACGTTGTGGTCTGGATGATTCGTATTATAAATTATTGCAGCAACTTTAGCACATTTATTATTTCGATGATAGAATACAACAATTTCTATTCTTTCGTCAGTAGAATGAACCATGTTGGAACACAGTGAACAAGGATAACTGAATAATAATTCGTAAAGAAGTGACAATGGCCAACTATCTACATTTTGTTCTGCGACAACTAGATTCAACAAAAACTACCAGTGCAGAAAAAACTAACAGTGTCGTCCATTTCAAAACGTTTACTACTAGAAGACCTGTTCGGGAATGCCGATTTCTGACTCCGGACATCTTCAATAATGTAAGAAACACTTTCGAAAGTAGACTGTATTATCGTATGGAACTAGATGGAGGTCATTTTGAACACTTCATTCGTTGTGTTGCCAACTTTATTACTTTTGTTGATTTCCTCAATAAAATGAGCGACAGCGAATAAAACGTTCAACATTTGATTTCTCATAATGAATTAACCAATTTCAAAAAAATCACACTAGTAATAAAAGGACAAAATACCTTCCAAATGATGTATCACACGACACCACGGTGTCTAGGATGATCTCGAGGTTCACAGAACCTGGTCATTTTCACGAGATACACCAAAGCGGTCGGAGAAGACGGACAACACAACGTCAGGATCAATACCCGTTGACAGGAACCTCTTTGAAACAGCACAAGGCTATATGAAAGACATTTCCAAAGAACGTATGCTATCAATTTGTAGGCGTCTTCGTAGTGGTGGTTGATTATGTAGGCGCGTTTGGTATCGAGAATAAATGTCGCACACAAACGAAGACGTTTGAAATGGGCAAGAACCTATTCACAATGGAACCGCTGTCAGTGGCGGAATACCACGTTTTCCGATGAGAGCTATTTTGGGCTTATGATGACTACTGCATTCGTGTTTGGAGACCAACAGGATGTCAGCATCGACTGAATTTGACATTGAATATCAATCCAAATGAATGTAAAAGCATTATGGTGTGGGGTGGTATCATCTATAGAACACGAACAACACTGATAATTGTACCTAGGACAACGACGGGACAATTTTACCTTGAAAATATAATTTTGGATGTGGTTCAACTGTTCCGATGCGCCATAGGTAATGATTTTGTATTTATGGATGATAATTCCCCACCACATCGAATACTGGCTGTGCAAAACGCTCTGGAGGAAGAAGAAATTGCAAGGATGGATTGGCCACCGAACTCACCAGACATGAATCTTATAGAGCATGTTTGGAGTAACATTTCTAGGAGATTGCATTCCAGAAATGATCCACCTGATAGCTTCGAGATGCTGTATTGGAAGAGTGGAACAATGTTCCTCAGCATGTTGTACACAACCTTATTGACGGCTGGGTGGAAGAGTGGAAGACTGTAGAAGGGCTAGGGAAGGCAATACATCCTATAGAAGAAAGTAGAACAACTATTATGTACACTTTTCATTCATTTAGAACTCTGTCATATTCTATAATTTTATGGATTCTCATAATTATTTAATATTTGTTTTGTTGAATTGATTATTGAAAAATACAATATCGTTCGTTTGTTACATTCATCACTTATAGATAATTACAGGCACTTATTACGCCTGTTAGTGTATATTGAAAACATTTTTTTTCACATGAACAAAAATACTGTCCATCGACATTTCGCAAATCAAGTTAGCACGAAACATCAGTTTTAGTAATTTCCTGATGATGACATATTTCCGGACTTTTGATTTTTGACTATATACACGATCGACTCAAACCAATATAAAGATTTGATTATCGTAGAATCGATCGAATATATGGATTTTCGTACTTTTCATGTTAGTCTTCTGAGAGGAAACAACATTTTCAAAACGTACAAAATGAACAGATAATATTCTGGCTAATACGGTTAACCATACACCAGAGTTGGTGAAACATTTCAAAATCCCTAGATAAAAAGTGTATTTCATTTGAAATAAGGTAGTTTTGTCAACATCCTGTATATCCGGAAGTGAAGGCTCTGTGAAAAATACGGGTTTCAGTTTTGCGTTTCAATATTTTGAATATTTTACTTTTCGATCGTCAAGTTATTCTGGATTAAGAATCACTCCGTGTGACAACCGTTACTTTGCTCAGACTTATCGGCATTTTTTGTCACATTTCTCCTTTTTTCGACCTACATTTGTCATATTTCCACGTTACATCCATTTTCAGCTTGATTTGTGAGTTACGGTTAGTTGCTTTGTAACACGGACTTGAACTGCTAAAATTATTTCTCCAAACCGACTCAGCAGTTATTAATGGTTTTCTGCACTTGGAGAAACGCTGAAATAGCTTTCACGAATATCCATTAGCAAAACCAAATTTTCAATTTCCGACAACAGCAATGGGGGTATTTATTTTCCGACTGAATCTTTGTCGAACGAAATAAATCTTGTTAGGTTTTGCGTGGAGAGGATACTTTAAAACAATTAGACTTCGATATTTCAACAAACGTTCTCCTCGAATTGGGAACGGCTTCAATTTTCTGAGAGGAAAAGCGACTGTCAGAGACTATTCATTCGCTAGTTCTGATTTTTCTTTGTTACGGTCGACATTGATGCATAGTACATCGCTGTATTTTCCCAATACTGATCGGTTCGTTCGACTTAGAAACTTCCCAGTGACTCTATAGAAGATAGTTTCTATCAAATACCATTAATTTTATCAGCAGTACGAACTCAAATATCACTAACATTTATTTGTGTGACATTTAATAACAATTCTGAAATACTACTACTACTGAAAATTATTTGCCGGTAGATTGGAAGAATCCAACCTCATACACAAGTCAAAAAAAGTATTCTCGGACAGTCAAGCAGCGTTGGAAGCTTTTGGCTCCTACAGAGCAACGTCTATATTGATAGCAAATTGACAGAAAAGACTCAACAGATTGTCTCTGGTCTTAACTCCTGGTCATACTGGCCTGGAAGTCAGTGAGGCTGCTAACTTCTTTGCAGAGGAGGGTGCTACAGGCAGCTTCATCGGACCAGAACCTGTCATTTGCATCGCTTAAGGCTTTGCCAAACAAACATCAAACACCTGGATGGCAAGAAGATTTATGAACTTCTGACAGAATCTTCCAGAATTGGCTCACTCCAAGCCGTTTATTCACCCATCGAAGCTTGATACCAAACAGTTGTTGAACTACAGTAGGGATGAGCTACGATGTCCAACAGTCCTTCTTACAAGTCACTGTAATTTGAATCATCATATGCAGAGACTCGGACTGTCGAAAGACAGTGTATGATGCCTCTGTTTGGAAAATGATGAAACAGCTGAGCACATATTTTGTGCCTGCCCCGCAGGGAACCGAATCAGGTTTTTAGAGTTCGGAAGAGCCGTACTCTTACCATTCAACCTGAAAGACCACTCACCAAACTAACTAATCGGCTTCGTTGAGAAGCTGGGTTTATTTGGTCAAGTGTGAATATATGTGAGCTACAATAAACCCTTGCGGGTTGCGGGAAGGGTCGAACAGACCCACTCACTTTTGACCTGACTTAACATAACCTAACTAAAACTGAGCTGATCGAACTGTAGTAAGTAATGTAATAAGAATCGTTGATAGTATGGTAGATGCTGATCCCACCCGGCATCGCCCGGTGAGATACCTTTGTAACGGCTCAGACAGCATGAAGTTGTTTTCAGGCTAACGTTTCATTGCTGTGCCGCTCTTTTCGGTTTCAAGGGTGGAAATATACGGAAAAATTGCATGATGTCAAAATACTCTGGAAGATATCCTGGTGGGGGCTGGTTCGAGGGCGTTACCATACAGAAGTTATTCGAAAACCAATTTTTCTGACAGTCAACAGGGTCTTCCTAACATCAGTCTATAAGAAAATAGCATGGTAACTGCAGTTGCTAAGAGGCCTACTAGCAACTTCAAAATTGATTTCTGCAACACCAGAGGACTCAACTCAAATAAACTCAGTGCACCATCTGCAAACAAAAAGTCTCCATATTCTTTCAATCACATAAACCAAAGTCAGTGTCCGATATTAAAAAAAGGCGACTCTAGCGATATCACAAAC
Source organism: Leptinotarsa decemlineata (assembly GCF_000500325.1). Classification (NCBI taxonomy): domain Eukaryota; kingdom Metazoa; phylum Arthropoda; class Insecta; order Coleoptera; family Chrysomelidae; genus Leptinotarsa; species Leptinotarsa decemlineata. Next base: position 269,111 of record NW_019289871.1, read on the forward strand.
TACAGGGTAATTTTAATTTTATGTAACTTTTCTAAACTATTCGAGATATGTGTGCAAAATGTTATGTACTCCCATATTCAAAAAGTTATTTCTCCTACTCAGCATGGTTTTGTACAACAAAGATCATGTATGACAAATCTTGCATGTTCAAAGCAATATCTCTGTGCGTACCTGGACAAGCAAAAACAAGTCAATGTTGTTTATTTAGACTTTTAGAAAGCCTTCGATCGAATAGACCATTACGTTCTTCTCAGCAAATTGACAAAATTGGAACTCTCTAACCAACTACTTACTCTAATTGAATCATATCTAGTTAACAGAAAACAATTCGTCGAATATGAATCTTTCAAATCGGCCCAGTACGTAGTTACATCTGGGGTACCACAAGGTTCTAATGTAGGACCTCTTTTATTTTTAATTTTCATTAATGAATATTCCTAGCCTACCTTTTGCAGACGACCTGAAACTATATTATAAAATCGACAATATTACTGACTGCCACCGTGTACAACATGAATTAGATGTACTCAAACTTTGGTGTAATAATAATCGTCTTCAACTGAACGTATCCAAATGTAAAATAATATCATTTAAAACAAAAAAGCGAACTTTTATGTACGATTATTCAATCAACATGAGATAAAATATACATGAGATAAAAGATCTTGGTATAACATTCGACACATATGAGGAATATGACTGCTGATGCAAATAATTCATTTACAGAAATGGCAAAAACTTCAAAAATATTGCACCTTAAAATTGCTATAATTTTGTGTATGCCAGATCTAAGTTAGAGAAGGGCTTTGTGTTATGGAATCCAGTTTACGACTACCAAAAAACATCAATTCAGAGCGTGCAAAGGAAGTTCCCAAAATAATTATGTCTAAAAGTTGATGGTCAATACCCCATCAAGCAAAAAGTGCTGTCGACCATTTCATTCTGAATTTACTTCCAGATAGTAACTTTTATGATGTAGTTGTTGTGAAAGAAAACATTAATGTGGTATTTATTTTCAATGCATAAGAACTCCAAGTCGTCCCCACAATATATTATCAGTTCCAGATGTTAAAACGGTAAAACCATCAATCAGTACATGTTTCGAACCTATATAGGTTTATCATCAGTTAATTATTTAAAAATTCTACAATACAAGAAGAAAAATACAACAAAAGTTAATACAATGAAATATAAAATAATTAGGTACATGGAAAATAACATTTTTATTAAAGAGAAAAGGAAATTATCACATGTTACCAATGAATGATTGGTCACAATGACATGTTAATAGTAATAAAAATACGGAAGAAGTTTATAACATTCTAGCTAAAAATGACTGAAGTATGGAAGGCTTAGAGCCTTTATACCCACTAATTAACAAAAAAATCAAAAACACCACATAAAAACGAATTCTAATGAAAGAGATCCGAACTGAATTGAATGAGAAAGGAGAATCAACTGTCGAAAATATATAAAGAAATGAAATCGAGATGACGTGGAACAGTGACAAGAGACCTGCAAACACAGAACACATCAGAAGAAGGACCACCACATACATATCAACTAGTGTTCTGAGCAAACATATCCCATACCATCTATACATGCCAGCTTCTTACAATAATTCGTAAAAGTAATCCTATGAGTTGAACTGTGAGATCAATAATGTTGGAAGAACAATTGTCCCGATCAGCACCACTATGCGAGACATCTATTGCCCATACATGAAATGAAGGAAATGTGTCAAAGAACTGAAGTAGACCACCAAACAACTGTACAATCTTACCAATAACATGAATGAAATAAAGGTTTATGAAAGATCAAGGCAGGGAAAACTTAGTTAAAATCAAGGGAATTGAAAAACTTTTGGCAATCAATATCAAAACTATAGTTTCAATCAAGAATGTGATTAGGTTAAGTTAGGTTCAGAGTCAGTGGGTCTATTCGACCCTCCACCGCAACCCGCAAGGGTTTCTTGTGGCTCACACCTATTCACACTCGACCAAATAAACCCAGCTTCTTAACGAAGCCGATTAGTTTGTATGGTGAGTGGTCTTTCAGGTCAGATGGTAAGAGTACGGCTCTGCCGAACTTTATAAACCTGATTCGGTCCCCAGCGGGGCAGGCACAAAGTAAATGCTCTGCCGTTTCATATCTAATGAGGTAGTCGGATAGTCGAAGTGCAAGATTCCCACCTTGATACCCGCGACAACCTTTTCATATGAGGGTTTTTGCACGTCAGCTACACCTGACGATGTCTTGTATTCAACCGTGCAGGGCTTTTCGCCTCTGGTTTTGGTGAATCATCACTTGAGCGCAAATTTTTGCTAAACCTGCTCATTGGGGGTTTGTTCCCCCATCTGAGACAGATTCTGCGTACGCCGCTCAAGAATTTGGTGCAAGACGGTTTTATAAGGTACCCCGCTCTTGAGGAGACGACTCAGTCGTTTTCTGGCTGCACCACCAAACTTTTTTTTAGGTTCAGTTATTGGATCAGGAGTAGAGGAGTTGAGAAGCTTCCGCTCCGGAAATAAATTTACAGGGAGGTCAGTAGGAGTCGTAAACTCGACATCCATCTCTTCTGTAGACTCGCTCCTGAACTAAATTCACAGGGAGGTCAGTTGGAGTCGTGAACTCGACATCCATATCCTCTGGAGACTCGCTTCTGAACTAAATTTACAGAGAGGTCATTTGGAGTCGTAAAATCGACATCCATCTTGTAACAAGTTGAAGTTACGGTAAATGTTTTTACGGTAAGGTTACAATCTCCTCTGTAGACTTGCTCCTGAACTAAATTCACAGGGAGGTCAGTTAGAGTCGTAAACTCGGCATACTTCTCCTCTATAGACTCAGTGTCAGAAAAATTTTTTTTAGTTTACTCTGTCCATAAAAGTCCCACGAGTAGCTAGGGAAAGAAGGTCAATCACGGCAGAGCCCCGCATTACCATGACAAGGTGATGCAATGACGAGAGGGCTCCTGGTATCTCGAAGGTTCCGTAGAGACAGCTGATAGGCTCAGTGTCATTCATCCTCTTGGCACGGATATACACACCTTAGGATTAAGCCATCATTGGGATGCCATTCAGTTAGGGAATAAGAGAACCACAAGTGATTCGGTCATTCACATATCCAGCGGGGCTACGTGGAAGCAGGCATCCGATGGCCAGTTTGCTCAACCCCCACATCCCAAGACAATGCTATCGCCGAAAACAGCATGCACAGTAGTTCAGACAGTGAAAGATGAACAAGGACAGCCAACCCGCCTAGAATGTGATTAGAGAACGAATTTTTTGTTTTATAATCAACTGAGTGTAGATTTTTTTAACAATTAGTTCAACATGGTCAAAAACTCTTGTTTCAATTTTTCTATCACTTTGTCCAACATACTGGATAATGTGGTTGTGAACAAAGAACTCTATAAACACCTGTTGTATGAAAGATTGGTACTTTAACTTTAGTTTCGAATAACAATTTG
>NW_019289872.1:0-10064 GCF_000500325.1 Leptinotarsa decemlineata
GAAGAATCGAAATGCTTAGATTGGAGACAATTATTTTTTATAGCATTTTAGTAAACCTATACAGAAACATACACAAACTAAAAACAATAAAACATGAATACACAACAAGACAAAAATGCAACTTTGATATTCGTACGAAATCCTCAAAAAAGCGGTAGGACATCGATGTTATACTCACCTCAGCTTTTCAACTTCTTACACACAGGATTTCATCATCAGAACAATTAATTGAAAATTACAGGGCTATTACCCCCTGTTGACTACAATATTGAAAATATGATAAAATACCCCTACAATATATAGTTATGGAATCAATGTGTAAATATATCCCCCGGAAGAGGTCCAACGATTTTTAATATTTTCACATACAAAGCCATAAACCATGGGGAAAGTCTTCGATGAGCCACCCGGTATATCGCATCTAGCAATTAAAATTCAAACCGCCTGTTTAACCTAGAAATGCTTCTAGTACATATCTAGAAGATGCAGACGAGACTTTTTCTCTTATTTGGTTCGAGGCAATTTGAGATCGATAAATTATTGTATTTGCATCGCTTCTTCAAATGATCTTGCAACTAAAACCACGGTTTGATAATGTGAAAGCGAAATTTATTCCTGCTGAAGTCATTCCATCCAAGATCTCAATGCTGCAGATTAACATTTCTGTATTTATTCGTGTCAAAGTATTTTAATGAGTTTGTTCCATTTGATATTTTTAATGTATAACAGTTAGCAAGGACGAACACGAAGTGAATCCATTTTTCAAATTAACATCTATATTTTATTATTCTAATTCATCAAATCAATACAATATATTCCTCATATCATTCGAAATACTCCGTGTTTTAGATGGTACATTAAAAGGTGAGAGCTTGTTAATCTCTAGCTCCGACAAATTTAGACTTTTGAGGGTTGCTATTCGTAGGGAGGCCACAGCTTGTTGGATGTACTTGGATGTACCGAAGGATGAGTTCAATCCTAAATCTAAAAGATCAATATTCTCAACGACTGTCAAGCTGCTGGAAGACTGAAGATACTAGGTTGATTCTGTACTGGATTATAGGATACTCTGGAATCACAATCAAAGAAAAAGCTGATGAGTGATATACAATGGGTTTTAGAGAATTTCATATCAATTTGATTCACACACCATTGGTTCATTAAAAAAAATTGTCTCTTGATCCAAGGATATTACTTGAATCACCTAGAAAAATTGTGTCAACTGCAAAATCTGTTGTTGAGATTTGAGGATCATTTTCTGGTGATGTAAAAAAGGAGAAGTACCGGACCTAGAATGGAGCCTTGAGGAACTCCTGTGTTTGCTTCACCCAGGAAGAACATATGTCATCATTATTTTCAGCTGGTTAACAAAAAACAGATTTTAAACAGATTTATAATAACTCTTTGGTGTCTATTCGTTGAATAACTGGAAAAATAACTGAGGGGTGTTCCCAATCAAAGCAGATGCTATCAAATACTTTCCTTAAATCACAAGCTAAACCCAATGGAAATTTTCTCAGATCTATTTTTCTGTAAATCTTATTGAAGATGTCAAAAATGGCTGATGATGTAAATTTTGTCCGTTTTAATGTCATATGTTTTTGTAGCATCATTTATCTCAATGAATATTTATTTTTGGATGGTTTGAAGCTTATTAAAAAGGTCAAAAACTCAAAAAATGAGTGCCCCACGGGCAAATAAGTGAATGAGGTAGATCAAACTCATTTCGTGACATAAAAAATCGTAATTTATCAATAAATTGTGTGGTTGTTTCTCATAATATTATCCATATTGTCACTGAAAGGCCCTAGGGCAAGTGTTTTACGGCGAAACATCGATGTGTACCAGTGAGGATTACAGTGTTCCATGTAAGTGAAATTTTTACCTTTCATTCAGTATAATGTGTAGAAATCCTTTGAATGATATCTGATTTAATTCCATAATGAATGTTTGGAATACAACCTGAGTAGAGAAAAGTGTGTTTTTATATAGTTATGTGTTCATATAAAAGTATTTGTTTTGGAAGATTTTTNTGTTTATATGAAAGTAGCTGTTTCAGAAGAGCTTTTTCTTCCAGTTTGTGTCTGACAGTTACTTCTTTGCATGATCTACACATCTATGTATTTTTTTGTAACAAGATTGAGTAGTAGAAAGCCAAACACTTTTTTTCCAAACCTATAATCATATTGTGGGCGATGCTAAATAATAATTCTAATTTTTTCACAAACTTTTGACAGAGTCAGCGATAAAGAAATTGACCTATAACTATCGAAATCGTCTTTGTCACAATTTTAAATAGAGGAATTACTTCAGACTTTTTGACACTGTTTTTTCAGAGGACACCCGAAAAAAATGGGGCTGTTCAACAGAGATATTATGCTGTGAAAAAATAAGACCCGAAAGTGCTGCTTTTGGATAGTAAATATATTTTCCACAGCAAGTCGCAGATGTCGAAGAAAGATTCAAAAGTTATGCTCTAAATGTACCAGAAACCGACACACTTTGTATTAGTGGGTGTTTGAAAGTCATCTAGACCGAGCTTGGTTGATATTGAATCATAAACCACAAAAAGTCATGAATACTTAATGACAGCAATGCATGTTCGTGGAATGATTATATTTACGTACTGGGTATTCGAAAACAAACACCTATTTGAAAACATATAATTTTTTAAATTGTCCAATTTGTTGCGCATTTATTAGCATCATTTTAGGCACGATCTAAACAATAGAGAATATTTGATGGATTATTCGTGTGCCTATAATGAAGCACAAAACTGTTGATTTTTAATGAATGAAAATGATCTCTGTTTCGATATAAAATTCACGAAGAATCGTTGCTATTATCTAGATTAGTTCTAATTCAGTAAAATGAATTTCTCACGTTCTACAACTTTCTGAAATTACTATCAAATGGAACTTAAATGATTTGAAAATTATTAATCGTGATCAATTTGGAGTCGAACCATTGTTTTATTTTGAGAAAATCTTTCTCGGCTCTAACATTAACTTGTACAACCAATACAAATCTGTACTTTTTTCTGATGGAGAATTTCAATAATTTCAAATAGGTTATTTACGATCAACAATTCACTTCTTTGTTATTCAAACGACTCATTATTTCTAATTTCCAATATTCATAGTCGTAATGGAATAAAAAAAAACATAAACTCTTATGGCAAACCAACTACCAATCCTAGTTTTATTATTACAATATTCCTCAAATCTACAACGTAATTTGTACTTACATCCACGTCAATACGAATAACTATAAATCGAATTTGTCACGTTGAATTACATAATTTTAAGTTCAGTATAATTATAAAAATGAGATAAAAATCGAAAATAAATTTGATAAATTCCACAGACTCCTATAGAGGCGCTGGCGTTTCATTGCTTAGACCGTCCTTCTACTTCTGCGCATCATTCCCCATCGTCCTATAGTAGACGCTACTTTTCTACGGTACAAATATTTCTGTAACATTATCTCAAGAAAAATTTTCAAGAATTCAAGTTCGTTTTCAGTGAGTAAGACATTACATTACATTTGGATATGTTGAGAGATAGATTATTCTTCCTACACCATGTAGCAAAGCCACAAACACAAGTTTGTGGAGATCAAATCGTGAGGAGTAGTTTTTGAAATTACTATGGATCTTCATCAATCTTCCGAATCAATCGGAAAAAAAACGCGATTTAAATTCAAGGCGAGACGTTCACAATCATTAGAACATGTCATATTGTGATAGAGTTTCAAGTCATCTCCGTATAAAAGGAAATTGACATCAATCTCAGTTCCGATATCATTAATGAACATATTGAATAGTAGGGGTCCAAGATTTGGTCCTTGTGGTGCACCAGATGTGGCTATATATTCGATAGACTTGAGGCCACTTATTGGCTCGAAAACTCAACGTAATTTATTTAAGTTGATCTTTTCTAAAACGTTTTATGTATTTGGAGCGCCCTGTATATATTTCTAATATGCCTAGCGAAAGCCACATATATACAGTGTGTTTTAATGAAACTTTGGAATGTTCATCTTGGAATAATTGTTTCAAATAAATTGTTTTTCTTATACCTTTGATTCATGTTTCATTTCCTTGTGATTTTGTATGATATCAAATAAAATGGTCTTACCTATAATAATTTAAGGACACATTCAACACTAAAAAGTACAAAGATGATTCTAAAATCGCTTGTATTTTGACCTGATTAAGAGCATGAGAAATAAAAAAGCAGAAAATATTCCGCGTCTATTAGGTACGTGTTATAAGTATATTAACAATTTTCTCTAACCTTGTCAATTCCATCATTTATAACATAATGATTAAATGATTCCTTATAAACGCATCGATGGCCTTTTTAACAATAGCTCGGCAAATTTATACACATCTCCTAATTGCCATTCTAAGGTTATGTACCCAAATTGATACGTCTCTTTTTATTTACAAACAGGAAACGGTGAAGTAACAATTTACAGCTGTAAGCTAATTTTCTTTAATTCATTTCTTACTCGCATTGTTTATCTCGCGAAACAAAAGAGAATATTTAATTTAGTGTGAAGAAATGAGGCAAATGAGGCAGCATTAATGCATAGAATTTTCGTGTTGACATGATTTTTGAATATTCCAGATTGAACTGGAAATTTTGACTCCAACCTCGAAATATCCACTTCAAACTCAGAGTTTCGACTTCAATCTAGTAAACACAAAGGAATGCTACACAATATAGTATATAGAACACTGTCATCCTCAATGGTGGACATCCGATGTTTCAGAATAAGACATATACCTTAATGTTTCTTCAGCACTAATCTGGATGACCTGTGTAGGAGGTGAAGGCCAGTGTTTTTATTTCTATCTGCTTCGTTTCTGTAATACTGAGGTGAATTTCCTCAATCAATCATGAACGAAACAAAAAAAGGTTGAGCCAAATATCTCAATAATAACAAATACTATCAAAACAATGAGGAGTTTGTTGATAGATCGTCATTCTGCAGATGTACTAGAGATCAATTAGACAATTAGTTGACGAAATCATAATTACGACAGAATGAATGAAATTGAACATCATACCTTAAATGCAAAATAAATTACTTCAAATCGTCTTATTATGCGACATCTAGGTTAACAGGAATTTCTTTCGAAGGACATTTTTGTAAACCATAAAGAAGGATGACATCACATGAAAGCTATCCTTTCCTTCTAAGGAAGAATTCGTCAGAATGGAGACAGCAGTTCTTTCAGATCCCTCATTTGTATTCATTGCAGAACGAAAAACATTCATTGTGCTGAACTGATTTTTGAAGTTTATATTAAATATAAAAACAAAACCTCAAATGTAGGATTTCATTCTTCTTATGAAGTAACATGATTTAAAGATGAATAAGTCCGAGTTGAACCGCGTCTAGAGTTTTCAGTTTTTTGATGTTTCGGCTTCGACTTCAAAATAATTCTCAAGAAAGTATAACCAAACTAAGGAATCAATCTGCCTCCTCGTCAGGTAGTTACACGCTTGAAGGGTTTTGTGACTTGACGTTAGTGTCTCAAATTATCTACTCCCAGGTCTCGTGACTAGTGGGTCTCAATCCGCCCACCCCTCAGGTAGTGACATGCTTCACGGGTTTTGTGACTCGATGTTTGGGTCTCAAATTGTCTACTCCGCAGGTCTCGTGACTGGTCACCGCTTGGGTCTCATTCCACCTACTCTCCAGATAGCGACACACTTCAAGGGTTCTATGACTTGACTTTGTGATGTCTTGACGTTGGGGTGTCAAATCGTATACTCCCCAGGTCTCGTGACTGGTTTCCGCATGGGTCTCAATCTGCCTACAATATGTGACAACTGTAAATTCCCAGGCTCTGGTCTGGTCAAAGCTATTGAAATTGAAAAACATGTTTCAATTTTAAAGTTATTGAAATTAAAAAACGTTTCGATTCCTCAAACAAAACTTCCCAACTGCCTCAACAAATGAGATGATTCATAAAAAGTACCTCATTCGTGGAGACCATTACTGCTCATCATTACATGACTTGTCCAGCGACATGAACAGCAGACCTGAGCCTGTAAAACCACAGTGGTCGCTTATGAGTAGACAGATTGAGACCCCGATGTCAATTCACAAAACCCTTGAAGAGCAGTACTGTCTGATGAGTAGGTAGATTGAGATATCAGTGTAGTTATACATTCTTGAATTCTGACCGCGAAAACCTATCCGAGCAAGCTTATTGGTTTATGTAAAAATTGAGAAAATTGTCATCATAATTAGGCACCTTCTGGGTGGACGTATGTAGATAGAACACATAACTGCCAATTTCAATAGAAACCAAGAAATGTCTACGGCAGGAAATATGACACATTATCCAAACTGGATAGTAGAAAACTATGTAGAATGTAATCATAAAGTAGACACCAATCTTATTGGTGAAACGCGCATCAAGGAGAGTGTTGCAGTTCTGGTGTTTGGGAGCAGGGATTGTAGTAAAAAGCAGTAAAATTTCAGTTTTTCACTAAAATATCCCTTAAATTTGAGAAATTATCTGAGAAAATTGAAGATCATCATTCAAATCAAGTCTAATTTATTTTCAAGATAATATAGAGTTTGTTGTAGTATGACATGATTATTAGGTTTGAATTATTTTGAATGAGTAAGTTTATATACGATGTTCACTAAAGATATCTATTATTCGAGTTTTGACAGATTGTTCGAATAGTCTAGCAAAATTATTGGTGACAGAAATTGGACGGTAATTGCACATACCATTTTGACTTCCAGAAGACTGGAGTGACTATACTAACTTTCCACTGAGACGGTATATTACCCTTTTCGTGCCAATTGAATCAATCTTCGCGCTCACCTCCGTTAGAAGATAGTGAAGATTGAAGGAGATTAACTTTCACGAAACAAAAGATCAAATGCCACAGAGGTCAAGTTGAATAATCAGATTGAATAACCCAAAACGATATACTTAGTAAAAGCGAATACCAGCCATCAATCTTTTATTGTTTTCATTCCAAAAGCGCCCGTTCTCTCTGTTATATAAATAACACCCACACAAGTCAAATTTGACATATAAAAGGAATAAGGAAGACGAAGAAGTTTTATTTTAGTTGAATTTGCCAGGGGCGTATTTGAAACAAATAGTCATGTTTGACTATACGGTAGATAATGTCACTGATTCGTAAAAAAAGGAAAGGAATTGTTTCTGAAACGAATAATCCAGTGATTGAATGATGATTACGACATAGAGACATTATGAGTTGTTTGTACATTGTGCAAAGACATTTCATTTTCATAATGGGTGTCATTCTTTAATTTCTGGTGGGTGTTTCAAGTGTGTGCATTACCTATTAAAATTGTGAATGGACTGACCCGTTACTTGATATAAATTATTTACACTATCCATTATAATAATTGAACAATTTTTTTATATCTTAGTAGTAATAGTACACACTTGACTACCCTTCTTATAAACAGTAGTAGTAGTTTCATATTGAAATCAATAAGGAAGTTTGAACACTGCTAGCAAATATCAAATATTTCAAGTTATTGAGGGAGAGGAGTAGATAGTTGCCTTGTATCTCATTATACTACCTGGGCTAAAAAGTCTCTGGACTAACATACAGATGGCGCAATTCTCATTGCATTCAGCACTTTTTCAGTTAGTAGGTACAAACCTTCAAAGGAAAGCTGTTGAAACTTCATGATATTCTATTTGTTATTTTCAAAACAATGGATCAAAAACAATTTTGTGTTTTTATTTTACACTGCTTCACGATGGGAACAAATACCCTTTAAGTAAAGCAATGACTTGAAAAGTGTTATAAGAATTTCGCTTCATCAAAAACAACAACTAAACGTTGGTTTGTTGATTCAAACGTGGTCGTAGAGACATCGATGATGCAGAACGCCGTGGTCGTCCAAATGAGGCAGAATCAATTCAATTTTCAATTCAATTCAATTCAATTTATTTTTAAAAACCATTTTACATACAATCATCAATATCAAAACAATCAATAATGTGGAAATAAATGAAATAATGGATATTGGATAGTTGTAAGATTTTTCTTAAATGACTCACTGAAGTAGACTCACGCTAGGCAAATATAGCCTGTTTTGTGATGTCTAAATCAGCATGGCATTTGTACAATTGTATATCTCATGTAATTGTATTCAAATGGTAATTGAAGCTTTCTTACATTTTTTATGAATATAGAAAGAGGATAGTTGAGAAACTTGTGCGAGCTAAGGACTAACGAGGTTTTACCTTTTAACGTGTGATTCCTAACACAGTGATACTAGATTAGTCTGAGTCCATACTTTCCACTTATTATTTTAAATATGTACAACTGCTACTGGTCCTGGTATGGGTGATGGTCCAATCATCTTAGTCAAAATTAGATAAGTATCTTGGAATATGAGACACCCAGCTATAAACTCGCATAAACTTGTATTATGACATCCTAAAAGTTGTCTCATAACCTAGACAGGACTATCAAAATATATAAGGTTCCGATTTTTTCACCATTTTTTGCAAAAATCTCGTTTCCTATGGGGTTTTCGCTAACCTATTACATTTCAGGACAGTCAGTACAAATCAGAGACAAAGTAAGTACTTAACAAACTGTTATTCGTGGTGTACCACAAGGTACCGTCTTAGGACCCATTCTTTTCACTATTTGTATGAATAAACTATTGCCCTGAAGTGTGGAGGAGAAATCTTCAGCTTTGCTGACGATAGAGTGTGTTATACAAAGATGATTCATGGGGTAACTTGAAAAACAAAATCGAATTGGGTTTTGGAAATGTTTTGAAATGGTTCGACCAGAATTACCTCACAGTAAACTACGATAAGACCAAGTTTATGCCATTTGCAATCTACAAAAACAATTTACCACAGTATGAAACAATTTTATTTCAAAGAAGAATACAGGTGAACTTCCACAATTAGTATTAAACATTCGAGAATAACATTAGATCGACGCTTGAGATGTGATAAAAAAAAGCTCAGAATATCGTTACTACTATAAGGTACATGGTCTGACCCCTAAGGTACATACTCCCAAAACTCGAATATCTGGTGAAAATTTCGAATGCTCATCGTATATAAATATTATATAGCGTTATTGGAGCATTTGAAGGCCGAAATCGCAAAGAAACGACCGCATATGGCAAAGAAAAAAAATTTGTCCATCAAGACAACACATCGTGTCATGAGTCAATCAAAACAATGGCAAAATTACATAAATTGGGCTTTGAATTAGTTCCGCGTCCACCGTATTCTCTAGGTCTAGCCTTCAGCTACATTTTTCTCTTCGCACACCTCGAAAAAATGCTAACCAGTAAGAAATTTCGCTTGAATCAAGAGGTTATTGCTGAAACTTAGGCATTTTTTGAGGCAGAAGATAAATCGTTCTACAAAAGTGGTATTGAAATGTCAAAGCGGCACTGGAATGAATGTATGGCTCTTGATGGAGCCACACAATTTAACAAAAAAGACGCATTTTGGTACTGTCTTTCTGATGGATAAAACACTTTCGAATTGAACTTCTTCATTTATTTGTACTGGTTTCCACAAAAACAAAAATTAAATGACAAAAACTCAAATAATCATAATTATAACGTCGATAATCGAGAATTCGAAGATTCAAAAATTATAATTGAAAAAAGTGATATGAATCAGTTCGAATAATTACTTGATATTTGATGCGAAGCTCAGTTGTATGTTGTCATAACCTTTTAATATTTCATTCATCAAAACGTACATAACATAGTTGATGGAATGAATACATGCAGGCCCACCCTGCAAATTTTGACAGGGAGGTTTTGGGTACTAATCTTGCAAATCCTAAAAAACGCTCAGACAGGTCGATTTTTATTGGGATGGGACAGTTTTTTCCCCATTTACAGCGTCGTCACTTCAACCCCGGAGCAGAGGGGTGAACAACCCTTGGAATTTTAATAGGGAACTGGGGACGAGTCGTACATCGTTTGAAAGATCTTGGAATTCTCTAAACAATGGTGTACATTTTTTTTAATTTGGACGAACCACATTAAATTTA
>NW_019289872.1:11956-98513 GCF_000500325.1 Leptinotarsa decemlineata
ACTCTTTCAATATAACTTCATATACGTTGATAATCGATCATTGATTAGATCTCATAAAAAAATAGACTAATGCTGAACATACACGTGATTCGTAGAAAACTATCACATCCAATTTACAACTTTTTCTTTCAGAAATTTTCTATGAAAGTATACGTATAAGACGCATGAACTACAATATGCTGTTGTTCGAATCAAAGAGTTATAAGAGTGAAAATAACTTCAATTATTACTGTCGTTTTTCAGGAAAGTATTGGTTTGTTTCAAAAGTTTGATGAGTCTACAGTCTACAGTGAATACTTATTGAATTTCGAAATAAGCACTATTTAAATCAGTGTACTCTTGCCAACGAGGTTAGGTTAGGTTAGGTTAGGTCAAAAGTGAGTGGGCCTAATCGTCCCTTCACCGCAACCCGTAAGGGTTTGTTGTGGCTCACGCTCATTCAAACTCGACGAAATAAACCCAACTTCTTCACGAAGCCGATTAGTTTATATGGTGAGTGATCTTTCAGGACAGATAGTAGAGGTGTGGTTCTACCAAACTCTGAAAACCTGATTCGATCCTTAGCGGGGCAGACACAAAGTATATGCTCTGCTGTTTCATCATTTTCCAAACAGAGGCGAGACACACTATGTTCCGACAGTCCGAGTCTCTGCATATGATGATTCAGAAGACAGTGACCTGTGAGAAGGCCTGTTAGACATCGTAGTTCATCCCTACTGTAGTCCAACAACTGTTTGGTTTCAAGCTTCGAAAGGAGTAAGCCAATCGTGGAAGATTTTGCCAGAAGTCATTAAACCTTCTTGCCATCCAGTGTTCAATGTCTGTTTGGCAAAACCTAAAGCAGTGCCAATGACAAGTTCTGGTCCGATGAAGCTACTTGCAGCACCAACCTTTGCAAGGGAGTCGGCAGCCTCATTACCTTCCAGGCCAGTATGGCCAGGAATCCAGACCAGAGACAATTTGTTAAGTATTCCTATTGAGGAGAGTCATTTTTGGGAATTTGCTACCAACTTAGACGTTGTTCTGTAGGAGCCAAGAGCTTTCAACGCCGAAAAAAATGTATTGACTTGTGTGTGACGTTGGATTCTACCAATCTCTCCGCACACAATTCAATAGCATAGATTTCAGCTTGAAATACAGTCGCAGGTTGATATCTCTGTCCTGAGACTGCAACTGATAACACCTGCATCAGAGCCCGAGGGTGTTTTTGATCCTTCTGGATTTACTGGAACTTTTTCCAAATGAGCGTTCCAGGTGAGTTTTTTATCAAGGCAAGGCTAAGATATTTTCCACATCCATTCCAAATGAAATGACCTCACCGTTGAGGAAAAGTGGCGTTAGATTGTCCAATTTCCTTCTCCTGGTAAAGGTAATTATCACAGTTTTGCTGGAGTTGACAGACATCTGCTTCCTCTGGCGCCAACTGTGAACCATATCCATCGTGCTTTGGGGGATATTACACGCTACCCTTCCCGACGTGGACCTTGCCAAGATGACAAGGTCATCTGCATAAGCTTGCAGATCTACTTCTCTTCTAACGAGGGCATCAAGCAGACTATCCACCAGAGCAGCTCTGTACAATTTTATGAGAGTGGGTCAAATTATTTTCAGTCGTTCAATTTTCAGACGGTGATTTGTGGAACGTGCGGACGGGCGTTGCCGTGGAGCAGGATCGGACCTCTTCTGTTGACCAGTGCTGACTGCTGCTGACGTAATTTTCAGTAAAATTCGTCAATTTCTTCACAATAAGACTCTGCTGTGACGGTTTGGCTCGGTTGCAAAAAGTTATAGTGAATCACACCAGCCGCTGACCATCATGCAGTAATCATGGTCTTTTTTGGTGGGTTGGCTGGTTTTCACCTTTAGGAAGTGCCTGAATGGCTTATCGGTATCCAACCACTGCCCTGAACATCTCCTGTTAGCGTAGAGGATCCATTTTTCATCACACGTGACGATACAATCACAAAAAGGGTCGCAAAAGCAAAGAAGATCAGATTTCGATCTCTTTCGATCGTTCAAATCGTGGAACAATCACTTTTCGAGTTTATTGACCTTCCCAATACGCTTTAAATCATCAAAAACCGCATGGTAGCTGACGCCTAGTTCTTCCACCAACCCACGCATCGTTTGTGATGGATTAGTCTCCACCAGGGTCCTCAAACTATTGTTTTTTCGAGGCTAAAATCTCTAGAACAAATTTCCAAAAAAATAGTAGAATTTCAATATTCAATCCAAATAACAATCAAAATGTTCGAAATTTGGTTCTACAAAGGGATATAATAAGGAAACCTGACTTGTTACGTAAATTACTATTTTGACGTTTAAAATTACTAACTACGTCTTTATCCATTTTATTACATTTTGAGAAACTTTCAACTGACAGTTGACGCATGAAATCTTATAAAAACAGACGATTGAAGTCCATTTTGACAGCCCGGAGTACCCGAAGGTACAGCAGAAAGGGAAATCTTCCGCCAGGAAGCCAACCCCTTCAGGAAAACCAAAAGGTTCTGGACGCGTCCAGGAGGGGGTCAGCTTTGCCAAGGCTGCATCCAAGGATGCCAGCAGTACTGCAAAGCCCACCCCTTCTCAACCTGAGCCCTCACCTCAGACACAAGGGGTTTCAGACATCTGTGCCGCATTAGACCAGATGAAAAAAAAATGTTGGTACAATTCCCCGTGCTACAGAAAATGTTCACGGTGAATACCTACGTGATAACTGGACTTGCCAATGTCTAGACAACCAACATTGCTTAGTTCTCTAAAGATAGTCTTTTGGAATGCTAATGGAATTCTTTCCAAAAGAGACGATTTCGAGAATTTTCTTATTGAATACAACATCCATGTGGCTCTCGTTCAAGAGACGCATCTGAGAAACAAATCCATTGTCATTCCAAATTACAGATTCTACCATAGAGAACGTAGTGGACGCGTTGCAGGAGCAGTTGGCATCCTTATCAAACGATCCCTACGGCATTGACAGTGCCCAATTACACGGAACTGAGGCTGTAGGTGTCGAAATTCAACTGAGCAGGGGTTGTCACAAAATAATCTCGGTTAACAACCCCCCGAACAAGCAATTACTCCCTGAATCAGTGGATGAACTGCTGATGGGAAGCAACATTCCGACAAATGCTGTTGGTGACTTCAATGCCAAGCACAGACTATGGAGCAGAGCCACAAATCGAAACGGCCAAGCGCTCCATGCGCATGTTGACAGGCATGAATATCTGGTGCTGGGAACAGATGAGCCTACGTACTATCGCGGTCAGACCTGGCCTGACGTACTAGACATCGCGCTTGTCAGAAATGTCTGTCTGACTAGCGAAATTTATGTTGTGTCGGAACTGGATTCCGACATCATCCAGTAATCCTGGCATTGGGCGATGATCTTCCTTCTCTTGATTACCGCATAAGATCTAAGATGAATTGGGATATCTTCACAACCCAGCTCGGTGAATGATGCGTTTCGAGCGGTCACCTTCAGGGAGGAGTGTCCGCTGAGGAGCTACAATGAGTTTTCCCCTCGAACCAAAGCCATGATACGAGAGAGAAACCGCCTGAGAAGGCTCTACCAGTGAACTCTCTTCCCAGGAGATAAAATTGCGGCAAGTAGAATGGCCAACCAAGTGAAGCAGGCCATCATTGATCACCGAAACGAAAGGTGGGAGGAGCTCTTGAATCCTTTGAGCCTGGGAGTGACGAGCTTTGGCAAGTCACCCGTAGACTCAAGGGGAAGAGGACTGGGCCCTCACCCATTCACAGAGAGCGCGGAGTGTGCTACTCCCCCGCCGACAAAGTGTTGCCCTTTGCTGACATGAAGGAACGTCAGTTTCAACTTAATGTTGACGACAATCACGACATCGATCGCGATATTCTGCTGGAAGATCGGGTTCACCGTATCCTTAGGGAAGATGACGATGATAACATCTGCCCGGCTTCTGTGGAGGGGCTGAAGGGTTACATCAGGGCCGGAAAGGCCAGGAAAGCTCCGGAGGTCGACTCAATAACTCAATAATAATAAGTTATTGAAGATGCTTCTGGAAACTGCGTTGAAAACCTGCTGTACATCTTCAACAGCTCGTTGACCCTCAGATACTTCCCCAGAAGGTGGAAGCATGCGATCGTCGTCATGATCCCAAAACAGGGTCTGAACCTGCTGTTCTGACCATCTACAATACGATGTCCAAGCCTGTCATCATGTATGCTTCATGCGTCTGGGGAGAAGCGGCTACTGCGACTACTCGACTCTGGAGAGATTCTAAAATGAGTTAATAAGGTTGATTGTGAATGCTCCTTGGTTTGTGCGGAATGAAGCCATCCGCAGTTTTTGATTGCGCAGAAACTCATGAGATTGGATTATACTGTAGACTACCCCTCTCGATATAGAAGGCCCCGACACTCTGTCGAGTGAGGCCCCTATGACCTCCGTTAAAAGATGAACAATTCTTTCATCCATCCCACCCCAGCCAGATAGGGGTACACCGTGAAGGGCGGCACTGATGTCTGAGGACATTCATGCCGTCATTCCATCAACACTCACCATCAGTCATGACCGATTTGTCCCTATAACAAACATCAGTCTAAAGGGTAAGGGAGACAGGCTCCAACCTATCCGAAACCAAGATGGCTGTCACCATTTTGACACGTCTCCTGTGATTTCGATCCGTATACTATCTCTTTCAAAGATAAATCATCTAGTGTTGCCAATCTCTTGGCGTGAAATGTTTCGCATTGTGTGCGACTGTTTCAAAATTTACAATATTCTATGAAATGTTCCTTTTATCGACATAATCTGTTACTAATTTGTGTCCAGCAGGATAAACACTGATATAAACCAGTTTGCACAAGCCCGCGGTAAAGATAAACGTGTTGACGGCCTTTAAATAACGGCACATGTATATTAAAAAGATGGGGATTTGGAAAAGAACAGTTGTATCTATAACCTCAAAGGCACATATTTCTTTCAAGTTTTCTATTTATTCCTTGTATCGACTGATCAAAAATTCTACCGTGTAGAATGAACCTTTTATGAATTCAGTTTTAATCATTGAGGAAATAGAAAACTGTGAAAGAATCATTCATGGACTTGTATAGATAATAAATTGTATGCCACGTATAAATGCGCGTCCAATAGACAGTTTTATTGATTGATCAATTAGTTTGACACGAGATTCATCACGCAATCTTTTCTTGTGCTTATTAATGCAAACACATCATAAGTGTATGATTTCGCGGTTAGATAAATCGGCATCTTCTTATTTCATTGAATTATAAGCTTCTATTAGAATTGTTGAATGGTCAGGAATTTGTGATATAAGGAATGGAGTAAGTTGTTATTTACACTATGTTGAAACAACAACTATTTGTAATAATAAACAGTACTTTGTCACATTTATTCCACATTCAAGTCGCATAGAAATATTCAATCGGCATCAAACATTAC
The DNA here is from genome assembly GCF_000500325.1 of Leptinotarsa decemlineata. NCBI lineage: Eukaryota > Metazoa > Arthropoda > Insecta > Coleoptera > Chrysomelidae > Leptinotarsa > Leptinotarsa decemlineata. The sequence continues at coordinate 17,403 of NW_019289872.1, forward strand.
ATGGAAATTGCCTTCGAGCAACCTGATCTGCTTCAAACCACATAATAAACAGATAATGCCAAGGTCGGCAGTATCATAAATAGCATAATTCTTATGATAGGTGTCATCTCCAAATAATGTATTTTTTTTCTTTGCAGTTAACAAAAGAAGGATTTTCTTGCAATGGCCGAGGAGCGGGATATTATGCTGATGTAACCACAGGCTGTCAGGTAGGCCCATCAAAACTATGTTTTTGTATCTATTGCTCGCGACTTCATTTCGAAAGTTTTTCCAGATTTTCTATAAGCAAAAAAATCTCATGTATTACATCATTGATTTATGAAAAAATAGTTGAAAATATACTCAAACAAAGATTCAACCAAATCAAGTGAACAGTATTTTTATATTGGCGAGCTTCTTCGAATAATAATAGTAATAATGATAATAATGAAGTCTCTATTTACTTGACGAAGTTTAGTATGGCTTATCTTCCACTCTACCAAGAAAAACCAATTGACAACAATTGACAACGTATTCGTCTTTTTTACAGAATTTTAAGGATGTTGTAATCTCAAAGTGTTTATTGTGATCATTTCTCTTCATTTGAAATTGGAAACTTTCACGTTATTGGTATTTGTTTACGATGGGTAAATTTGCAAATGAACCCTCAATAGAAATCCTATACTTCTATTGTTAACTTTCTCGAGACCGTCTATTTTATCATTTTTCTACATGACTATATTATTTGGGTTCGAATATCGAGATTTATAAAGTTAACGTGACATTTCTCTGCCTTCCTGTCTTTTTTGAGATTTTGGGATTGGACCAAGTGAATTTGTTAAGTTGATTAATTAGGGTATCCAGAACTATGTTCCAGAGAGTGGGTGACAAAACCTCTCCCTGTGGACATCCCCTCATGACCAGTCCTTCTGTTCACATACCATTCATCCAGAAATGGGCCTCATCGCTGAAGATGATTATTTGATTAAAATTAGGGTCAGTTGCCAACTGCTTCAGAGCCCATTCAGCCGTTGTCTATGATCGTTTATCTTCAGTTCCTGGATCAGTTGCAGGCAGGGCCGTAGCGAAAACAAAAACCAGGGGGGGAGGAAATCCATATTTTCCTAACCCCACCAGCAAAATTTACCAACTTTCGAAAAAATTAAAGCCGAAGGATTAGTTACTACTATAATATATTAATTTTCTTACTTGGCTATTCAAAGATTGGCTGAATGCTTATGTTAGGGTATGCACAAACAAAAATGAATTTTGGTAATTATAAAAATAATAATGGGAAATATTCTACTTTGGACCCAGGTCCTTGGTCTTTTACCATATCCACCATGTATAGAAATATTCAATACAAATGAAAGGAAACAACACTTAAATAATATTGTGCTTATTGTTTTCTACTATTACTTTTTTATCTTCACGACCCGAAATTTCCCAACTTTTCCAAGTCGAAAAAACAACGAAAAGTTGGGAATTTTGTAAAATTGTCACTTCAAAATTTGTGGACTGTTCAGGGCTCTGTTACGCCAGTGACGCAAAGTACGAAAATCGCATTTACAAAATGTCAAAGTTAGGTACTTTTTAGGTGCCGAAGTCAAAAATTAGGTGCTCTGTAACTTACACCGCAACTCAATACTCAAAGTTGCGTTGCTAGCATTATGTAAATCAAGCAACACAATGAAAATAATAATGAAATAATGAATGTTAAGAAAACACTATTAGGTGCTTATTAAGTGCTAAACAGTAAGGATAGTAAAATTTTCTAATTAATAAACAACAGATCTAAGAATCAAGTCTCTAGAAAACGAGGACGAATGCTCAATCAGGTATAAACTAAGCATGGTAATAAAGTGCTAATTAGGTGCTTGCAAGAAATTAAGATGAAAACGACCGTAAATAAGCGGAAAAAAATTCGGGATACCTGATTTGAGAAAAAAAATTAACAATATACAATAAAGTCTTGAAATGCTCGTAAACTCATGCATAGACAATCAAAATAAAGTGCTAATTAAGTGCTCACTAGATATTTATAGTAAACCTAGATTCCATAATGGTTATTGGGCTCATGGAGCTGAAAACCACAGCAAGTTGCAATATTTGAAGCAACAATACATCTCATTACTGCTGCAATGGATCAATATTTTTAAGTTTTTTTCACTAATTAAAGAAATTTATAAATTCAGTGACCTCCATAAAGAGTTGAGATATCGAGCTGCACTTCTGAAAGAATTTTTTTAACATTCTGAAAATATTTCTAGACGGTAAGTGAAATACTGTTTTCATTGGATCACTCTATTCAATATAGACGAACCAGTTAAAAGTCATCTTGCAAACGCCCGCAAATAAAAAATAATATGTCTTTAAAATAAGAAAGTTATGACTTTCTTTCCAATTGTTTTTTGTAAAAATGAGGATCAAGACGTTATTTTATTCTATTATTTACATATAAATATCTAATGAGCACCTAATTAGCACTTTCTTCTCATGCCCTTATTTATTGAGGAACGTACTGTGAGAAATCAGTCCATCAGGCATAGTGGTTTTCAGATCCATAAGCCCCATAGGCATTATGGAATCTTGGTTTACTATAAATATCTAATGAGCACCTAATCAGCACTTTATTCTCTTGCCCTAATTTATTGAGAAACGTACTATAAAAACTCAGTACATCAGTCATGGTGATGAAGAGATTAATAGAGATAAGAATGATGAACAACTCAATTAGAATAGTATTGTGCCCGTAGATATTGAGATAAGGACCGTTTGTAGAGTTGAAGGGTGTTACTTTGTTTAATTTCATTAGGAAGCTTGTTATAGTCCAAGAATCCTCTGTGAAAAATAGAATTCATTGTTCTTGCAAGGTTACTTCGTGGGACAACCAAGTCATCTCTCTCTCCCTCTTGTATCGTATTTGTGTATCTGATGGTTATATGTAATAAACTCATTGAAGTAATATGGTGCTTTTCCAGTGAGTATTTTGGATATGAATCTTTAGTTTCGCCGCAAATCTCAATATTAATGGAGTTGATATCAATTAAGTTATATTTATATTGTGTTGTCAATATCATAGCTTTCGTTTTAGTGGTATTCAGTTTGAGTTTGTTTATGTACAAGAACTTCGCCACGTTTTCAAGAGTCAAATTAATTTTGCGTACAGCATTATGAATATCAGAATCGCTTGCTGTAATGAGAGTATCATCTGCGAAGGGGTTGATGAATTTACAGTCACTAATAAAATGTATGTCATTCAAATAAAGTATGAATAAAACAAGGCCAAGTACACTCCCTTGGGGGACCCCGGTATCAATTGCTTTTTGGCCTGATAGGACGTTGTTTATTTTAGAACATTGAGATATGTTGAGTAAACAACTTCTGAACCATAGCAACACCCTACCAGTTATTCCATAGTACTCTAATTTTGATAGCAAAATAGATAGTTTCGAACGCTCTTTTAAAATCCAAAAATACTGCTACTGCATAATTATTGTCATCAATTGACAGTTTCCATTTAGACAAGGTGAGTTGAGGAGCAGTTTCACATGAGTGTTGTGATCTTAAACCTGATTGATACACCATCAAAAGGTTGTTGTCTTCGATATATGTGCACTATTTGGTTATAAGCAGCTAACTCTAATACTTTTTCTAAAGGAGGCACAGCGTTTATGGGACGAAAGTTAAAGGCTTCATTTGCGTTGTAAACTTTAGGCACAGGAACAACTGTACTAATTTTGAGTTGATCTGGAAAATGCCCATTTATCAAAGAAGTATTGACGAAATCAAGAAGTATGTAACCTAGTACCGAGAACATACTCTTGAGAACCTTGTTATTCATTATATTAGTGTTACACTTGTTATCCAAACATGAAATAATTTTTTTCTATCTTCACGGTCCAAAATTTCCCAACTTTTTCCCAACTTTACCCAAGTCGAAAAAGCAGGGAGGGAGGCTCCCCCCATCCCCCTCCATGGCAGCGGCCCTGGTTGCAGGTCCAAGTCACGACGCGAAATTCGCCAAGTTGTCTGCGAAAAGCCGAGTTTTTGTGAGCGACTTGAAATTGACTGCAGCTCTTACGTTTCGTTGTGGAACAGGTGTTGGTTATTCATTTACTGTACCAGTGGACTCAAATTTATCCGCCACATTGCGAATGGTCCTCTTGGTAGGACGGTTATGGCGACAGTAAAATGGGCAAAGCGCGCGGTACGTTGCACGTGTTGATTAATGCTATATCCGTCAGTGGTGATTTGTCAAAACAGACTGAACAAATGAGAACTAATTTGACAGATGTAGCTTCAACAAGATGGCCGTTATCAGCTGTCAAAGGTCGGAAGTGCCTGTTGGAAGACCGTATAGTTTTGAGATCATCATCATTCTATCTCATTCTATCTATCTTCTATCTATCTATCTATCTATCTTCATTCTTTTCGAATTGTTCTAGGTTAAGCTCAAACAATATTATAAGTCCGACCCAAAGTAAAGTAAGAAAACGATTTGAAAGGAAAAAAAGATTTAGAAACTTTTAAAAAATAACGAAATTATCGGGAAATGTTTCGTTTGTATTAGGAAAGATTATAATAAATCTTGGCAGTGACAGTGATCATAATTATATGTTATGCGATTTTAAATATGATTGATTGAATTTTTCAATGAATGGTCGAAAACGAACAGTTACTCCCAACTGATGATTATAAATATAGAATTTGAATTGACAGTGGCAATGATGGTGATTATATAATGAGTTTGTTCACTTTGCTAGCACGCACTGATTGCTGATTATAATAATGAACAGGTGTATTATATTTTTCATAAATTTAGTTTATTTCATCCACCCAATAAGTGTTTCCATTTCACTTCTATTTATAGCTGATTTCAGATTGAAAAAATCATTACTTGTCATTTACTTATTCTTTTCTCATTTCATTCAGAAAAAAATAATATATTTTTATCACATTTCTCCTTCAATTTTCTGAGAAAAAAATGAAACCAATTTCTATACAGGCAACATCACCTCACACATAACCAAACTTATTCAGATTTCAATTCAGGTGAAAAAACTGGACATTCCAGAAAATAGATATTCTATCATTTGATATTCTCTGTAGAATTATGTTTTTTTTTCTTTCAAATTCAACAATTAGTTCATAAAAACTCGTACCAATATTTATGAAACGAGCTATTAAACAATCATAGAGAACAACGGTATTTCTTTCTTATTTATTGAGATCAGTGAGGTTTTAGATGATATGGACTTCAGTACTAGACAAAAGAAGTCTGGCAATATTACTGGCTGCCCAAATGGCCTGATTTATCACCACTTTACTTTTTTATGCGGTCATTTGAAGCAAAAGTTCATAAAAGTAGGTCATTTACTGACCTTTATTTTGGAAAATACATTTCGGGAGTATGGTACAAATTCAAGACTCCGAATTAAAAGAGGCAATCGATTAATTATCATCTAAAAATAGACTCTACGTAATTTCTGTACACACTGTATGTAGTTGTCACATCCAAAGACTAACCATCAGCACGTAACTTACACCATGACAATGAAAAATCCATTTGTTACACTTTCAACATGAAAATAAAATCATTTCGTGATCGGACATATTTTTTATAGTCATGATTTAGAAAGGTATTAATGCATTTGTGCTAATCCATTCTCAGTCTCAAAACGTGTATGAGTCAAGAGTAAATGCGAAAAAAAATGAATTCAATTATTATTTGTGTTATATTACTCTTTCAATATAACTTCATATACGTTGATAATCGATCATTGATTAGATCTCATAAAAAAATAGACTAATGCTGAACATACACGTGATTCGTAGAAAACTATCACATCCAATTTACAACTTTTTCTTTCAGAAATTTTCTATGAAAGTATACGTATAAGACGCATGAACTACAATATGCTGTTGTTCGAATCAAAGAGTTATAAGAGTGAAAATAACTTCAATTATTACTGTCGTTTTTCAGGAAAGTATTGGTTTGTTTCAAAAGTTTCATGAGTCTACAGTCTACAGTGAATACTTATTGAATTTCGAAATAAGCACCATTTAAATCAGTGTACTCTTGCCAACGAGGTTAGGTTAGGTTAGGTTAGGTTACGTTAGGTTAGGTTAGGTAAGGTTAGGTTAGGTTAGGTTAGGTTAGGTTAGGTTAGGTTAGGTTAGGTTAGGTCAAAAGTGAGTGGGCCTAATCGTCCCTTCACCGCAACCCGTAAGGGTTTGTTGTGGCTCACGCTCATTCAAACTCGACGAAATAAACCCAACTTCTTCACGAAGCCGATTAGTTTATATGGTGAGTGATCTTTCAGGACAGATAGTAGAGGTGTGGTTCTACCAAACTCTGAAAACCTGATTCGATCCTTAGCGGGGCAGACACAAAGTATATGCTCTGCTGTTTCATCATTTTCCAAACAGAGGCGAGACACACTATGTTCCGACAGTCCGAGTCTCTGCATATGATGATTCAGAAGACAGTGACCTGTGAGAAGGCCTGTTAGACATCGTAGTTCATCCCCACTGTAGTCCAACAACTGTTTGGTTTCAAGCTTCGAAGGGTGAATGAACGCTTCGGAGTAAGCCAATCCTGGAAGATTTTGCCAGAAGTCAATAAATCTTCTTGCCATCCAGGTGTTCAATGTCTGTTTGGCAAAACCTAGAGCAGTGCCAATGACAAGTTCTGGTCCGATGAAGCTACTTGCAGCACCAACCTTTGCAAGGGAGTCAGCAGCCTCATTACCTTCCAGGCCAGTATGGCCAGGAATCCAGACCAGAGACGATTTGTTAAGTATTCCTATTGAGGAGAGTCGTTTTTGGGAATTTGCTACCGACTTAGACGTTGCTCTGTAGGAGCCAAGAGCTTTCAACGCCGCTTGACTGTTCGAAAAAAATGTTATTGGCTTGTGTGTGAGGTTGGATTGTACTAATCTCTCCGCACACAATTCAATAGCATAGATTTCCGCTTGAAATACAGTCGCAGATATCTCTGTCCTGAGACTGCAACTGATAACACCTGCACCAGAGCCCGAAGGTGTTTTGATCCATCTGTGAACAACTATCTGCTATTGAAATTTCCTTCTCTCTGAGGATCCAATCCTCTCCACTCGAGAAAAGTACTGTATAAGGCAGTTCGTAGTTGACAGTTGAAGGCATAATGTCAAAGGTCATTCCCAGAATGCTGTGACTTCCAGTGTCAACCACCTCCCAAGTTTTACCACAAATCCTTCTGGATTAATGTAGAACTTTTTCCAAATGAGCGTTCCAGGTGTGTTTTTTATCAAGGACAATGCCAAGATATTTCACATTCGTTCCAAATGGAAAGGAAAAGTGGCGTTAGATTGTCCAATTTTCTTCTCCTGGTGAAGGGAATTATCACAGTTTTGCTGGAGTTGACAGACATCTTTCTCTGGCGCCAACTGTGAACCACATCCATCGTACTTTGGAGGCTATTACACGCTACCCTTCCCGACGTGGACCTTGCCAAGATGACGAGGTCATCTGCATAAGCTTGCAGATCTACTTCTCTTCTATCGAGGGCATCAAGCAGACTATACATCAGGAGTGTATCCGTCTAGAATTATCTCAAGTTCTTTCAACAGGAAGGATTTGAGGCTGATTGGTCGTAACGATTTGGGGTGTGGGTCTTTCCTACACACTTTAGCTATATATATCACCAGACCAGCTCTGTATGAATGTCTGAGGACATTCATGCCGTCATTCCATCAACACTCACCATCAGTCATGACCGATTTGTCCCTCTAACAAACATCAGTCTAAAGGGTAAGGGAGACAGGCTCCAACCTCTCCGAAACCAAGATGGCTGTCACCATTTTGACACGTCTCCTGTGATTTCGATCAGTATACTATCTCTTTCAAAGATAAATCATCTAGTGTTGCCAATCTCTTGGCGTGAAATGTTTCGCATTGTGTGCGACTGTTTCAAAATTTACAATATTCTATGAAATGTTCCTTTTATCGACATAATCTGTTACTAATTTGTGTCCAGCAGGATAAACACTGATATAAACCAGTTTGCACAAGCCCGCGGTAAAGATAAACGTGTTGACGGCCTTTAAATAACGGCACATGTATATTAAAAAGATGGGGATTTGGAAAAGAACAGTTGTATCTATAACCTCAAAGGCACATATTTCTTTCAAGTTTTCTATTTATTCCTTGTATCGACTGATCAAAAATTCTACCGTGTAGAATGAACCTTTTATGAATTCAGTTTTAATCATTGAGGAAATAGAAAACTGTGAAAGAATCATTCATGGACTTGTATAGATAATAAATTGTATGCCACGTATAAATGCGCGTCCAATAGACAGTTTTATTGATTGATCAATTAGTTTGACACGAGATTCATCACGCAATCTTTTCTTGTGCTTATTAATGCAAACACATCATGGGTGTATGATTTCGCGGTTAGATAAATCGGCATCTTCTTATTTCATTGAATTATAAGCTTCCATTAGAATTGTTGAATGGTCAGGAATTTGTGGCATAAAAAAGAATGGAGTAAGTTGTTATTTACACTATGTTGAAACAACAACTATTTGTAATAATAAACAGTACTTTGTCACATTTATTCCACATTCAAGTCGCATAGAAATATTCAATCGGCATCAAACATTACATGGAAATTGCCTTCGAGCAACCTGATCTGCTTCAAACCACATAATAAACAGATAATGCCAAGGTCGGCAGTATCATAAATAGCATAATTCTTATGATAGGTGTCATCTCCAAATAATGAATTTTTTTTCTTTGCAGTTAACAAAAGAAGGATTTTCTTGCAATGGCCGAGGAGCGGGATATTATGCTGATGTAACCACAGGCTGTCAGGTAGGCCCATCAAAACTATGTTTTTGTATCTATTGCTCGCGACTTCATTTCGAAAGTTTTTCCAGATTTTCTATAAGCAAAAAAATCTCATGTATTACATCATTGATTTATGAAAAAATAGTTGAAAATATACTCGAACAAAGATTCAACCAAATCAAGTGAACAGTATTTTTATATTGGCGAGCTTCTTCGAATAATAATAGTAATAATGATAATAATGAAGTCTCTATTTACTTGACAAAGTTTAGTATGGCTTCTCTTCCACTCTACCAAGAAAAACCAATTGACAACAATTGACAACGTATTCGTCTTTTTTACAGAATTTTAAGGATGTTGTAATCTCAAAGTGTTTATTGTGATCATTTCTCTTCATTTGAAATTGGAAACTTTCACGTTATTGGTATTTGTTTACGATGGGTAAATTTGCAAATGAACCCTCAATAGAAATCCTATACTTCTATTGTTAACTTTCTCGAGACCGTCTATTTTATCATTTTTCTACATGACTATATTATTTGGGTTCGAATATCGAGATTTATAAAGTTAACGTGACATTTCTCTGCCTTCCTGTCTTTTTTGAGATTTTGGGATTGGACCAAGTGAGAATAAATTTCAGTCTACAACAAGACATATTCAGATATTCAGTTCATTCTTTTTCAAGTACCGTAGAAATATCTTGTTGCAAGACGTACCGTCTTACCAGATACCATTAACAATATCACTCTCGTCTAAGTTTTTCACCACACCTTTTTTTATTTTTATACATTAAGGCTTATACTTTAAACTCATAGTAAATAAAAAATTCATTAAATTTATCTGGTCAAAAATGAATGGTGAAATCTAATTACTTTTTTTTATTGGAAAATTTAGATTAAATCATTAATTAAAAAACATACATGGTCGGTTAAATTGGGCAGAAGTTTCCTATTTTCAGGAACTAGAATATCTTTCCAGACTGAGAATATCCGTGGTTGTCTTGAAAATATTCGCCAAAAACTAGAATTATCGAATTTCGTTGTTTGACTCAGCCACCTTCATTTCGAATGATATAAAAAAGGGCAGAGGAACGTTCAATACTGTTTCACATTTGTTATGATCTGATATGAACCAATTTGCAATGTGACTTTCCGTTCATCAAATTTCATCATCAACTTTATATTTTTGAATACGGACCTGTATTGTAATACATAGCTGAATTTATTATTACAGTGTCTACAAAAATTGATTTGAAAAAATAAAGTTCATAACGAAATCTCATGAAAGAAACGTCGCATTGCTAATTGGTTCATATCAGATTGAAACAAATATGAAATAGTATTGAAAGTTAATACTTTCGATCTGAAAAGAGATTATTCTACTTTCCCAAAATAGGAAACTTTGACCAATTCCACCGACCTTGTAGGTCTTACTGTTTTCGAGATGACAATAGTGGAATCAGCTGAAAAATGGCCTGTATATACAGATAATAGCGTTTCAGACTGTCTACTGAAAATATTTTGAATATACTGACTTCTTATTTGATGAAAATCAATAACAGTTACCTCCTCAGTTGGGCTGGTACTGCACACTTCTTAACAATGCAATTTATACAAATTAGCGACTTCAATAGCGACCAATACTGGTAAACAGGTAGTTTCAAGCACAGTTCACAGTTCACCAATTTCCAGGGACTGCAGCAGGTTTATATTTTGGTAGTGTTTCTTCCTGTGGATGATCAAATCCTGTGGCCACTTGATGTTATGTTGATTAGTTCAAACATGCTCTGCTATTCTCGCTTTGCGGTTTCTCCTCGCTGTGTTGGAGAATACGGATATTCAATGGCCTCTTAGTTTCACCGATATAGGATTTGCCGCACTCATAGGGAATCCGGTAAATGCAATTCTTGTAATCGCAGTCCGCGTTTGGTAGCCTGGTTTCGTGAGGCTGCTACAGATGGTGTTTTCAGATCTGAAGCAGGTTCTGATGTTATACTTGGACCTAATCCTTCTTATCCTTTCTGACAACCCTCTGATGTAGGGTACAAGCACTGGTTGTGACGCCTTTTTTTCCTTGTGAAGTTCTTACTGTGTTCCAGCCAAAGTATGTTCCACCATCACTTTGGAGTAACCATTCTGTTGAAGATATTTTCTGATTGTGCCTAGTTCGTTCTCAAGATCTTCTCTGTCCCGTGTGAGTGGGTTTTTAGTATATAGCACTTAGTGGCACTTAGTGTCGGTCCTCTTCACCAATATATCTAAAAATGGCAATTCGTTGTGGACTTTCTTCTCTATTGTGGAGGTGGTGGAAAGTTTTATGATGTGCTTCAGGAAGGTGTCTAGTTTTGTATTTCCATGATTCTATACTATGAAGGTATCATCAACGTATCTAAACCAGACGATGGGCTTCTTCAATGGCCAGAGTTTCAACTAGTGAGTTTCAACTAGTGAAATTGGCGATTCCATTGGTAGTCCCTCATTTTGCGTGGGAAATTCGTCCTACAGTTGGAAATAGCAGTTCCGTACACAGCATTCTAGTAGTTCCATGAACGTAAGTTTGTTATCTTTCAGGTCCTTGTCTTCAGATAGCTTCAGATAGTCTATATGATGGAAATTGGTCATTAATATTACGTACACTACTGAAAGTGATATCTATTATTTTATTTTAAAATTGACATGACTTTTTTTGAGAAGCCGGTTGAATTAAATCAAACTCTAAATGGTAAGTGAAGTGTTTGTAATTAGTTCGAACAAATGTACAGGCAAAACTTCCAAAATTTGTTGTTTCGTGTTCAATTGCGTCAATAGAGATCCCAAAAACATTTTTTTCCAACATACTTCATGTACAGATAACGATCAGCTACACTTATATGATAAATTTCGAAATGATTAAATTATTATTCAGTTTCTTTGGCTTCAACACCCAAAAACCTTTTCAATAATTGATATTTAGTATTTGTAAAAAAGTTGCATTATAAAGAGATTGTTGAAATAAGTTGATCACAATGAAGTATTTTGAAGTGATAATATGCATTTCTCAATAAGGTCAATGAAGTCAAAGGTATCTATTTACATTTGAAATGAGTTTTGAAACAGCTTTAAACAATTTCTGTGTAATGTCAATAAGATCAAGAAGATATATTGGTTTCGACAGTATAAAACAACCGACGTTTCGAGGACATATTTTTCTCTTCTTCAGGGCTATAAAGAATAGGAACATATATTTGCAAAACTTCAGAAATATTCACAAATGAATATAAATCTCACGGAGCATTTCGAAATAATTCACCTTAAGCGTTACAACGGTACAAGCCTGATACTTTGTCAGTATATGAATATATTTATATCGTAATAGTACGTAATACATGCAGAGTTGAAATAAATACAAAAACAAACAAGACAATAAAATAAAGGTGTTGCTCGAAGAGAGATCATTCAATTAAATGACCACCAACAGATGATGAACATTTTTTCTTGAAAAACAGCTCCGGATTACCCATTTAGCAGAAGGCTCCACCTGTTCCCAAAAAAAACTACAAATAAAAAATATACAGGGTTTCACGTATAGTCAGTGGACATACTTGAAGACTGGCTAAAAATCAAATCATCTAAAAGAACAACTAGTTCAGGCCAGTCTCAACACCCTACACAGTACGTTAATGGACTGACACCTATCAGAAAATCGGATATAATCCAACGCCCTTCGTGGTATTAGCCAGGGGAGTAGTTGTTTTCTGATAGGTGTCAGTCCATTAACCTACTGTGGAGGGTGTTGAGACTGACCTCAACGAATAGCTCTTTTAGATGATTTGATATACAGGGTGTTTACTAAACAAGCGGCAAAAAATTAAGGGACTATTCCTTGGACTTGGATTTTTGATAGGGCCCTTTGTTTCGAAGATACGGGGCGAAAAAAAATTTTGGTAAATTATCAACGTAGCCGAAACAAAAGTTTAGCGAAGTACCAAGTAATACAAAATCTAACAATTCCGTTGGTGCTCATCAACAACATTCCGATTAATACAAACGGCTGCAGACATTCAATTCGAATAGTATGTCTCGTAAGTGATCATGGTGTTTTTGAAAGCGTTCTTTGTTTAAATTACAAGTAATTTTTGGTAATTGTTATTGTCGAAATTCTTCTTGGCTCCGTATCTTCTAGCTCCACTCCGATTCTAGCCTCGACCAGATATTTTTCTCGAGAGAATTTACCTGATTGAAGCTGGGATGATTCTGCAACCGTGTTAGGAAATTAATCAATTGAAAAGCTCAGGATATAGCATGCAAATATATAAGTGTATGTTTTTGAAGTAGAATATACTTGTATTGTATTGATTAATTAATGAAGAAAAGAGAAATGAAACTTTCTACGTTTTATACCACTTTTATTTGTAACTAACGTTACTGCAGTTACTTATACAATAGAAAAGTTTGAAAATGTCCTTATAGGATGAATCTGCAGTAACGTTAGTTACCAATAAAAGTGGTAAAAAACATAGAAAGTTTAACTTGTCTTTTCTTCATTATGATTTCCTACCTCGTAGTAACGGCTACATCCATCAATGAATTGATTAATTAATCATCATCTTCATCTTCATCACGAACGAGTTTCTGTAATCAGCTGTGATGGCGTCATGACAACAGAGTGGGGACGGAGTGAGAGAATAATAGATAGAGAAAAAGTGAAAAAGGAATAGAAACGTGGAGAGGGAAATATAGGCATCACGCAGTTGCACGCATTAAACTTTCTCGACGAATTTTTGCTATTTCGGCTTGCGGAAATCGTCAGATTATATATTTTTCGATATCCTTGAATTATTTCCTTAAAAATAAAAAAAAATTAGCTACGCTCGAGAATGTCGAGATGGCGTTTTTTTACAACTTTGCTGCCGTCTCCTTTCTTTACGTCACTCTCAAATTGTCAGATTACTGGAATACACACTTTTTATACTGTAATTAACTCAATTCACCTTAATCTGACGCGCTCGATGATAAATTTATTTTTACTTATCTGATCCTTTATCCTTTACGATCGGCCTTATATATGGGGCTCATATTTGGTGGAGGTACTCAACCGGGTACAAGGTACCCCCCTGTATATTAATCTGCCGCGCTCCAGTAAATCCCGAAATCCCCGCTTGGGTTCCCCTATTATTACGGTGAATCGGCATTTATCAAAAACATGTGCGTAGAGTGCTATAGTGCATTTAAAAGCGTTCGAGATGTGGTGGAAAATTTGCCTAGCTCTGGTCGGCCATTAACATCCTCAATTGGGCTCAACATTGCTAAAGTAAAAGAAATGGTGACTGAAAAATCGTCGTTTGAGTCTGAGAGAGATAGCCACTGAAATTTCTACGTCTCACGAATCAGTTGGTAATATTTCAAACGATGTTCAGTAATAAAACGCATTGCCACTCAACTAGTGCCGAAAAACCTGAATGTTCTGCAAAAACTCAATCGCGTAAAGTTCGCCGAAAACATGTTAGAACGAGTCTATCCCGACCCCACATTCATAAAACGTATTGTAACTGATGATGAGACAGGGTTTATGAATTTGATATGCAAACCAATCAGCGAGTTTCGGAATGGCGCTTCCCAACTGAGCCAAAACCGAAAAAAACACCTTAAAATTGATCAAAAGTGAAGGTGATAATATCAATAGTATTTTCGATTATCATGGTGTTGTGCACTCGGAATTCTTAACAAAAGGTGAGACAGTAAATAAAGAATATTACCTGAGCGTTATGCGACATTTGAGAGCGAATTGGATGAAAAAGAGCAGATGTTTAGAAGAAAGCCCATGGATTTCGCATCACGATAACGTATCATCTCACAAGGCTATCACTGTGACCGAGAGTCTGGTCAAAACTCAACCAATTTCATGGAACAGCCACCGCACTCACCTGAAATGGCTCCGGCCGATTTTTTTTTCCAAAACTCAAATTACAACTTCGATGCACCCGTTTTCTGTCGACAGATGCGTACAAGAGAATTCATCGCGAGTACTGAAATAAATTCCAAAAAAAATGCGTTTAAAAATGTTTTGACAAACGCTGCCGATATAATAATAATAATACTTTTTATTCCTTCTAGATCATACAATTATGGTGTAGGAAACGTCAAATACAAGTATATTTATGACAACAATATGCAGAATAAAATATAACGGAGTTACATCCAGTGAAAAACAATAAATATATATATACATTCGAATACACATGTCATAGTCATAGTCATTTTCATGAATACACATAAATAATACACACATTATGTACGGCCACTTTTATAGAAGTCTTCCACTGAATAAATAGTCCGATCAATTAAAAACTCTGAGGTTCATTTTGAACTTTTTGATATCGGAGAAATTTTTTAGAGTACTAGGTAGACAATTGAAAAGTCCTGCTCCAGCCAAAAAGGGAGACTTTTCATAGGTTGAAGTCCTATATTGTTTAATTTTAATTTAATATCCTGATCTTGTGGGATATCGATGGATTTGTATTCATTCATATTTTTCCACATATAGACCAAACAATCATAGATATAAATTGCTGGGAAAGTCAAAATTTTATTTTGTTCAAATGAGGGCCTACATGATTCGGTTCTATCTAGATTAAAAATTGGGCGAAGAATTCTTTTTTGAGCTATAGAAACACGATCCGCTCCAATATAAGTTATAAATAAGTAGGTCTGTTTAAATATGTCTCTTTAAATCAGTTTTTCCGTTAATCAGCTGTCGCCCCCATACGAACGATAACTCTCAGAAGTTGAGAAACTTGTGCGAGCTAAGGACTAACGAGGTGTCACCTTTTAACGTGTGATTCCTAACATGGTTGCAGAATCATCCCAGCTCCAACCAGATAAATTCTCTCGATAAAAATATCTGGTCAAGGCAGGAATCGAACCCACGGTCATTCCGCATATAGACCAAACAATCATAGATATAAATTGCTGGGAAAGTCAAAATTTAATTTTGTTTAAATGAGGGCCTACATGATTCGGTTCTATCTAGATTAAAAATTAGGTGAAGAATTCTTTTCTGAGCTATACAAACACAATCCGCACGAATTAAGGATATAAATAAGTAGGTCTGTTCAAATATGTCTGTTTAAATCAGTTTTTCCGTTAATCAGCTATCGCCCCCATACGAACGACAACTCTCAGAAGTTGAGAAACTTGTGCGAGCTAAGGACTAACGAGGTCTCACCTTTTAACGTGTGATTCCTAACATGGTTGCAGAATCATCCCAGTTCCAACCAGATAAATTCTCTCGATAAAAATATCTGGTCAAGGCAGGAATCGAACCCACGGTCTTCCGATCGTAAGTCGGGCGCGCTACCACCGCGGCCAATTCCACAACATACTCGGAACAATTCCCTGCTTGTCCAAGTATTGAAATTTTCTTTTGAAATTCACTGTAGGATGCTGTACATATTTTTTTTCAATATCATACCATCAATGCAGTTCTCTAAAAAAAATAGCAAATTATTGGTTTCAAGGTTCCAATTTCCAAAAAGATATCGGACACTAAGTAGTCAATATAAGCTAATGTGATGAAGGCAATTTTTTGTGGTTTCATCACCTAAACAAGTTTTGGATGATATTTAAATAACAAGGATCAAAAAGTAAAGTACCGTGATCATTTCTATAAACTTGTTTATACTATGAATGAAAAGGAACAGTTATGATGGGTATAGCGTGAAATAAAATACCAATTAGCCAAGCGACTAACACTGTTACAGATCAAGCTTATCATCAAGTGTACTTGGAATAGATACTTCCCATAAAGTATTCAACCTCGTAAGATGTACAAAAAAGTTGTTCAATTGTATGAGTTTCTCATCCAAATGACGTGAAAGATGGTTCAGGTAATAAACATATGGTGCATTTTGCTTAGATGTGCTGGCTAGCTAGTACTGTCACCAAAAAACACAAGTCTCTGGGTGTGAAGATCACAAATTGCAGATAATGATCTTGTTCAACAAGAAAAGGATTGAAAAACTTGTTGAGAGCACCATTGTTGATCAGATCGATTGTTTTTTCAGCTGTACGATTTTGTAATTAAGTTAATTGTGGTTGACAATTTTTCTTGGTGAATGTTAGGCACAGTTCGGAAGTATCATTATCTGGCAAGTTTTCAACAGATTATCATCTGTGAAATAATGTCTTTTAGATGAAAAAAGTCCAAACCTATAAGATTTTGAAGTTGTTACAGTAGAACACAAACAAGTATGAATTTGTTTTTCAGGTATATCACATGTGCGATGGCCTCGGCAGACAGTTCAGTTACAAATGCCCCAACGCGACACTTTTTCAGCAACGAATGCTCATCTGCGACCACTGGTACATGGTGAACTGCAGCAAGTCAGTACAAGATTACGGAGCTAATCTCCTCATTGGCCAAAACAAGCCTTTCGTTGAAGATTCGGATTCAAACCCCTATGCCAGAACCCCCAGACCAGATCTGCTTTCAGCACCTTTGGATGCTTCGGAACACGACATCATCTATAGGTGAAATAATAAAAATAATTTTTACGAAACAAAATTTCAATAAACCTTTTTATTGATAGATAATTCTCAATATGATGACATTTCTTTTCTTCGCAGGTCGGGAGAGAATTCTAATCTTTCCCCGAAAAATCTAGTTGGATCAGAATCTATCGACGAAGACTCCACGGAATCGACCTATTTCCCTACAAATAATTGGTCTACACAGGTTCCAAAGCAAACCAAAACCTCTTCACCAGTTAGACCTAATCCCTACAAGGAATACACTCAGACGAGTAATGTCTACAGAACGAATTATAACTCGGGAAGAAGTAGGAATAACGATAGTTTTACAGGACCCAAAGCCAAAGCGATTCAGGTGGATTCGGCTAATCGAAATAGTGAGTGAATTACATTTTGTTTCCACGTCTTCAGTAGTCCAATCTGATTGTAGCCTCTCCCTACGATTATGGGAAATGTATTTGTTAGAATTGAACTTTAAGAAGGTCTAAGTCAATAGAACACTTTCCAGACTGTAAGTTGCTTCTGGTGTTCAGGTCTCCAATAAGACGAATGACACTTTTCTGGAAAAAATCAGCTTCAAGTAGCTATAAGTTAGTAATGGGCAACATTCCAAAGAAGGTTCAATTTAAGTTTTATGGAGTATTACAAGTTATTATGAATGAATGCTTTATTTATCATCGGATAATCAGATTACAATGTATAAAGAAAACATAAAAAATAAAAGAATAGTATGGAACATACTAAAATTTTTACACAGATCTATATATACATATACATTAACATATACAGAGTTGTCCAACGACAACAGTTGTGCTGTAAGGTTGAATTCCTGAACCTTACAGCAGCAAATTTTTCGAAAAATTCAATGAAGATGACCTGTTTTGATACTTGAATGTCCGAAAAGTGGTTTTTATTGTCCAGAAAAACATCATCTCTGGAGGATCTCCAATACTTATGAACTGCTTAGCCATTTGAAAAATGTTGTTGATCTATTCTAAATAGATGAAGATGATTTGAAATTTTTTTCAAACTCACTGGGACCTATTATTCAATAGTTTTCTAGCAAGGCAGTTTATTAATTTCCTTTTATTTATTTCTGTTTCAAAATCTAATTCTGAAAACCTTTCAAGATATTTTTTACCCGGTGATTGGTAAACATTGATGTTATATAAAAATAGAAAGCTCTTCAACAAGTTATGAATTTCCTCTAAATCCACACTGTTTATAAATAATATCTGCAGCCGAATTAGATCTCAGTGTATGTTACTAAACTATGCCTAATACTTCTCTCACCAATAGGTAAATTCTACTTTATTACTGACATCCCAAGCTGAACTTTTCTCAAAATCATCATTGAAATATAAACTTCTTGTTGTACATGTCGATACATTGTATTGAATATACTGAAGAATGTTTTTTAACTCTAACTCAAAATTTTTGTTCTACAGGTAACACTTTTTCATCCACCAAAGAAAGATCCCGTCCACAAGGAACTTCCTCCACTGTGTACAAATCTAACTTCAAAGCAACCACTCCAGTATATCCCTCATCGGTAGAAGAAAAAGCTTCACTCAAAAACATCGACCTCTTACCTCCTTTGCCTTACGCCAATTCGAGAAACGATATTTCGAAAAATCAAGCACTGAATTTGGATTTGTTACCTCCGAATCAATTTGGAAATGAAAAAGATGACTCAGGCCAGTTGGATATTCTGCTGCAAGGAGGAGAACATTTCAGCTTCCCATCAAACTTTAAAGCAACAACTCCTGTTTATCCTTCTCGAGAAGAACTCATCAGAGATTTCGCCACTAAGAAATCTGGAGTGAACTTCCAGTCCAATTTCAAAGCGACGACTCCGGTATATCCAAACACAGTTGATCCTACCAGTCCAGATCCAAGCAAGGTTGGAGTTTTACCTCCGAAGGGAAGTTCTGCAAGCTTTGAATCACACTTTGAGGCTACAACGCCTCAATATCCTACTTCTGTGGACCCCACTAGCCCAGATCCGAATCAAGCTGGACTTTTACCTCCAAGGAGCACAGATATCCGCAGCAGCTTCGAATCTCGCTACAAAGCTACCACTCCACAGTATCCTACTTCTGTAGATCCTACGAGTCCAAATCCCAGTGACGTGGGATTGCTGCCCCCGAAAAAAAACAACTTCATCAATTACCATTCGAACTTCAAGGCCACCACCCCTCAATACCCCAACTACGTGGAACCAACCAGCCAAAATCCCAATGACGTGGGGTTGCTACCCCCGAAAGAATCGAATTTTGTGAACTTTGAATCTAACTTCAAGGCCACTACTCCTCAGTATCCCGACCACGTGAACCCCACCAGTCCAGATCCTAACCAAGTTGGAGTGTTGCCCCCAAAGCATGCGGTACCTGATTTTGAGTCCTACCAGAAATCTGAAGAAGAAAAAGGATCATTTTCGTCATTTCCATCCAAGTTCTACCAACCTCCAAAATTCGACCAAGACGCAATTTTGGACGAATCCGAACTTCAGGAACAGCCAGGAATTCGTATGTTGAATTTCATGAAGTCTTTCAATCAGTCACAGTGGCAAGATTTGAGGAAAGTATTCCATATTCCGGAATACGATTTTCCTCTAGACGACGCTACTAGACCGAGTTACGACAGTGTGGTGAATTCGTTTGAACCACGACCTGTGAAGAAACGGTGATGTGTTTATAAGTGACTCCATAGACGATTGTTCAAACTTCTGAGGTGATTTTCAACATCGTAATTTCTTCGACTTTACAAAGTAGATATGATTTTTAGGTTATCAAATGACTGTCTACTTTTTTCAAGTCACAAAATACCAATCTTTTTTTTTGTTTTTAAATGAAGTAAAACATCTGCACATAGGTATTATCCTGACTACTTTCCGTTGGAAATATCTATTTAGTATTTTACTAATAGTTTTATTATTTGGGATGTTGTTTTTAGTAAACGATTGGTAACGCAGAAATATTATAATTAAGCTACCACAAGAACAAATTCTAGAAAGTTTTTAGGAAATAATTATACTATGCGTTATCACACATGGAACTTCTATCTAACAGTATATTATACAAGATACCTACAGAACTGTCTTTTGGACATCGATTAAGAATAGAATTTACAATTCAAGAACGTTTTTGGTTTCTCCGAGGTCATTAAAAATTGAATTCTAAGATCATAAGTTCACGAATGTTTCTCTATCAAGTCCAACCAAAAAATCTTTATTGTAAACAAATCCTGTTTTGAATAATCAATAAACACGACAATAGTTTTGTTACCAAATAGATTTGTTCCTTTTTATCTTGTGCGACTACTGAGCACCAGATTGGATCATCAATGACAAGTTTTTATCCTTTCGTATTCTTAAAATATTTGCTAAATTGGAAAAAGAATTCAGATATGAAGTGACATTTCATTTTGTAAAAGGTATAGAATATGGAGAATTCCTAATTTCCTAATATTTGATTTGGACCAGTAGTTATAGATTAGTGACTCAGAACTGCTGTCATTTGTCTAAAATTAGAGCAAATCATAACTCCTTTGACAACTGACTATAGTCAGAATTCTCAGAAATGACTGATATTTTTGGCTTAATCTGTCGATTGCAGTGGCGTATGGAAATTTTACTGAACAGATAAAGAAAAATGATGATTAAATATATAGAATCACAACCTTAACAACACAATATATTCATTTGGTTCAGTTCTGGTACTCCGAAATTGTTTCTTAACAAATTACACCTATTTTTGAAAACGTAATAGATGTTTGAATGAATAGATATTTCCTGTGGAACCTTATAAAAAGTTCTCGTTCATGCTATTTAGCTAAAAAATACGTACCAATAACTAGTCAAAAAATGCTAAGTAGCACGAACTCAATGGACTTTTTGTATCTGTACATATATTTATTCTTGGTACAGAATATGCTGCACGTTAGACACCTAAATATATGAGAATTTATGAAATTCTAATGGTTAATTTATTTTGATTCAACCTTACCTTTGATGTGTAGCATATCTATTGGTTAAATATATATATTTTCAGTGTTGTATATGGAAGAAAAAACTGAATAAAAATGTATTCTTTATTTTTCATTCATTTCCTTTTCCCTTTTGCGATACAAGTTTTTCTGGTTGGTTGAATAGAGGTAATATATAAGTCTCGACTGCTGCTGCGACAGACATCATCAGCGTTGACTGCGAAGAAGAAAGTGATTTATAGAAGCCTTAGCTACAATGTCTGGCGAGCTCGGTGTTCACGGGTATATATAATTTTAGGTGGTGGGGATGGTTGTAGGGGTGTGGTTTCTATGCGAATGCTCACTGCTGATTAGTCCGCCGTTTCGATAGGTTGTTCTGATTGGTCCACATTGTTGACAGGTATGATGCTAGAGCAGTGTTTCTCAAACTTTTCAAATTCAAGGTTATCGCGGCACCCCGAACGTAAAGACTACACTACATATTTAATTAATAAAAATAGGTAGGTGGCTGTCTGAACGGATTGTATTTTGCAATTACCGATATTATCATATTATCAGAGGATTTTTATTAATAGGTACCGACGTATCACCTTTACTCTCAGTTATCTATGTTGTAAAACGTTGTACCTTGAGACTCACCCGTGGCCCACGGCGCCCCAGTGGAGGTTCCACGACGCCCCAGGGCGCCGCGGCGCACACTTTGGCTTATAAATGATCTTAATGTTGTGGAGCAAACAGTTTTCCAATGCAGTCCGCGACTTCACTGGCGACTGAATCGTTGTCAAAGTAGGTAAATCTTCTTCTAGGATGTAGACATCGACTAGGTTATGTCGGTGGATGTAGAGCACGTTTGTTTACTTGCGCTGTAAATCCATTGGCCTGTACTGCTTGATCTAGATGACACAGTTCTTCTTCACGAAGATGTGGCTCACAAATCGTGGTGGCACCATCAACATTTGAGTTCTTATTGAGATACAGATCAGTAAGAGCGAGTTTGCGATTAACTGTATGACCTGGTTTTTCTTCAGTTTTTCAATTGACCATACATCTAAAGATGGAATATTATATGTATTTCAGGAATAGAAATCCACCGTAAAAAACACAAAATGTTACGTCCTGGAAAACTTGTAATTTTAATTTGTATCAATAAAATTTTGAAAAATCTACAATTCAAATAACAAAATAAATTAGAACTTTGAAAACTATGTTATGTTAAGAACAGAACATCTCTATATTTTCATCATCCAACAATCAGTATTTCCTGTTTGAAATTTCAAAACCTAGATATCTCCAAATGTACCTAATTAAATTAACAAAAAGAACAATTTGCCACGCCACTGTTGATTTACCTACACTGTAGCATTGTCTAAAGACAATGCCAACGCCCTTCGTGGTATCAACCAGGGGAATAGTTGTTTCCTGATAGGTGTCACTCCATTAACCTACCGTGTAGGTAAGTCGAGACTAGCGTGAACAAATTGTTCTTTTAGTTGATTTGATTTGCAGCCAATCTTCAAGAATGCCCATTGAATATATGAAGAGATCTCGAAATGTCCTACTGAATAAAAAGAAACACAGGCTATCTTCGTATCTACATATAATAATTAGAACGTCATGCACAATAAAACATTGGTTATTGTCATGAAGAATTATAGACAAAAACATTCACTTCTTCGTTGTTACATCTATTGTAATATTTTTTCACAAAAATGAAAAAGTCAACTCCGCATAGTGATTGATAAATTTTAAAAAAAGGTACCTATTAGGGAGCCAGTATAATGGTTATGTATCAGAAGATGTGTCCCTGCACAGTGTTCAATAATTTCGAAAACTAACAATGAAATGAAGGTGTGTAGGAACCCTGGTATTCAACCAATTCGATTTTGTTTTTAAAATCTCATGATGCGAGATATGACATTGGGCTAACTTCGTAAACATGTTAATAGATGGAGCAAGAAACTCGTTAGGAAATGTTAACATTGGTGCGCCTCTGTTAATGGAACGCAGAAGTACATTGAATCTATTTTATAACCAAGCGTGATGTAGATCGCGTGTTTTTATCAAAATATTAAATAAAATTGAAAGATAATAATCAGAATCAGTGAATAAATCAAAATATTTGTGTTTATACTTCAACTCCGATTAGTTTACTCCAAATATATGAAATAATGAATGATGTATATATTCCCAATGTTTTGTCTAGTTCCTCAAAACTGACTTTTTAAAGCTCATTTCAGTGATAGATTGTAAAAATGAAATTGACCAGCTATACAATATTGCATATACCATTTTTCCACTTAATTGGTTGGAGACACCAGAGTTATCCTCATTTCATGATGAGCGGATTTCAATGAGACCCTTTGTACTCCAATCCTTAATTTTACACAATTATCACAATATTTAACTCTGAAAAACGCTTCGCCTTCCACTTTCAATCCTAAATTTTCTCAAATACTTTCTTTAACAGAAATCTTGGGAGAATTTTTGTTAAATTAATACACTTAATATTTAACGGAATATCAGTACAGTCACTTTGAGAATTCTTCATTTTCCTTAAGAGGTGTGGATGAAAAAGAGACTGAATGAAAAATCCAATGAAAAATGTCTGCGGCAATAATTCAAATCAAAGAAAATGTAGCAAGTAATTTCCCGTGTCAATGGAAAAAATCAAAATACTAAATTTTGATATTACAATTTATAAAATGAATATCTAATCCAGTTCAATAACACTGTTTTTAGTAAACCACTGCTTCTTATTCTCATAATAATTGATGACAATTTCAGGGCACCGAACGTTCATCTGATTTGCGGGAACCAAGTCGGCTTCCTGGCAATTCTTCCACATCATTAGGAACATAAGCTCACCACTGGCATCTGTAGCCCCTACAATTTTGTCTGGTTCGAGTCCCCTATCAAAACCTCTTGCTCGATTGTCTTCGGTTATATTTTTCCGTTTTGATTTGTCAGCCTCTTCTGCTTTTGCAGCAGAGGCAATTTCGAATTGCGATTCGTAAGCTGCAATCAAATCGGGACAGTCCAAATTCTCCTCTGGCTCCCATGTGTTGTCTTCTCTGTAAATACAAATGATTCATGGTTGCCATGACTACATTCGGAGTGCAACTGTTGATTTTAAAAAATATTCGCTTACTCGTTATATCCTTTCCATTTCAACAGGTATTCAACTTTACCATCTCGTGTCCTTTTGTCTAATATCTTTTCAACAGAAAATTCCTCAGGCGCCCCACTCGATGGACCAGAAGTTGTTGGGAGAGGGTTTGAAATATCTTGAGATTCATCCTTTGCACGAGCTAAAATTAAAGAAAAAATGAAAATCATTCTGATATATTATTATATACCCATAATTACTTTTAACCATCACTGTATAATTTCAGTCTTATAATTGAAGTTGATACTTAAGTAAACCGAAATGTTTGTGAACTAATAATAAAGTAGAACTTCACTGTTATGTATTTTTTGCATACAAATATTTTTAAAAGCTGTAAATTTGTCAGAAAATGAAGTCGAATTGTTTACAAACAGTAAACAGACCAAAGAAGGTTAGGAAAAGGACCACTCATTTTACAGATATCGTCCAAGGAGATGTCCACATGGTAAAATACCTTAAATACAGATGGCGCTATCGAGTTAGAGAACTAGGAGGTTAGTCTAATACAAAGCTAGAATCTTTGTATACCATACAAAGCTAGAATCAATGTAACACCCACAGTTCTAGGGTAACACCAATTTAAAATTATTTTCTTGTTTGATCTTAGTTTCTGTGCAAAGCGAAGAATAGTTCGAGTAGATTGTAGATTCGATGCTCGATTTCTTCTTAAAACGATATCGTAATATCTTATGAATAGAGAGTTTTCCCCGAATTATGGTTGTCATGCTTTAGCTCTGTGGATAATATTTTTAAAATTGAATAGTCATTATAGAAATTTAGATTCTTCATAATAGTATAAATGAATATTACTGTAAATGAACAAAAAAACTGAATTATGAATAAGTAACTATGACTTCATGTGGCTATAATTAGTTTTCCCTGAGTTTAAAGTTCATATTGTGAAGCATAGGTGTCACTAACTCTGACCGATCGTAATCAATGTAGACTACAGAAATCTGTTTTTGAGATTTCCCTATAAACTGATAGATGGCGATATAGTTTCAGGAAAATTATCCAGTTTTGGATGTTAGGGTTAAGTATTAGGTTATGTTAAGCTCTCATTCTTGGACGAAGGACGATTGTTTTTCCAAGAAATCGAACTAAAAGTACTATATCACTCGCAGCATTTGAGTTTTTACTTACTGAAAGCTTTTCATTATTCTAAATAATACAACTTAAACTTTATTGAAAACTAAATTCATTTATTAATAAATAAAATTGAAAACAGGTATACATGGTAAAGTTGCAAGTTAACAGAACACATAATAAAAACGAGTTTATTTTTAGGTATCTTCTATTCAATCCTTAAAATACATTCCTAAGCATGCAACATCCATCAGAGTGTACCCATTACTGTTACTTAGACGCAGATCTTCATAGGGAACACAATTAAAATTTGTTTAAAAAAAAAATAGAACCTAGAATGAAATTATTAATCCAATCATCTCAAAACAAAAGTCTTTCGATGTTATACTGAGAAATAAACATTACAGCTAGTATGCACAAGCTCAAGATGATTGCTCTTGACTGTTGCTCTCCTGGGATTTCATTACATCTGGTAAATCTGGAGGAGCAGAGTAAGGAACTAGATCCAGTTGCTCAAATATTCCGCTGTCATCTCTGAAAAGTAACTCTGATATTAATGGAGTTTTTTTTACATTAGGTAAGAAAAAATCTTACTGGATATGTATTCGAAATCTTTCCTGATATTTATGAAAAATAAATTCAACAAGAAGTTTGATAATCTTTATTATCATAATTCCCAATAACTGACAAGTGTATAGCAGAAAACATATCTCATTATAAAAATGAAACATTATAATGATAAATTATTTTTTAAAAAGTCTCCCGCCACATCTGAGGATCTGAATACAGCAAATTCAAATACTACTGAAAGGATTTTCATGAGGATTTCATCAATAGATGAAATGATTCAAGAAAAAGGTTTATGAAAGTAATTTATAATTGTTTCATGTAAATTGGTTAAACACTTGACTAAGGTAGGGTGCAATTAATATAAGAAATTTAATCAGATTGTCTGGCTTATGATAGTAAATATTTTTTGAGGTTAAGTTGGAATTTATCAACTTTTCTATGAGGTTTGTTCAAAAAGCGAATTTACATTTTTCTCAAAAATATTTATTTATTCATCCATTTCTATTTTGTCCTCTTCAAAGTATTCTTCCACAGATATAATACACTTGTGCCGGCGTTTTTTCCAATCCTCTGATATACACTTTTTGTTATTACCCTGAGCTCTCTCATAGCAAAACGCCGTCCTTCCACGAGTCTCTTCAATCTTGGGAACAGAAAAAAGTTGCAGAGGGCCTAATTTGGTTAAAACGGTGACATTATAAGGGTGTTGTTTTTTGTCAAAAAATTACGAACAAGCAATAACAAGTGAGTAGGTGCGAAAGTCATCAATTGTTTTTCCACAATACCAGACGTTTTTCTTCGTATTGCTTCTCGCAAGAGGCACATAACTTCAAAATAATATACTTTATTGACCATACAAATGTAGCACTATGCCAGGGTAATGATGAAAACAGTTAGTTTAACCTTGTCACTTGATCTACCTTGGGAGTGCTTCTTTGGTCTTGGCCCTTCTGGGCTCTTCCATTGAGATGATTGGACTTTCGTTTCGATGTCATAATTACAATTACAAATAATTACAAGGAAATCTGGATCGCTGTTGACGCCATTAAAAGACTCCTGGGCAATGCTCATAAGACAGTTTTTATATACCGTATAGAAACTTCATCAATTCCAAACGTTATTTATTCTTGACAGAAATGTCAATTACCATGAAATGCATTGGTGAATATAGATGAATATAATAAGATTGGAGACCCTCAACAGAAAACTGCTCAAATCACACCTATTATTCTAAAAATTGAAATAAACTAGTAGTTGCAAAATGACTAAGTTTACCTTTGTAGGATAGTAATTGATTTAGTCCACCAGGAACATTGTAGAAATCATATGAAACCAATCATGCAAGTAATTATTTTTATGACTAGTAAAAAAACTGAGCTTCCCCAGTAATTATATCGTATTGATAAAACACCTTTCATTAGTAAAATTGGACATACGTAAAAGAAAACTGACCTGATTGCCAAGCCGACAGTGGCAGGACTTTGGGCTTTTGCTGTGGTTGCTGTCAGTCCATAATCCTGAAGCATGTAGGAATCTTCCATAACCGTGTTGTCTTTGTTGAAGAGTTGTTGATTCTGTGGTGGAATCTTGAGTATACCTGTAAATATTTGGACTAGAATCTATTTTGTTGATAGGACTAAATATTTACCTTCGATAATTTTTTTGAGTTCAGAGACGGTAGTGGTGTCTTTTGCATCGGTAAATATTGTCAATTTTTTTCTTCGAATCATCAAAAACACGTCCTGAAAAGGGCATTATTTGAAAATGCAGTAGATTGGCTTCTTTAAGGTTAGGGAGTGTTCCAGAAATTATGGGAGGTGTCATAATCGTAAATTTTATAAACTAACTTACCATAGTGATGGTTTCTTTTCTGAATTTATATGTTTAGAAAATGGATTTTGTATAATACAAACATTAATTATAATAATTCAGCAACACTTTATAAGTCAACAGCGTACAAGTGCAAATATATATATATATACAGATGATGATTTCTCTTTCTCAATACAACCTGCAATTGATGCCAACCTTACAAGTACCACCTACAACTTGACGAAACTTTAAGTTACTATTACTTCATATTTTACTTTAAGAAAGCATTCATACACCACACTATTATTTAAAAGGGTGGTGTATGAGCGCTCCCTTTTATTTACATTGAAATGATAGTAAAACATGAAGTTATAGTTTGTTTCTGTCAAAAATTTCCTTGTGTTTGTAAATCTTTTGCTAAAAAAATCCTCACTTGTTTACTTTGTAGTAAATGTTCAAGAGGTAGCAAAGACGTATGTGAATTTCTGGATCTTCATCTACCGTTTCCTAATATGACTAATAACGAGTCCGTACAAAGCTTATGACTAACAAGTTTATTTTTTCTGTTCCGTGTCACAGCATATGCTGTGTCCGTGTTAAGAGTCTTTTCTATAAGGGTATTGTGTGACTTTTCTCTATGTCCTAACCTTGAACTTAAAAGCCGTCAATCTCATTTTGACAGACGTCAACCCTTAGAAAAGTACCATATTTTTATAGAAAAATTATTCTTTTTTGGATAAAAAAGCTGATGTGTAATAAAAATAACTTCTAAAACGACTATGCCGTTAGCAAATGCAATCGAACCATGGAAAATTCAGCACGGCGATACAGAGGTTAGTGAAAGAAAATCAATTCAACAATCTTTCCTTGGGGAAACCTGTTGTTTCACTATCTTTTCAAGCACGCGTGCTATAACTTTTTGTTTTCATAACTAGTTTATTCATTTTGCAGCTTCTGGAGTATCCAGGTCCCTAAGAATAGTTTCTGTACGTAGACGATTTCATTTTCATTTTTTGTGTGGCACCACCTAGGCACTCACTTCTAAAATTTTAGTTGCATGTACTCTTATTGAGAGATTGAATATATCTGCTGGTCAAATGAATAATACACCTTTCTTATGCCGTTTTGCTTCTTATAGATGTTTCACTTTTGATTTTGTTGGTTCTAATTTGCTTGGTGATTTGTGGGTGAACTTTCACAAAGATACATACAGGTTGTTACACTTTAGTCTTATTGTGAATTCTTCTAAGCTAGCAAAATTCATTTCAATTTCTGATATGATACAATCATAGAGTACGCAAACTAACAATACAAATTAATTTTAAACACCTAAGTAGAGACATAATCTCTTTTATTGTTTAATTTTTATGAAAGAAAATGCCTTTTCAACATACCATACATTTCCCAGCATTACATACAGCATACATACCATATAAAAGAGGACTTTTTTGGAATAAAAAAGTGTTATGATTACTGGGCAGAAGGTGATCTTTTTTCTTGTATTATATGACTTGTGTTCTTACTTTGTCCATCACATTTCTATTTTTGAAAATATAAGATGTTACTTCATACACAGATATGAAGGTCAATATTTTGGAGGGTTTGAAAATATCTCTGGTAGACAGCTGTTTCAGCCTATTGAGCATCTCCAGTACCGGGCAAGCGGTCCTCGATTGAAGACAAAATGTGAATAACCAAGAAAAGTACTTGATAAAAAACTGCATGAACGCAAGCAAGATATAAGTGGGACCACCTATTGGTGTGACACCCAAGTCAACTTGCCAAGTTTTTGTCAGTGTTGGTGGTTTGATCAATCAACTGACAACTGCGGCAGCAGAAATTTGGGAAGCTATTGATTTATTCATTTGGTAGGAAGATTCTAAAAACCAAACATAATATACATAATATTTCATGCTATATAGACTAACATAGTAAGGCTATAGCACATATATACATATAGGTACACATAAATACATAATATATACAGAGTCACTTACTATCTATTCTATTGTGATACCTTTCATATAATCAGTCAAATCTTTTTTTAATTGAAACAGGTTTTTATTATTCTTCACATTTTGGGGAAGTTTGTTATATTCAATGAGGCCTTTATATAATTCTATTCTGGAATGCCATCGGAAAACGAATCTACATGTTTCTAGAAATGATATGAAATCTAGAAAGGTTAATACAGTTAAGCTGCTGGAAAGTAATTCCATGAAAAATCAAAAGATCGTTCCCATATTGGTTTCAAACTAAGAGCCACCGGTAAACAGCTGTTTCAGCCTATTGGGCATTGTCAGTACCAAGCAGTCGGTCCTCAAGTGAAGACAATAGGAATGTAGGCTTTCACGGCTGGCGTCAATGTTATGGTTGGTTTCCGGGTTTTGTTGTGGTCTTCTTTGGTTATAATCCCCAAATGTTTCAACTTCAATTGCGGCAGTCATCTTCAGTGGGGTGTTCGAAGTATTCTTCTTGTCGTGTCAAATGTTGACATGTACGCCATGGTAATTGAAAAAAACAATGAACAAAACCATGACATTAGATAGAAATTAGCGTACTTTTTTGGTCTTGGCTCTCCTGGGCTCTTTCATTGGGATGATTGCACTTTTGGTATAACCATACCATATGGTATGGTATAACCATATACTCATGAATTGTCACCAGTTATGAATCTGTTAAGCAAATATGGATCGCCGTTGACATCATTCAACAATTCTCAAGTGATGCTTGTGCTACGGTTTTTTTGGTCACAATTCAGCAGTTTTGAAAATCGGAATTCCTTCAGTTGTATTGCCAATTGCATATGCAGGAAATTTTCTGTGAAGATTCCTGCACTGACGCCTGTCGGATATAATCCAACGCCCTTCGTGGTATTAGCCAAAGAAGTAATTGTTTTCTGATAGGCGTCAGTCCATTCAACCTACTGTGTAGGTATATTCGAGACTGGCTTGAACGTTTAAAGTTCATTTCTTTAGATTTGTTTACTGCCAGTCTTCAAGCATATCCCATTGACTAATAAGAAAACAATAATTTGCATTGGAAGTCAGAAAAAATTAAAAACCATCCTAAGTAACGATGTTATTGAAAACAAAAATTCGAAACCTACTTTCAGTAAATCTAAAACATCTACCACTATAACGAACAAGTTACTTGAATTAGCCAGTGCAAAGAACTTGAAATATATTTGTGAGTATCTGTTTCGTGGAAGTATGTGGTTTCAGCTTCCTCTGTCCTTACAGAAGTTTGTGACTCGGTGAATAAAAAAGTATATACCTACTGAATTATACCGTATTACAGTCACATTGGATTTTTACACTAACGTTTCTTACATGTCATACAGAAAGTCACTTCTGTTTATTGAAACTACTTCTACACTTCAAAATATCGTAATGGATCCACCTCATGGATCCACCTTGGGGCCATTATTATTTACTATTTTCACACATGATCTACATGTGCATATGGTCTTGCCATTATGTTTGTGACGAGAAATTATTTCATTTTATATTTCGTCCTTCCTTCTGTGCTAGAAATAACATAAAAGGTAATCCCTAGCTTGCATCGGTTCAGACTCTTGAAGGTTATTTACACATGGGTTTGACATCGGGGTAGGAAAAACCTACTTCATTTCACAGGTAGGTGCAATAATCTGAAATCATCCAAAGCAAATGACTTAATGAAGTGTACTACAAGATGAAGGTTATCCAAATTCTGATTAGGGAAAGCCTAATGTTTAAGTTAGTAGATAAAAAACTTAATAGACCAAATGCCTTAGAATGAGAATGAAATTTTATCATACACAAAAATTAAATAATTCTCTTTATTCTGGTTTGGCTTTGCTAGTGTATTGTAAGAATACAATTACATAGACAATTGGTGTCACTGCTTTTCGAGTGGTGTCACTGCTTTTGGAATTTCTTCCTGACGTTTCACTGGCGCGAGTGGCAACTTCTTCAGAGGTTTAACCATCATGGCTTGCTGTCCGACAGCAAGGCTTTCAAACTCGAAAAGCAATGACACTGAAAACCTCAGCCGTGAAAGTCTAAACCGTTTTGTTATAGATAATTGGGCTGAAGATTCGTAGGCTAACATTGAAAAAAAATGTTTTGATAAAATGATGCATCATCCAGTTTGAGCAGAGCTTTCACATACCCAAATATTCATGTTCTAATAATTCGACAGCTGTGAAATTTATACACGTGTCTTTTGTAGGTTATGGTTTACTAAAAATCATATGTATCGCCATCTGTGTGTTAGCCTACGAACTTCTCAACACATCTAGTATTTGAAAAGTCAACTCCAACGTGGTTCTGCTAGCTTAACAGGGATTATTTCAATTAAATTTCTCTTGTTGTTCAAAGATAATGGAAATAGAAGCTAAATGTCCCTACAATGGATCGTTTAGTTGCTAAATAAAACGAACATTTCCAGAATAACAAATGGATGGGGGGGCTAAAATTGGGCATGCAATTCATTATTAAGAGTTGTTCAAAAACAATAATACCGAAACTAATGAAGATTTCCAAACGGATAATTTAATCAGATTGTTTCCTATATTATCCATCCTTGCACCTACAGTCCACATTGTGACAGTCATCCTACATTTTTTTTCAATATTTAACTAATCAGTTTTCAAACAAATACAGCAACGGTGTTACAAAATTCCATCGTTACCGTCCATGAGTTGTCCTTTTTTTAGAGAGGTCGTAGTTGTGGCTGCGTATCAGAACCTCCACTTCCCACCAGGACTTCCGAAAGTACCCGAATAATGGTACTGGCTCAGATGAAAGTCTATCAGTGAATCAGGGTATTTTGGAGTTATGCGAGATTTAAAAGTGAGTGACGTAGAAAATCCATGTCATCTGAAGTGGATACTGTCGGAAGTGGATGTCGTGGAAAAGGGCAATCGGAAGCGGATGTTGTGGGAGATGCACGTCGCCGGAAGGAGATTTTGTGGGAAGTGGAGGTCGCAGAAAGTGGATGACATGCGAAATGGATGTCGTGGTAAGTGGTGATAGTGTGAAATTCGTCTTGAGAAGTGGATGTTTTGGACAAGTGGACGGATGACGTGGAATGTTGATGTCCCAGTAAGACATGAAGATGGTGGACTGCTTAGTAGACTGCTAGATAAATGAAATGATAATTATTCAGTCGCCTTTCACATCACAGAAATAACGTCAGGCATGTTACAGACAAAACAATCGTATCTCCAAATAATACAGACTCCACATAAATAAAACATGTAGGAAAGTAAATATGCAATGAGAAAAATACATGTAAAAAAGTATTCACAAAGTATCAATGAAACTAAATTAAGTTGTCTATGATAGTCGTTTATGTTGATTGAATATTTTAATTGAAATATTTCAACAACTCAAAAATAAAATTTTTATATAAGTATAAAATATCAGAACTTGCAATTAAATATATCTATTAAATTCTATCTAAAAAAATTGGAAGAAAAGCCTAGGTTATTACTTAAATTTGTATGTATATTAATATGATAATATAAGGAAATATTATTCATTAACAAAATCTTTTATTGATTATTTTGCGTATGTACATATATTATAGTTACCATAAGCCAATTGTTACTTTTGTAACATACACAAAATTAGTACCATTTTCAAGCCACGTGCTTGCTGGTTGGATTTTCATAATACTGTCAACAGTATATGTCTGACTACTAAACACTGAGCCCGACGAGAGAGGAGGAGCCTGCCTTCCGCTGACGTATGCGTGAGAGAAAGGGAAGCCAGATAAACTGGCGCCGTTACACGTTAGGTAACGAAGCGGTTTACTCTCCTATGAGAAGTTATCACTTGAATAAATATTTCGAAATTTTATTTCGAATATTCATCTCTCCTAGTTACCTCCGGCAAGCATTTACCAGAAACTACTGTGTAGGTAGATGAGATAATAATTGATTTTATCAAATACTTTGACAATTAATAACTTGCATGGCACACTACTGGCGATATAATTAATTTCGTTTGTGTCTTAAACTTTTAACTCTCTCATTTTCAAAGATGCTCTTCGTATTTATTATACAGGGTGTAACTGAATAAGTGTAAAACATTTAAGGAGGTGATTTCTCATCGAAAAAAAGATAGAATCTTTCATATAAAGAAAATTAACAAGGGATGCTCCAATGAAATTTCTTTATATGAAAGATCCTATCTTTTTTTCGACGAGGAATCACCTTGAATGTTTCACACTTATTTAATTACACCCTGTATATTTACACATGTTGACGCTTTTCTTATAAACATTGAATTCCTTTTTGTTTGCAAAACGCTATAAAAAAGAAGACTATTGTATAGTTTCAATAAAAATGTAATCTTTGAAAAAATACTTTGCTAGTCAGCTCAAAATAGAATTTAATGATTTTCTATGTTAATTTTTAGTCACAATCTGGTGATGTTGATGAACAAGCTGCCGCAGATGATACTGGACCCAATGAGGGAGAACATGAGATCGAGTTGGGAGAAGTGAGTATTTATGTCGAAGCAGTTAAAAATACATTCGGGTTACTTGCAGAGAAAAAATAGTTTAATATTATTGGGTTGATGCTGTTGAAGAACAATAGCAAATATTTCTTTAATTCTTTGAATTATTTTCTTCTTCTTTCATCTATTGTTTAATGACATATTTTCCTCTCTAGATAGATCATAATTCAATATTCAAATATCATTTTTTTACCTATACTGCCTGTCCAAGATAAGGAGGCCTGGCATGGGAAAAAAATAGGTTAAATTGTGCAAAAATTAAACACTTCAGAACCTATTTAAATGACAAAGACTAAACTCTTTCATATTTTGCGTTGAATAAGTAAGAATAATTTGGAGAACGAACTGAAACTGGTCGTGTCAAATAAAAAAAAACTTAGTAGAAATCAGACAAAATTTATTTTCTCTATCCTATATGTCTATGAGTACTTTCTAATTTCGTATATGAATTTCTCAGGTCGTCAGATATGGCCACGAGAAGGCGGATCCTTCTCAGTTCGAACTCCTCAAAGTTCTCGGAGAAGGATCCTTCGGGAAGGTGTTTCTCGCGAGGAAAGTCGTAGGCAACGACGCTGGCACCCTCTACGCTATGAAGGTGTTGAAGAAAGCCACATTGAAAGTGCGGGATCGTCATCGTACCAAAATGGAGAGGAACATACTGGTGGAAGTGGAACATCCTTTCATCGTCAAGTTACACTACGCCTTCCAGACCGAAGGGAAGCTCTATTTGATTCTGGATTTCCTCAGAGGCGGGGATCTGTTCTCGCGGCTGAGCAAAGAGGTTAGTTTTGTTGGTCCACTGCATTACTCTGCATATTACTGGGTATTTTTGAGGTTGTTGGCTGTGTTTTGCAGTCTTATGTTTCATTTGTAACTGTTACAGACATTTTAAAAGCGATCTTTGAGTGAATGAATCATTAAAACATCAGTAATTTCATTAAAGAAGAGGTTACGTTCTGAATTTCTTTGTCAGAACTGAAATCATTGTTGTTTGTGCTTTCTCATATAATGTTTTTCACTTCAACTGTCCTTAATATGTTAATTTTTTTTTTTTGATATTTTTATTTACTTCTTTAGGTTATGTTTACCGAGGAAGATGTTAAATTCTATCTGGCAGAACTTGCACTAGCCTTGAACCACTTACATTCCTTAGGAATCATCTACAGGGACCTAAAGCCTGAAAACATACTGTTGGATTCCGATGGACACATAGCTTTAACAGACTTTGGTCTTTCCAAGTTGCCTTTGGAAGAGGGAAAGGCCTATAGCTTTTGTGGAACGGTGAGTTGAATATCTATTTCATCATTTCGATTTTTAAGAAATAATTAGACTTTCTTGCAGAATTTATTTTACTGAATATATATTCACCTGTTGATATCGCAAGTCTTTTTTCACTTGAAAAACGGAAAATCCCCTATGCGACTTATGTGATTATAAATTAATGTAAATGAAAATATATAGCAATAGCTATGTAAAATAAAACACATTTAGTTGCCAATTCCTGTCTATTACAAACACACACTCATATCATTCTATTAAACTACTATCAAAATACTGTACGAGGGTTGCCTTTCATGTTTCGGGATTTGGCAACAACTGCATTTTTGAGTACCCAAAACATTGATTTGATGAGTCATCCGCCGTATATTCTTGACTTGGCACCAAATGACTTCTTTTTATTCCCGCACGTAAAAAGCAAACTGAGAGGTCAACGTTTTTTGACACCTGAAGAAGTTGCTGCATTTAGAATGCATGTTTTGGAAATATCTCAATCAGAGTGGCAGAAGTGCTTTGACAATTGGTTCAAACGCATGCAAAAGTGTAAAGATCGTCATGGGGAATATTTTGAAAAACAATAAAGTGATTTTCGATTATTAATATTTGTTTTTGTTCTCTAATCCCGAAATTCAAAAGGCAACTCTCGTATATGCTTCATAACTTGTTCTTTATGTCATTATTGAAATAATTTATATCATTTTTATAATTTGTTCATGGAGTTCAACAAACTATTAAAATAACTACAGATTTATTAAATAAAGTATCATGGAAATAATTTATAACAGACTACTATCAAAATAATGTGCAAGTGATCTATAGCTTGTTTTCTCTACAAACTACTTACAATGGAAATACTTTTACAATGATCTACAGCTTGTTTACTATAATAAAGTACTATCAAAATAATTTACACCTACCATATTGTCCTATATCTTGTTTACTGAACTGTAATAACTAGCACAGAGTACTATCAAAATAATCCACAAACGATCTATAGCTTGTTCTTGATATTGACGAAACTATCATAGAAGCAATTTTGCACTAATCTATAGCTTTGTCACTACATTAAAAAAGCTATTGAGAAAATAATTGATAACTGGTCTTCATCTTCTGCAATATGCTAAAGTACTATTGAAATAACTACCATAATAATTTCACACCGTTTTGTTTATTATATTAAAAAAAACACTATCAAAGTATTTTTCAACTGATTTATAGCCTGTTTGTTATATTAAACAAACCATTATAAAAATGGTTAATAAATGAGCTATAGCTTGTTCACTGCATTTAACAAAATACTATGAAAATGATTTTCAGTTGATCTATAGCTTGTTCACTGAATAAGATTGCTATAAAATCAACTTGTTTCAAGGTGGAATACATGGCTCCAGAAGTAGTGAACAGAAAGGGGCACACTTTCGCTGCCGACTGGTGGTCTTTCGGGGTCCTCATGTTCGAAATGTTGACAGGCGCACTGCCGTTCCAGGGTTCTGATCGTAAAGAGACCATGACGCAGATCCTGAAGGCGAAGCTCGGCATGCCAACTAACCTCAGTCCGGAAGCACAGAGCCTGTTGAGGGTTTTATTCAAACGAAATCCAGCAAATAGATTAGGTATAATCAATGAGCGAAATTGAAAAGACTGCAAGAGATGTGAATGATTTGACTGAAATAACAGTGCGAGAGTTTTGTTGATGGAGTGATATTAGAAAAAATGTTGAAATTGAGAGAAAGGGGGAGAGTTGGAGATTGAAGGAGGAGAGATTCCAGGTTGAGTTAGTTTTGATTTGGAGGGTTTTTTGAGAAAAATATAGAGGGAAGGTGTTGAGGGGAGGATTGAGAAGAGGGTTGGGGGAAAAAAATCAAAGATAATTTGGAGAGAAAGCAGAAAAGAGTTGATATAGAAAACGTAAACCATTTCTAACTGGAGAGAGTTGAAATGGTTTAGGAAATAAGAATGTTTCGACTGTCTCTTTCCCAGAATCTTAAAAAAAAGAACATATTGCAAAATGAGAAGGTTTTGTCTGAAATAATAAAAGACGACCGAGTTACACTTTAGTGATCAAATATCGCACACAGAGAAAGAATAATGAGGCAGTTGTGAAGAAAAAAATGTTATATGTCGAATTTTATAATTTTGAATGTGAAGCTCATAATCTCTTTCTTTTTGAGTTTGCTGAAGGTTGCTTCTAAATGAACAGGTGCGGGTCCAGCAGGAATTGAGGATTTGAAGAAACACGAATTTTTCGCCACGTTGGACTTCAATGCTTTATTAGCCAAGAAGATCAGGCCTCCATTCCAACCAGCGGTGTGCGGACCCGAAGACGCATATTTCGATACTGAATTCACCAGCAAAACTCCTAAAGATTCACCAGGAGTTCCCGCCAGTGCTAATGCTCACGAGTTATTTAGAGGGTAAGACATTTATGTGGTAACCCTTGTTAATAGTAATGATCATATATTTCCTTACCTAATCCAATTTGAAGATGAAGGGGTAGTGAGTACTAAAAAAAGTGAACCTGAAATGGCCGAAACTCTCAACATTTATTTCCATGAAATCTTGAATTCTAAAATGTTAAGCATTTGATACAGCTGGTCATGCAATCCTCAATCTAATCAATACATCACTCCAGAATGTCAATTGCCCGAATTCTTAAAAATAAGTACCATTATACCCATACCTAAAGTTACAAACACTATAAAAGCAAGTGAATTTAGACCAATTAATACCTTACCGCCAATAAAGTTCTAGAAATAGTAGTATATAATAAATTATTAGAGTTTATTGACAAAAATCAAATCATGTTTAGCAATCAATCTGGTTTAAAAAAAAACATTTTTGTGAAACAGCACTACAGTTATCATTAACTAAATTTACTAATGAAACAGATAAAGATAAATATGTTATAACTGTCTTTTTAGATTTCAAAAGGGCCTTTGCAACGATTGATAGAAGTATTTTGCTTCAGAAGCTGAGAAGATATGGGATTGGCGGCATAGTTTGTGAATGGATGAGTATTTATTTATCAAATAGGAAACAGAGAGTACGTGTGAATGATTATTTTCCATCATATATAACAAATCACACAGGAGTGCCACAAAGTAGTGTGCTTGGTATCACGAACGAGTCTCTGTGATCATCTGTGATGGTGTCATGGCAACATAATTCAGAGTGGGGACGAAGTGAGAGAGTAATAGATAGAGAAAAAGTGAAAGAGGAATAAAAACCCGGTGAGGGAAATATAGGTATCACACAGCTGCACGCATTAAACCTTATCTACGAATTTTTGTTATTTTGGGTTACGGAAATCGTCAGATTATATATTTTTCGTTATCCTTGAATTATTTCCTTCAAAATAAAAAAAAAATAGTTACGCTCGAGAATGTCGAAATGACGTTATTTTTGTACAACTTTGCTGCCATTTCCTTTCTCTACGTCACTCTCAAAATGTCAGATTACTGGAATATACACTTTGTAGCATGTAATTAACTCACCCTACCTTAATCTGACGCGCTCGAGAATTTCTGGTGATCAATTTTTTTTTACCAATCTGATCCTTTATCCTTCACGGGCGGCCTTATATATGAGGCTCATTTGGTGGAGGTACTGAACCGAGTACAAGGTATCCCCCTGTATATTAATCTGCAGCGCTTTAGTAAATCCTGAAATGCCCGCTTGGACTCCCCTATGATAAATATTACATTCCTGAAATTCCTATTTAAATTTGAATATTCATTATTCATTAGAAACAGCCGAAACTGTGAACATATGTTAGAGACGAGTGTACGAACATAAAAATATCGCTAATTGAATGTATGTAGCCCGCAAAGTTTTAACATTCATTTTCTTTTTTGAACAGTTGGTTAACGGAAAAACAGATTTTAAAACAGACCTCGTATATGTAAAAGAACATGTTTATTCTTAGATTTATTCGGTAACAAAGATATTTTGCTATCTACAAGTTTGAATTCATATTTTATTTCAGGTTTAGTTTCATAGCACCATGTCTTCTAGACGGTGCAATCGTACCTAAAATGATAGACGTTCCGGTGAATTCCATGCGAACATGCGACCAGAACTTTTCAGAGGACTACGTTTTGATGGACATTATTGGAACAGGCAGTTATAGCGTTTGTAGGTTAGCCAGACACAAAACAACAGGACAGCAATATGCGGTGAAGGTAACACCGTTTGTTACTTTTTCAATATTTATCTTGATATTTTCGAATTTCGTCCCATTTCAGATCATTAACAAATCGCTGTGCGACTGCAGAGAAGAAGTTGAAATCCTCTTGAGGTACGGCAAACATCCTGGGATTGTGTCTTTGAAAAATGTCTACGAGGATGAGAGTAAAGTTTATCTGGTGTTGCAGTTACTCAAAGGAGGGGATTTATTGGACTATATGATTGCAAAGGTAACTCGGAAAGTTTCCTGTATTGCGTGAACACCTATTTTCATCCTTCATCCTTGAATCCTTCAAAATTCACATTTGCAAAAGTTTTTGCGCATAGAAAAGTGATTACATATGTTCAAATGCCAATAAAACTCCTCAAGTTATCATTAAAAGAATACATGTATACTGACTTCTTCAAACAAAATTCATACTTGAAGTTGACAGATTTTTTGTTATACTGAAACGCTTTCTCAGAGCTTATTGACGTCACTACTTGGTTTTGAAAATCTCACATCGTTTTGATATTGAATGTGATATATTTTTGTTGCTGCTCTGGAGCAAAATACAATCATTTATCTGGCAACAGTGTGCTGAATGAAGAGATTCACTGTCATTTGCACAAAGTCAGTTTTAGTTTTATGAATTTTTGATGGATTATTTATTGGGTACTAATAAACACTGTGAATGTGTTATCTGTCCACCATAATAATAACCTGAAAATGATCTATCCTGATAAAAACGTATGGAAATTCCATATTTTACTTATTATGAAAGATTGAGGTAAGTTATCAAGTTTAACTTCCCGTTAAACTTGATAAACATATTGAACATTCATCAAACGAATCCTTACGAACGAGGATTGTGACACAAGTGTTTTTTTATTAGTCAGATGAATTTCACCAATTAATCATGAAGCTCTCAAATGACGTCACTAATTTGTTTACAGTAAATCTGAATAATACTTTTTTTGGAAAACAGTAACGATGACCGATGTATTGTAAAACGAAATATCTTCTTATGTATTCATTTACCCTAAATACTAACAAATTTTTCATTTTTTTAACCATACCAAATCACTATTCACAGAACATAAATAACGAGGCCGAAATACTTGTAAACCTTCCAAATTCAAACTTTGTTTTCATGTATATAACCTCAATTAGCTTTCACTATATCTGACAGTTGACAGGAACTCATCCGGTTCATCGGCTCCGGTTTTGATGAAATTGATCAATGTATACCAATGACAAAAGTATCAGTATAACAGACTGCCACTTTCTATAAAGAGTTTGAATTTTGGATATAGTAAACAACGAGTTGGGAAGAAAAAGAAAGTGTTATGCTGATAATGTTATCACTTTCCATCATGAATCAGTTGTGGTTAAACACCCTGCTGCTGTGGCAGACCTATTTGCCCATCATTTTGCAAATTCTGCTAAAACGGCTATTTCCACACACTTAAGTAAAAATATAACATTACCTTGTACAACCAGTACGAATGTCAATATTGTACACTCATTTGAGAATGGACCGATTATTGAAGCTGAAATTCATGCTGCATTGAGATTAATGAAAAATAAAAATTTGAGTGGATCAGATGGCATGTCAATACCAGTTGTTAAAGAAATATTTGACGTTATTGTATCTCCTCTTATTTATCTAATGAATTAATCCTACATGCTAGGCTACTTTCCAGAAGAGTTCAGGAAAGCCTTAGTCATTCCTCTTTTTAAAAAAGGAAATAGAAATGACCTGAATAACTACCGACAAATTTCATTACTTTTTTTCTCTTTCGAAATTGTATGAAAAAGTGTGGCTACTAGAATAGTGAATTATTTAGAGTCAAATAATATACTATGTAATCATCAACATGGATTTAGGAAAGATCGTTCCATAGAAACCGCTGCCTATGATTATCTCAATAACATATACTATGAAGTTGATGCCAATAGTTTTGTAATTAGTATTTTAACACGTCATGGTGGTATGTTTAGGATACCCTCGCACAAATCAAATAAATTTAAAAATTCTCCAATATACAATGCTATCTCACTTTACAATAAATTACCTGATTCAATCAAGGAGTCAAAATCATATAAAATCTTTAAGAATGATACAAAACTTTTCTTAATAAAAAAATGTTTTTATAGTTCAAAAGACTATTGGAGTGATAATTCCTAGAAATAATTCCCAATGTAATTTATATATGCATTTATTTTTAAATTTTAACATTTATATATTAGGTGCCGTGTTTTATGTTTTTATATTTTATTTTTATTCTTCAATTTGTTATTCAAGTATGACTAACTATTATTTTTATTCTCAATGTGTATATAACATATATTACAATTATTGACTTACCATATGTACATCATGTACCGATAATGGTTAACAAAATCATTATTATTATTATTACGTTCAGTAGGAAAGTTAAAAACTTATAACTGGACAAATGTCCAGTCATAAGGAATATTTAGAGAATACTTTCACAGAAGAATACTAAGATTATTTAATTATTTTACATGTGTATCTTTTTATATGCAAATATTGATTTAAATTCTTTTATGCATGAGTGACGCACTGTAAAACGTATGTTTTTTATTTCATTTTATTAATCATTGACCTACCATATATGCACAATGTATCACCAATGGTGAATAAATATTATTATTATTATGAAATGGATAAGTTGAATACCGGTGAATGAAGGAACAGTCTGATATAAGTCCAATTAAATCGATGAGTTGTTCATTGAAATAGGAACCCATGTAACTCTACTGAGACCCTAGTAATGACTGAATATAAACAAATTTGCAATCTTGATATGTGTAATTACTTACAGAAGAGGTTATCTGAGCCGGAGTCTGCGGCGATGCTGAAAACTCTGGCCACCACAGTTGCCTACTTACACGAAAACGGAGTCGTTCACAGAGATTTGAAACCAGCGAATATTCTGTTCGCCTCTGAAGATTGGGCTCTGGATTCTGTTACAATCTGTGATATGGGTTTCGCCAAACAGGTAGGACGTACGCAGATATTATTAATCAATTTGAATTTTTGTATTTATATATAGAGCAGTTCATTGCATCTCAACCACATCATAACACGAAAAAAGTTCAAGCAATTTATCAAGTCATGAATTAAATAAATCAAATAAATTGATAGCCCTAAAAGTCACTAATCAATATATTTATGGTCACTCGGTCACAACTAGATTTCTAGCATGATTATAATCATTAACAATTGAGATAATAAATTTTTGCAGTTGTTCATAACTCTTAGAAAATGAAACTTTTCTGGTGCTGTCATTTGGATGATCTTTTATAACCGTTCTTTTTTAGTTAAGGGCGGAAAACGGCCTATTGATGACACCGTGTTATACTGCCAATTTCGTGGCTCCCGAAGTTTTAAAACGCCAAGGTTATGACGCAGCCTGCGATATTTGGTCTCTAGGGGTAATTCTGTACATAATGCTCTCTGGAAGGTGTCCTTTCAACACGACGGCCAGCAATAGTCCCCAGAAGATCCTGCAAAGGATAAGCTCGGGAAAACTGGATTTACAGGTAAATTTCTTCCTGTTTTGATAGTAATATATGATTGCTGAAGATCAGTTTTGTGGAAAATACGTACTTTATTGGCTGCGTCTTTCAACTTTTCCCAGCAAAAAATTTAGTATTCATTAAAAAAGGTAAGGAAATGAAAAAATCCAAGTTAACTATCGGGTCAGTGGTCTCACGTTGGGCGCCAAATTTGAATGACATTCCTATCATTTGTGAATTAAGTAGTTTTCATAAAAGAGCTCTGAAACAACGCATTTTAAACTTATCATTTCAACCTTTTTCTTTAAAAAATTATTTAAATACTTTAAACAGAGGAATGAAATGATGCTTTCAACATTTAAAGGGGTTCGTTTCTATCGCACCATTTGGCAACATCGGACAATGAAAATAAAGGACAATGAATCTGTTACCTGTATGAGACAAACAAAGATGACATATTTCAGAGGCGTGCTGTTCTGTTTACTTATGTTCCGAGTTCCGAAGCAACTTATCCCATCATTGCTAACTCCATAGTCGAAGTCAAGCTTCGATAACGACCTCCAACGAGATTCGTCCCGTCTTTCATTGCAGCTTCCACTGCATGGCAAGTAGTTGAAAACCAGAGCCCAAACAGCCTAGAACCACTGATGAGACCTATGGCGGATCGAAACAGTGCCGTTTCATGTTGTGCTTGAGCTCTGCCTTACAACTAGTTGTCTTACAGTGAAAGACAGGACGGATCT
Organism: Leptinotarsa decemlineata; assembly: GCF_000500325.1. NCBI lineage: Eukaryota > Metazoa > Arthropoda > Insecta > Coleoptera > Chrysomelidae > Leptinotarsa > Leptinotarsa decemlineata. The sequence goes on from NW_019289872.1 coordinate 61,595, forward strand.
CGTTGGCAATCGATATTGAATCTTGGCTATGCAACTGACCGCCTTGGGGTGCCTCGTTTGTTTTTGATATTCGTGGATTGAGTTCTATGTTGATCCTATAGATGGCATATTTGTAAGGGGAGATGTCATCGCACTTACTTATAAATTAATTGAGTCAATTTTTTTCTCAACTGAGGTTGAGAAATGAACTGCAAACAGATTCACAATTTCCTGTTTGTCAGAATTTTTGTGTTGTTCATATACATCAAATTTTTTCACTTTTAGAGTGGGCGCTGGTCAGGAGTATCAAGCGATGCCAAAATGCTAGTCACCGACATGCTCCATACCTCGCCCCAAAGGAGGCCGACCGCTGCGCAAATAGTGAAAAATAATTGGGTGTGCACGCAAACGATGTTATTTTACCAATCACGGACTGCTCCAGTGGGAAACAGCCAGAACCGCGACGTCCACTCGATGAGCGAGTCGCACCTCAAAGAGACCGTCGAGGCTACTTTCCGGGCTATCGCCACTTCCCCGCAGATAGCTCACTTGGGACCTGTGGCAATGTCGGAGCTCGCCCGGAGACGGTTTAAAGACAAGGCGCTGACGAGGGTGCGAAACGAGGCAGGAGGAGAGTACTGAATAAAGGAAGTTGAGGAGGAGAAGTTTTCGCCAGATGGTTTGAGGAGGTTTATAGAGGTTAATAAAAAATGATGTGATAAAACTAATATTTTTACCGTTGGCGAGGATATCACAAATATTTATTATTGTTAATAATAATTTCTTCCAGTAAGCAAATTTTTTATCATGGGTGTACTTGTCTGTGTGTTTATATTTTTGTTACTCTGTTTGTTTTCCTCTTTACATTTCTGAAACAACATTTTTCCAGAATTCAATTGTTTCTGGAATTATTGGAATGTTGAACATTCCTGTTGGAATTAAAGATGAACTATGCTCTCTGACTTTACATTGAATTGTTATATGATCACCGAAAAAATCGAATTGAGACAGATATGATAAACAAACGAGGTAATTCTTTCAATATACTAATTTTGGCACACCCTTGTATATCAAACTCTAACTTGTCATGCTATTATTTTGAATTATAGAGGTTAAGGTGTTAGCACTAATGAACCACTCAGAAGTTGCCAATCGTAACGTTAGTCAATTGAAAAATATTGTCTACAACTGTTGAGCAGAAGTGATAACTCACTTGTGACTTTTTCTTTGACATTGGTAACATTATAAGAATCAAGTGGCTTATCATTGGTGAAATAATTGTTAAATCCTCCCCATTAATCGTTTGAATTGTCTTCAGCACTTGATGTATTGGACGTTCTATCAAAATCACCTAAAGTCTTTCACTTTCATTTCAAAAGAAAGAGTGGTACTGTGGTCAAGTGGTTCTGAAAAGATAACTCGTTCATAACTTATTTCAACCATGTAGTGACTTTAGTGACCTGCTTCCAACAAATGTAACATCATATAATAATCTAGTTTTTTTATAATTGAATTGTGATTATAATTCGATAGTGACTTCGAACATAAATATACCAGTTTAATGCGACACCTCAATAGAAAAATGAGGTAAAATTACACTGTAGTGACTTATGAGAATTTCATTTCTCAGAAGCGTAACCACCACATTTTCACTGTATAACTTTAAAGTTCACTAGTGACTTCATGATATCCAATAATTATTATAGTCACTTGAGTCACTTGTTATTAGTGGCTTATGATAACACCAAGTGACCTTGTGATAATAGCACCAAGTGACTTCATTCAATTGAAATACATATATTGAGTTGGCTACTATTATGTTACCTCCACATAGTCTTTGAAATGGCTAAATTGTGCAGTTTTCTCATTGTGGACAGCCAGTGATTTCTTGGGAAACTTAAAATGAGTTATATATGAGAAATAAATACTGCAAGTGAGTTCAATAAACTATTTAATAATTTTCATTTATATTTTATTCATTGTTTGTTGGTTGTTTAGTTGTCAACTCACTTATAACTAGGAAATGTCTAATCAAGTATCAAAATAAATTGAGTATGAAACTTGTAATCATTATGCCCTGTTGACAATCACTACTTTTATGAAAAAAGATCTGTCATGTAATTTCTAGGCAAGTAAAAACGTATACACCTCAGAGGTGACTTATCATTCACACATATTTGCTTATTATGATTCTTAATTCACTAAAAACTACATATAAACCACCACATATAAACCACTTTAATGGTTTTCATTATATTAATCTGCAAGTCACTATTAGTGACTTGAATTCACAATTTCCTTCACTTCAACGATATTTTAATACGTTTTTCAATATTTTATTTTCATTTAATCCTAAGTTTTCCATTACACATTCTTCATTTGTCAGTGTCAAAAAATAATTTTCATGAGTAGATGATATACGAGGGTTTACCATAAATTGTGGAAGTTCATTTGATTCTTGAATTTTTGAAACTGAAATAGATAGTATGTTATTGGGTGTGGAGATTTCGGTATGAATCTATATATGTCATTTGCTTAATCTGGTCAACCGTATGAAATATTAGTTTTATTCAAAAATTATTTTTGTTCTTCAGACTCTAAGAGTTGAAAACTTCTTTGAAACTCCATGGAAGTATATAGTAACTTGATATTATTCAATGATTTGGGGTGTGTTACAATGAAGTACCAATGAAAGTTTAGAATTGATGATTGGGATAGAAAAATGTCTCATATTTTGATACCGTTATAATAATCCAAAGTTTTCTGTCAAGAACACCCTCTGTTCCAAGTAATTGGAAAATCATCAGTATTATTTAAACTCCTAATATAAAAGAATCATGCAGACTAACTCGGAAAGAAAGCAGGTTTCTAGCTGTGAGATTTCATCGTGGTTGGAAATTTTGCTTGTGGCTTAAGAAAAATCACTCTTCTACTACTGATTTCATGAATTTTCAGCATGCACAATGTCTAAGTAGTTGAAAATACTTTTGCAGGAGATTCTCATATTAATTTTGAAGATTGTATCGAGACATTCATATCTCCCAACACAGATGGCAAATGACTGCCGGAAAACAACTACTTGCCTGGCCAATACCTCGCTGTATATTGAATTATATCCGACAGACATTTATGCAAGATACCTCACAGAGATTAGTCTCTCAGTCTCGCTGAAATTATTCGAGTATGTCACCAGTTTCGAGTATTACTTCTCGTCACTGCAAAGATCCGAACCAAACACCAGTGTACCTGGGACTCAATTCATTTCAACGCGATGTATGAAACCTTCGTCCAAGCTCCATCTCGTTCACGACATGGAGCTGTTACTAGTTAACAAACTTTCTCTTAGACGGATGTTTCATACATACAGTTGAGTAACACTGTTATTTGGGTCGGATTTTTCATGGATTGACGAGAGATAATACCTCGAAACCGGTTTGTAGGTGATCTACTCCATTGATTTCTCAGCATGGTCGTGCTGCTGGATGAATGAGAAACATCTGCAGCAGACTAAACTCTGTGCATAAATAACTGTTGGATAGAATTCAATATTCAGCGTGGTATTAGCCGGGGAAGTAGTTGTTTCTCAGCAGGAATTTACCAGAACCTACGGTGTAGATACGTTGAGAGAGATGAATTTTTCCAGATTTTATTTCGTGTCTATACAATATAGGCACGTCTGAAGAAGCTATTATATAGCGAAACACTTTTTTCGTTTTTGTAAAACTGTGCAGTGAAAATCTAACGATGAAGTGTTGCTTGAATACATCGTTCTTCACTTTTCGAGGCACCCTTTTTTTTACTGATCTGCTAAAGAATTTGCCCTCAGAGTATCATTATTTATGTTTTTTTGGCTCGGTTGATATCATTTTAAGTGTATGTGTGAAATTCGGTATTTTATGACACAACAAATAATAATTATTAATAATTCAAAGTCTGAAAACTGACAGTAGTTTGAAAAATTGAATCCAAGACAACCGTTAAATCAACTGTCATATAGTTATTATATTTCTGCAATCTCCGCTGGGAAATATCAGTAGTAGAAAAAATTCAAACATCACATATTATGTCTTGCTTATTTTGGCAATACCTTTCTCACGTTGGAGCCCAATTTAGTATGGTTCAAGTGAAACCGCCCTGAATTACCTTTACATGTGCCATAATAAGCATAATTTCCTTTGTAAGTATATCAGCAACGTGTCATTGCTTTACATTCTACAACTAAATCCTTTTTGGTTATTGTTATATTATTTTATCAAGTATTGCAATATTTCAGATGTAATATATTTTATTATTTTTTGAAACGTTTTTTTTTTATTTTTTTTAAACAGTGTTTTGATAAAGATGGATAAATTGTATAAATGCGATGTTTGAGAAAAGCGATATACAACTAAGGCATAGCAGAATTGAAGGAATGTGGTTTGACTTTTCAAATTATTTGAGAGGAAATTAACTGGATGTATATATTCAAAAAAGGAAATCTCAATAGTGATATCGGGATAGTTTTCCCGACAGTTGAGGTCATTCCATTGGAAGAAGAAAAACTATGTTTTGTCCAATCTTACAATTTGAATATTTTCAGTTCAAGTTCACTCTACAAGATAATAACCTAATGAACTCCTTACCTTTTTTGTATGTTTGGTATTTCTGAGTGATGTTTTTAAAAGCAATTTCGTCACTTGGACATATACCTAGGTACATATTTGGAAATATTTTCAAACCAATAGATATGATGCCACCATTCTAGCTATTGTTATATGAAATAAAAATAATTCTGGATGTTGCTAACATACATACTTGAGATTTCCAACCCAAATTTTCTATTGTATCGTCATCATTTGTAAAATTGGTCAGTGAAGGCGTTCATCAAAAAAATTATTATTGTTCTCACACTAAAATTGGCTCTCTATAATAGGGAAATGGATTGAATACTACTGGAGTTTTTTATCCCAACACCAAACCGTTATTTTTTTAACACCTTGACACGTGTTTCGATCACCAGGTGATCATCTTCAAGAGGAAGAATAAACATGTCGAGGTGTTAAAAATAGCGGTTTCGTGTTGGGATAAAACTCCAGTAATATTCATTATTACACCAAAGATTCCAAACAGTGCAAGTATGTGTAAAGATGAATTGTCAAATGTGGAAATATTATTCATCTTATAAGTATTTGTTTGTGTCGAACCTATTTTCCAGTGTTTTTTGGCCGTGGTCTGCAGGTTTTAATGCCTGACGTTTCGTCTACTACTGCGGTAGACATCATCGAAGGCGATGAGGTAACGATCGAAGCGCTGCAATGCTGAAATTTCTTTCAGTTTTTATATTATCATAGAAGGGCATGGCTTCGTTTCTCTCAAGTGGATCACCTGACCTTGTTCGTCTACAATTAAGGAAAGGTAGCCAGATTTTATTATTGTTCATTGGATCTGCCTTCTAATTGAAATTATCCCCGTGTTTCTTCTGAACTCCTATTGTCTCTATATATTCTTGGAAAGTAATAACTGTATCTCCGAATGAGATAAAGTGAGTGCCTTCTTTGTTGAGAGCATGTTTCGCTACAGTTCATTTGTCAGTTTGACCTATGCACACCATTTCATGTAATCGATGTTAAGGTTGTTCAAAGATCGTCACTGTTATGGTTGTCAGAATTGGCCAGATACTCCTGGTAAAAGTTCATGAAAAAACCAGGACAGTACTATCGATACGAGTTTTCAGTGCTAGTTTTTTCATGATTTTACGAGCGGTCCTCTACACGCCGTTCTTGAAGTATTTCTGAAGGACTCACAGATCAGTCCACTATGTCGACAGGGCTGATTATGGTAAGGTCTAATAGCTGTGACTTCACAAGCTTACAACATAGCTAGCCTGATTACTTGTTTGTATATCAGGAGCTTGTTGTCAACACTAAGTTTGGAATTTTGTGCAATGAAAGGGTAGTTGCGTTTTATCGCCGCTCCTGCTCTCTGAATTGCTAAACTTATATGCTCTCGGAATCCGGTAAACTGCGGGTGTTAAAGACCTTCTGGGGTTCTTAGTGAGCGTAGTCTTTCTCTGATAGTTTTCGTTGTGCTAAATATTAGTTTCACGCCGTGTTCTTCTAAAATTATCTCAATCCTGTCTGTAAAATCCGGTCTAAAATCTCATAATCTCATCTCTTATTGAAACTGTTCACACAGATGCACCTGAAAATTCTACAGATATACAGAACGACCGACAGTTCTAATGCAGGCTGTGTTCCATTTCGAAGTGAAGTTAACATTTGTTGAGCTGTTGATGTAGAAGTTTCACTCGTAACTGTACGCATTTCAGAAAAAAATATCAAGTTATTTGTCACCAGAGTGACTGATCCAAAGGCATATGACAGATGATTTTTCAGGAACTTTGGGCTATTAGTAATCATATTTCAGGTAATTTAATTGTGAAATGTTGGATAGACTGCACACGCCGACTTTGAAAAAAAAATTATGTACATACTTTGATACGTAGGTTACGGATCCCAAAGAGAATTTGTGCTCTCCCTTATTTTCAGAGTTATAGCCCTCCAAAGTTCCGAACCTTTTTAGCCCTCTTTCACCATCACACCTTACATCATTTTCTTTGATACGTTTCAGTTCAATAATCAACATTTTTCATATTAAAAACTTGATTTAATAATGAATTCGTCTTCTTATGACATCTCTACTTTTCAAAGTTGAGTTATACTAAGATTATATAATAGTGACTTTTCGGAAAAATGCTTTTTGTTGATAAAAAAAGTTTTTGTAGACAAAATGTTGACTATTAAACCAAATAGTGTTAAAGAAAGTGAAATGAAATGTAGCGAATGAATTCTTGTGATTCTATAGTAGAGATTAAATGAATAGAAGTTTAGCCGGATGTTCGGCCAACCTTGCATCCGGATATTCGGCCGCCGATTAGGATATTTTTGTTGATGAGCTAAGTTAACAATGATTTCATTCATTGACTTATTATACTGATTACAGTGCATTAATCTTTCTGTACCTTGCAGCAGTATGTGCAGCGAAAGACTTTTTTCTGAAGCTAACCTTATTTTCAATGACAAGTGAAACTGCTTGCTACTAATGCTGCTAATGCAGAGAAATTAGTATTTATTCACCATAATTTGCCCTCAGTGCAGTGTGAGTACCTACTAATTCATTTTCTAAGTTGTAGAAATATTCCATCAGATATTTAGGCGTCATGATCGACCAATTTCTATGCTGGAATGATCACATAGATCATATAGTGAAAAAACTCTGCAAACTAATTCGGAAATTTCACCAACTAAGAAGTATCTTAAGTAGAGATGTCATACTGACGGTGTACGGTGAAGTCGATGATTAGATCGATAGTATGGGGTGGCTTATTCAAAACATCACTACATAATCTTGACGTAATACAAAACATACTGATCAAAATCGCCTTGAAGAAGGATAGGAGATATTAAACAGATTTATGTACTCTAAGAACAAAGTGGTTTGTTCAAAGGTAGGAAGATGATGAAATTTCTCCGTGCTCTACGGTGAAGTTTTTAGGTGTACACTTAGATGAATTTCTCAGCTGGAAAACTCATTGTGGAACAGTTATATCAAAATTGAATTCCATGAATTATCTTCTGAGAAACCTTCGTAATATTTCAGACCAGAAACAGCTGATTATGCTGTATCATGCTCAAGTTGAATCGCGTCTTCGGTATGGTATTACTTTCTGGGGAGCTTCCTCTTCATGCAAAGATGTTTTTGTCGCTCAGAAAAAGATTATAAGATGTATAGCAGGAGTCTCAAGAAATACAAGATGTAGAAGCATTTTGAAATACTAACATTGCCATGCCTGTATATATAATTATGTGTTTTTGTATATGATAGCCGTAACTGCTTCATGAGAAATGAAAATGTGCATTCTATTGATACCAGGTGCAAGACAGGCTTTCTTATGCCATATTGTAAAAATGCACTGACTTACAATTCCCCCAATGTAATAGGGCTCAGATTATTTAATCTGCTACCACTCGAACTGAAAAACTCTTTGAACTATCCACAGCTTCAAAATTACACTTAAGTCTTTCCTACTAGAGAAAACCTATTACTCCCTTCAGGAAATGATTGAATAATAAAATGAAAAATTCAATGAATGTATTACTCTTAGTAAATTGTCTTATTTTTAGTTTCACTTTTAAGTTTTTTCAGACTAATCCTACACAATGTACCTTTTTGATTGTCTTACAGGATAATAAAAATTATTATCATTATTATTATGAAGTCAGAAAAGTATACGCTTATCAGTGTTTATTATGGATTTGTAGTAACACCACTAACATTACACATAAATATAATACGCGAATGTCCTCCAACCAAGCAATTACAATACCACACTGTAGATTGAGTCACAACCAGAAATTTGTAACTTATTTTGGCCCGAAATTATACAATAAGCTGCCACTTCACTTAAAGAATATTAATAATTACTGTAAATTAAAGAAGGAACTGAAATGTTTCATCAGAAATCATGATCAGTTGGTTGCAGGATATCTTTGAAAATGTTTGAGCTAAATCACCTGCTTTCTCTCTCTTCTTGTTACCTCCCTCTAGCCATCATTCTCCAACTGCAATTTTAAACCTAGTAAGGTAGACAGTAATAAATAATCAAACGACCTATTTCAGCTTTTATGTATTTATTTTATTACATAATATATAACTCAACCAATATCAGTCTGTAACAGCCACGACACAAGACTAGCTTGGGAGCCTAGCTTAGGTGGCTACATATTGCCTAATACATGGTTCTGTGATAGGATTATTAATGACAATTTGAATTGTAAATCGCAGGAAAATCAAATCATGTAACTGAACGATTGAATGACATGAAATGAATAAATTACTTACTTACTTATTGTGTGATAACATAGCAAATAGGCCGCCGGATAGTTGCCGGATATCCGCAAAAAAAAGGCTAAAAAGTTTCAGACTTCGAGGGCTCTAAGTTTGAAAATGAAGGAGAGAACAGATTTTTTCTTTCGGATTCATCTACAACTCAAAATACGTAAGTACGCATTTTTTTTGCAAAATAGGAGGTGTGACCTATCCGAATTTTCAAGTTTCATCTATAAACGGAACAGATAATGCGCATGAATATTTTTTACTTCCATTTGATTTGTTACTTCAGATTGATTCATGGGTCATTCAAGAATAAATGAGAATTATAATTACAAATCTGTATTCTAGGTCTTTTTCAAAAGCAATTTTTGGTGATTCTTACAATAGCAGGACAGCCGTATGAGTTTTGTATTATAATTGTCTATCTTCGGCATGCTTTGGATATTGTTACGACGCAGGGTTTTAGTTTTTGATTCATTAATTTATGCAAACTACAATCATAGTTGAGAAAACTAAAATCATGTTCAAAATCACTGTGAAGGAAGGTTAATTTTATATCATTGAAATTGTGTGGTTGCAAAAAGTAAAAGATATTTCAGTTGAGAAATATATATGACTTTGACTCTTCTAAAAAAACCACCACATTCAATCGATATAAAAGTACCGTCTCTCGAACACTACATGTATTGCATAGTGTCGGATAATACTGTAAAATATATAAGAGTAGATTAATTTTCAATCGATAGTTAGAAAATGAACAAACTAACCCCAACTTAATGTGATAATAGATTAATGTGAATTGAAAAACCTGTTTGTAACATAAACAATTGGCGTTAGGTATCTCTTATGACTCCTACAAGAACAGACATTTATTTTGAGAAATTTATGTTGAGAACTTGTAGGAAAAAAGGTATCACTAGAAGATAAAGAAATCCAAATTGTAGAAAATGCAGGTATCTCAAAAACAGGCAAATGTTTCAGATCACTGGATATTATTCATTAAGGCGGATTTCCACCAAACGGAGTCGTTTGCGTCTAGTTTAAAACATAAACATTGGTCCAGCTGTTATTATCATCATTATTATTATTTTACGTAGTATGCGCTGGTCAGGTCCTTTCTTCCAAAGCCCTGATACATTCGGGAGGGCGCGCCAGCATTATCAACCAACGACCGAGAATCATGTGCCCTGAGCAAGCGCAGTGAGCCAAGAATGACACCCTTCTGCATCTGTCCGGCTAAGATTTCTGCCTTAGTGCGGCAAGCCGATGTGGTTTTAAGATTCGAGAGTAGAGAGGGAATCATTCCACCAAGGACTCCAATAATCAGAACAACTTTCTGGACAGAGTGGTCTGGATAGAGTCTGCGGAGTTCGAAGAGAAAATCTCTATATTTTATCCGTTTTTCCTTTTCTTTTCGGACGATATTCGTCTCGTCACGACAAATATCGTCTTACTCTGGTGGTCGAGAAGAACTACATTAGGCTTATTAGCGTATATGAGCCTGAGGGTGGGCAACGAATAGTTGCAATAAATTCGTCACTTCTCGTTCCCCACAACGGATTCAATATCCCCCGGACCGTAGGGCAACACCGGTATCTCGTCAGTACCACAAGAGTGCCGTATATGATAATATAGCAATCTTAGGGCCGCGTTATGTCGATGGATATAGGCCGAGACCGCATATGCTGGACATGTTGATGGCAAGTGCATTTGGGTCTCGGACGCCTCGCGGCAGGCCCTACATCTTGTGTCAGGAACCTCTATACCTATCACGCGACTGCGGTAGACACCATCCTGGCAAGCCATTATGAACCACTCAGGTTCCGACTCCAGCCCACTCGACCCGAGGAAAGCTTATTATTATTGTTATTATTATTGAGAAAATATCCTTGCTTATTATTCTATTCCTGACGAAGAAAAACCCAAAAACACAAAAATAATGAAAATTTGTCCAGCTGTCCCTCAGTTCCTTTATTATTATCATTGATAAAATATCATTTTTCAATACTTAATGTATTTCCGATGAAAACAAATGCAAAAAGACGGAAAACATAGAAATTGGACCAGCTTCAGTTCTTTCATTATTATTATTATTAGTGTTTTTGATCAAATATCATTTTTCAATACTTATTACTATTTCCGACGAAGACAAATCCAAAAACACAAAAATCATAAACATTTGTCCATTATTATTGTTATTGTTAAAGGATCGATCGCAGCTTGAGAAATGGTTCTTATGGAGATTATATAGGTAAAAAAAATTCAATACTTATCAATTTATTCCATTTGTCCATTTGGTGGAAATCTGACTAGATTGAAAGTTCTAAAATCACTTGAAGATTATCGTTTCAAAAAAAAAAAAAACAGTGAGTAGGTAGTTTTTAATTATGTCTCTTTGTAAATCGCTACACATTCTCTAGTGTTGTGAATATCAAAGAATTCATTACTTCACAACTTTCCTTATTTATGTTGAAGTAGTTTTAGATCAAACTATTCAAATTTGTATACTATTGTTAGCCGTCAATGTGACAGCAAAAAGTCAATTTTTATAATATCGCAAGAGAATTGTTGCCATATTTGTTGTAAAGATTTATGTAAGGAAGCTGAGCAGAAGGAAGAGGAACAAACGTTTTTACGAAATTGCTAATTCTTCATATAATATCAAATGCATTTCCGGGCATAAAAAATGTTTCTAAAAACATGTGCAAAGAGCAAGAAATATTCTAAAATTGTTCGTCTTTGTCGATATTCTGTGGTACATATTATCATCTGAGAAATAAACAAACTTTTTCATTTCTTTATGAATTGCGATTTTGATCGTTCATGATTTTTTTGAATAGGACCTGAAAATGTAACCACTAAACGCAACAAAAAAATATATTTTCAGAACACTTAGCCGTTCGTATTTATATTTGTTGATCAAATGAATTAGGATTAGAATCATAGACATTCTCTTTCTGCTGCAGTACCCGTCAAAAGTTTACGTGAAATTGTGCATATCAATGTTAGATTTAAGATATTTATGCCAGACGGCCTATGGGAATCCCTGTAAGCGGAACAGTGTGTAATATGAATCTTTGGGAAATGAAGGTTTTTGGCTTTCTACTTCACCATCTTAATACAAAAAAAGTAGGAATCTTTCAAATAATTTATTATTTCATTGAATAAAAGAAACATGATATTGCTTCTAAAGCAACTGAAGTTATTTTACCAGGCATGGATGCATATATTCTGTTTTTGATGATCCTATATTCTGAATACGTTTCAGTGAAGTGTTCTGCAGGGAGAGGAGCCTATATGCTTTTTTATGAACGGGAGAGTACCAATGGTAGTTGATTTTTCATTATGTTAATTTTTCTGTAATGTTATTTGACTTCATTGTGATATTGACATAATTGTGTTACTATTATTGTTACTGTATTAAAATTGTTCAATAAAATTATTTTTCATTTGAAAAACACCCAGCAGGCAAAAAACGAAGTTGAAATTTGATACTCTTCCATAAATAACAATTTGTCATAGGTAGAATATTTTCACTTTTGGAGAAGCGATTATTTTGTTCTTCCATATTAATGACACTTCTGACACCAAAAATCATGAAGTGCAATATTGACGTTTTAATAAAGCATTTTAGTTTGCCGAGAATGTGAAAGTAAAATAAATATGGATGTGAGAATATTTCACACTGTTCTGACTAATAGATCACATTCATGTCTCTGTTATTTCTTGAAAAAAATCATTCTATTCTATTACCAGTGAATGTTGTTCGTCTCTTTCTAGACGGTTATTTGTACCTTTGTAAATTTAGGAACTTTATATTCCAAATCTTTATAAATGCCTTTCCTCAGCTTGGCTATTTTCTGTAAATAGTATAATTGAACATTATACTCAATGTTGACAATAAAATGATATTACAGATCGTTCATTTATTTACTGTCATTTCGGCTGTTTTAATGCATTTTTCAGACAGAACTCCTTTTTTCTATAATTTTAAGGAAGCAAGTACAATGTATAGAAGGTAATCGTGAAACTGAAAATTATTGAAAAATATAACTACCCGAGGTACATTATTGAAAAAATGTATCAGCTTCCTGAAAACAAATTTAATTATTTTTTCTGTACTTAAGTTTTTGGAGACACAATAGATGAAACGGATTTTTTATTGAGTAAGGTTGAAAATAATAATCCATTACTATGATGTAAGAATTGTAGCCACAAAAAATTGCTTGGAATAATAACATTAAAACCTATCTTTTCAAAAATGGGAAACAATGTTCCCATGTATCAAATAAAAAATTCAAAAATTTTCTGGATGGTAGGAAAGTATATTTTTTACAGAAACTGTATTAAAAGCAACAACCCACTTTCAATAATATTTTCAAATGAAATATTTCAATTACCTAATCGCTAGAGCCTAGGAAAATAATCACTTACTACCTGAAGAAAAAGAAAATCCAAAATGTATTTTAGAATATCATCTTAACATTTCTTTCAATAATTATGTTCCTATCTAGTCAAGTCACACAATCTACAATTTTGTTTACTGTGTAGAGCGGAAATTATTTATCATTTTCACAATTGGGAACATTTCAAGAAACCATTTTTAATAATACAGATTATTAAAATACACACGGATACACAAACAGAAACATTTGAATCAGAGATGGTCTGATGATGTTTAGCCAATAAGGGGGTTGGAGTCATGATATCCATCAATCATGAGGGGAAAGCAACGCATATGTTACTTGATTTATGAATCGTAGCCAATATAAAATCGTTCGCTACAATTTATCGATTGATACGAGGTTTTTAATTCACAGTATTGATTGAGAACATAAAATTGTGGTCCTGAAACATGAGTTGGTTAGGAATAAAAACTAAGTTGAATATCTAGAGGAAATATTTTTCTCACTAACTAGCATCAGGATAATGATGGTAATACTTGGAGTGGTAATACAAGATGTTCATTTTCAATTGTGGAAGTTCGCAATTCCCTGTTGGAAGATCTTATATATGGCTAATTTATCGGTAACTGTTCCTTTGCCGCTCTCAACAGCATCTCGATTTGAAATGGTACATTTCTTTGGCATACAATTATTATTACTTAAATGTGAGCCGTGTTTGAACATTGTCTAATTAATTTGAGTTTTTTGGCTCTCAATTCTACTGCTGGAAGACAATTTGAGTTTACTCTGTACCTAGAAAAATTCGTCCAGATAACTTCTACTTGGTTTACGACCAGTCTCATTAAAAATTGTGATGAAAATCAAAAACTCCAGTAATATTCATTACTACACCAAAGGTTCCAAACAGTGCATCATAAGTAAACAGTACATAGTTCATGGTCAGAGTTTTCAATTTGGAGCAAATACTATGGTTTGAAAATGGTGAAATGAAAAAAAAAAAACAGTAGCAATCACAATAGTGAAGCGTTTTTCTATGTAGTTGCTAGAATCCTCCAAGGCGATGTAACAATCCGAACATCTGCTAGAATGTGAAGGTTTTAAACTTTTATCGGATACTTCGTGTTCTCTCGGTGAATCTTCCTAAACCTCAAAGGTAGCGTCATCGTTTTTGGAGCCGTTGTAAAAGCTCTGGGATGGAACTCCATTTCATTTGTGTCGTGATCGATTAGTTCCACTTCGAAGTTGTATATTATGTTAGCAATCGCTGATTTGATGCTCACCGTGGCGAACTTCACTCCTGAAACAGGCATTACGAAACAGGTTAAGGGTCTTCAAAACATAAAAACAAACTATTAGCCCAAACCAACATTTCTTTCTCGTTTTAACTTCATGAAGTATCTGTATCTGTAGAGTAGGGAGGGCGAGTGTAGGCCTACAGTACTTAGGCCACATGTAACCCATTGTACATCCTCCAGAGGAGTTGCCCTCCTAGGTCATCTTCTAGCTTTTGTGAAGAATAGGGATATTGCAAATTCATAAATGTTAGGTAAGTGGAACGTGAAATAATTTGAAATTTTCGACATTTTTGAAAATATTTTGAAATATCTCGCGTTTGGTACAATCGATACTGTAGAATATTAACCGAGCAAGTGGATATTCGAACCCAAACACCCAGTCAATTGTCATAAGAGACATTTGACATATATAGTTAGTATAGTATACTAGCTAGAAAGTAGTTGATTGATGTCGAAAGTAAAATGTGAAGAATATCTGTGGAATTATAGAATAAAGGATCATCAGGAAGCAGTCTGGTCTTTGAATACATGACAGATACTGTAGTCAACATACCTAAACACATTCTTGGTCCGCCTCCGAATGGTAACCATGAAAATGGTTTGACTCGCTCTGGGTTATCGGGAGAAAATCTTTCCGGAATGTACTTTTCCGGTTCCGGATAATTTTGGGGATCTGTCTGTACAGCGTAAACTGGGATGAACACTGGAATGCCCTTTGGTATTACGTCATTTGTCCCTGGGATTTTGTAATCTTCGAAACAAGCTCTGCTGACATGCGGCGCTGGGGGATATTTTCTTAATGTTTCTGTAAAAATCAATATCAGAAGTAAGTAATAAATATATGTATACATCCGGTAAGGACATTTGTAACAATAGGTGTGACTCAGACTGGTTGCAACGGTATAGAAGAAAACAACAGAAAACTGAATCGGTTTTCCTAGTATATTTCGTGAAATAATCTACAAAAATCAGTCAGTATTATCGTCAGTGTATTCCAAGTTGAAGTACATGCCAAACTTGGAATATATCTGCCAGAGATGTATTCATTTATTTATTTATATCCAAACAGACCTAATCGGTCTCAATACAATCTTACTTGAAGCTTGAGCATCATACTATTGTAAATCATACCCTAAAGAAAATAACGCTGACCGCTAATGGTAGCCATAAACCGATTGTGACGTAGCTAAGAGCGCGCGAATGTACGATGTTCGCTGCCGCTCTAGATGTAGCGAGAATAATGCTAAAGTCTTCGTTGGAACTCTGAGGAATGTTTCAGGCGCTTCGATTGCCAAATATAAGCGTCATCCACTCGCCCATCGAGACAGTCAAGTGAAAGAGTTACAGTGCGGTACAGGAAGCGATATATTAAGGCGATAGACATTCGAATAATAGTTGAAGTGTTAGTTGAAGTGTTTGTTGTATTCAAAGTGAAATAAAGTTAAGTTTGATTATTTTTCAGTGTAGTGGTAAACCCACGGGAAAAACGTAACAATGCTCTCTTATCCAAGACATAAAGCAAGGAAATGCTTCTGAATTCATGAAAAATGAGTCTCAAGAAGGGCCCTAGTAGTTGTTCCTAATCGAAGTATATTTAACATAGCTGGTGTTCGAGTTGTGCGAAGAGTTACATCGAATTGATTCAAAGCTAACAGTTCAGGAGAATTTATTATATTGTTGATATTTGGTAAAGAAAAACCAACATGCAAAGGGTAGCCAAAGATAAAGTTTTAAATCCACTTCCCTAATTCTTGTTCGTACTGTATTATAATCTGTTCTAGAGTGATATTTTTTGAAATACAAGTATCTCAGTAGTTTGTTTTGTATTTTTTCAACTTATGAAATATTGTCTGAATTTCTCCTGACCATATTCCCAAGAACTAATCTCTTCTAAAAATACACCTCTTTCAATTTAAACAAAATTTCTATGATAACGTACTGTCATCGATGACATGAGTAGATTTAAACAGAAGGCCTATTCCACGGGTCAGTTGTGATCCTGTCTAATTTGAAACTATTGCAAAATAATGTATATCAGCAGAGATTGAAAAGATAAAAAGCAATTTAAGTTAAAAAAAAGTAGTGGAATTTAATCGTTCGAGTCGTAACTGTCAAATTCTTCTTCTTGTTCTTCTTCTTGATCTTCTTGCTCTTGTTCGTCTTGTTCTGCTTCTTGTTCTATTTCATCTTCATCCTGAGTACGTGTAAACTGCGTTAATAGCGATGTATCGCACACCCCTACACCCCTTTTTGCACTTGCAAAAAATTGTGTTCAGTAGTTTTTCCGGCGTAGGTGGAAGTAAAGTTTGGACTGGTTCTAATTTATTATTATGATATATGAAATCATATTTTGAACAATCTTACTTATTTTCAGCTTGGTGGAAATTTAGGTAGTTTTACTCTTATTTTTTGGTCTAATTTGACCGGACTATAGTGCTAATGAGAGAATACGACAAATATCTTATTCCGAAACTTCGAAGTTCGCCATTGAGGATAAAAGTGTACCATGTTATTGAACTTTTATACTATAACTCTTTCATATATTACATTGTGTAGCGTTCCTATGAATGATATCTGACACAGTTCTATAACAACTGTTTGGAATGTCTGACCAGCCAGTCGAACTGAGGAAACCACTGTTGTAGCAACAGTCGCCCGCGACAAAAATCTTCGAAATGATTCTCGTTTTGACAACTCAAGTTTTTATTTTGTCGAAATTGTCACAGCTGCTGTTTTGTCGTGGTTTTGTCCGTTTGGTGGAAATCCGCCATTTCATTATTAGCCTAATATATGACATCCCTATTAGAAATTCATGATTAATATCATGACTTTGCATTTTGGTATATTCGCCAATGGTTTAATGGTTCAACCAATAGCTTTGAGAACTAACCTAAAACATTATGGTTTTTGTATACTTGTCTAGAACAAACTCACCTCTCATAACCATTTCTGTATAGACCATTCCAGAATTCACCGTCTTGTAGGGTATGAACTCGTGGGCATCCAATATAGGCGTTATCTCGTCCCTCACTTTCTTTTGGATAAAAGGGTTCTTTGCGAGTTCATATAACGAAAAAGAAATAGTTGCACTAGTTGTTTCGAAACCAGCTATGAAAAAAGTTATAGCTTGGGCAGCCATCTTCTCATCATCTGACAAAATACATTATCATAGATTTTCATCACATTCACACTTTATTGTGAGATAATTAGTTGACCTAGTCATTAACCTCAGGTATAAATGTTCGTTAAACTCAGGTATAAATAACTGTCATTAAGTAGTTCCTAGAATATAATTAGTTTCTAGCCAAATATTTTAGCAAATAGCTAAATAATATGATTGAATTTTATTATTTTTATAGTGTTAAGATGAATGCCGTAGCAGGTCCAAGTAATGTACAAAGAAAGCGGAAATTTATGTCGTTAGAAGAAAAACAGATTGTCTGTAGACAGGAGTTCTTGCCACATAGTCGTACGGTCAATAATAAGTACTATCTTGAAGTTATGCGGCGCTTTCAAGAAGCAATACGTCTGGTACCTATTGTGGAAAACCACAATTCATGGCTTTTGCATCACTTTAATGTACCTGCTCACATGTCATTGCTTGTTCGTACGGTGGCCTCAGCCACCGTATTCATCAGATTTTGCCCCTGCGAATTTTTCCTGTTCCCAAGAGTGAAGATACCTATGAAGGTTCGCCATTTTGCGACAATTGAGGAGATAAAAACTGAATTGTTGAGAGAGTTCAAGGACATACCAAAAAGTGAATATCAGAACTGCTTCGAGGATTGGAAAAATAACTAGCACAAGTATATTATATCTGAGAGGGACTACTTCGAAGAGGAGAAAATAGAAATTGATGGATGAATAAATATTTTCTGAGAGAAATAAAAATTCATCTAATTTTTTGAACACAGAGTATTTTTGTAACTTCAATTTTCTACTGACAAGTTGTACAAGAAAGAACTATTGAGAACACGTCTAAAAGAGGAGGCGAACATAATACACTTTCAAAGACCTACAAAAATGTAGCAAAATGAGAACCGTATTTAACTGAAAAAAAATGAAAAAATCATAAATTTTGCAGAAGAGACTTGTAGTAAATGAACAAAAAGGGGTTCAAGATCTCTCAATGAAGAAATAATTATCTGAAATGCAACTTAAAAATATTCAAACAACCTATGGAAAAGAAGTATATTAATAAGAAAAAAAATCGCCGAAAATAGAAAATGAAAAATTCTATAAATTTAATTCAAAACACGTTTCACTAGTTTCATCGCTTGAAAATGAAGATAAAAACATGAAGAATACTCAAACTAACGAATATCTTCGGACAATTACGAGTGATTTTTTAGGAGGCATAGAGTTTGATTTTCAAAACAACACAATAAATTTGAAAAAATTGATGAAATCTTTATTGGAATCGGTAGAACGATCAATATAACTTAATGTTTGAAGATGATTTAATGCAAATGTAGCCCGCGGCTCCGATTTAGATGGTCCATGCGCAAGGTCCAATTTTGGCACACTCTCTCTAACATTGGAATCCAAAGACGTTAAATCACATGATCTAGGCGGCCAATTGACGGGCCCCAAACGTGAGATAAACTGTTCACCGAAGGCGGCTCTTAATTCGGCGATTGTTTCGCGTGCCGTGTGGCATGTGGCACTGTCTTGTTGAAACCACATGTCAGGCATGTCCAATTCTTTCATTTTGGGCAACAAAAAGTCGTCAACCATCACACGGTAGCGCTCGCCATTCACAGTAACGTTCCGGCCATTGTCGTCTTTGAAGAAGTACGGCCCGATGATGGCACCGACCCACAATCCACACCAAACATTGACTTTTTCGGGATGCATCGGTAGCTCTTGCAATGCTTGTGGCTGGTCTTCATTCCAGAACCGGCAATTTTGCTTGTTAACGTATCCATTCAACCAGAAATGAGCCTCGTCGCTGAACACCATTTTTCGATAAAAATGTGGATCTTCCTCCAACTTTACCAGCGCCCATTCACCAAATGTTGTTAGACGTTATGGGAGGTCGTGTGGCTTCAATTCTTGCACCAGCTGTATCTTATAAGGTTTTACACCCAAATCCTTTTGTAAAATTTTCCACGTAGAGGAGCAACAGAGGCCCAATTGCTGCGAACGGCGGCGAATCGACATTTCACGGTCATCACGAAATCATTTCTTGCACATTTGTAATATCGCGGGTTCTTGAGGCCATATATTCTGGAGTGCATGGTCCGCGACCATGAAAGGAAGAGGAATTGAGATATTTCTTTTCAAAAAAGCTGTCCAAGCGGTCGAAGAGCTTGGTTTGATTTTTGACTCTGAACGAGGTACTTACTAATAGGTATAATACATAATATACCAAGTTATTCCAAAAGTAACATCGAAAAATGTTTCTATTTATTCGGACCTTTTTCAAGTCATTTGAAAAGTCTGTTTTATTATAGATATGTTTTGAAAATGTAGGTTTTGCAGATCAAATAATTTATAAATATTACTGGAGTTTTTTCCCAACACCAAATCGTTATTTTCAACACCTCGACACGTGTTTACATATCTACCTCATTGATCTTATTATTCTTCTTCAAGTTGATAAGTATGTCGACGAAATCATATCTGGTGATATTATTATCCTTTCTGTATTTCACGGTCTTCAGAAACTCTTCTCTGAGGAAAGTCTCCGACCATCCGTCGACGAATTTGAGTCTGAAAATATGTACGAGAGTGTGAAACATCATGTAACAGCTTGTGGATATGGACCTGGAAGGATCGTTGAAATCGAAAATTCTTTCAGCGGCTTTTTTAAATCCAGAATGTTCATCATCAAAGCAGTCTCCCTTCATGCCAAAAGCGGTGGATGTTATAACCTCAGCCCCATATAGGGCTGCTTCATGCCTAGCGTTCACCACGTCGTCTGTTTCCAAAATTTTCCCTATATGCCGAACCATATCTAGACTAGTATCCACGACTATGTCGTACATTTTTTTGATCTTGCTGCTGCTATATCCTGGAGTGAGTAACTTCCTGTAGGCCTTCCACTCAGCGTCTCTCATCATGGGAAGAAGACTGGATCCTAGATCGCTTTTCCTCTGAGCCATAGTTCTGTCTGAGAAATTACTGAAATCGGTCACCAAGACGTGCTTTATCACTTCCAGGTCTTTCAGCAGTAGTGCTGGCTTGTCCACAAGGAAGATCCCCAAGTAGGGACCTTCCATTTTATCGTAGATATCTTTGAGGCTCATTCCGATGTTCTTTTTGAAGGTTAGGACATCTTTCAGGTTACCAAAGAATGGTAAAGGTTTCTCAAAAGGAATGCCTCTATTTTTCCAATAGTCGAAGTTCCTCGTCCAATAAAGATATAGGAGGATGATGATTGCCGACAAGCAGATTGTGATGTAGATGGTAAAGGTAGGAATTGAAAACATCTGGAAGGAAACAAAAGGTTAATAATAAGAGATCTGGTCATCTGAACTATCGAGGAAAAATAAAAGCGGTTGCTACAGATGTGGTTGATCTTATTCTATTGCTTTGGAGTAGTGAAGTGGACTTGTGAGAGCCTCCACTGGAGTTCGCATCCCAAATCATTTCTTGCACATTTGTAATATCGCGGGTTCTTGAGGCCATATATTCTGGAGTGCATGGTCCGCGACCATGAAAGGAAGAGGAATTGAGATATTTCTTTTCAAAAAAGCTGTCCAAGCGGTCGAAGAGCTTGGTTTGATTTTTGACTCTGAACGAGGTACTTACTAATAGGTATAATACATAATATACCAAGTTATTCCAAAAGTAACATCGAAAAATGTTTCTATTTATTCGGACCTTTTTCAAGTCATTTGAAAAGTCTGTTTTATTATAGATANACAATATTGTATTCAGACCTATAACCTCTTCGGGCGTGACAATACTGTATTGTGACACAATACTGTATTGTGACACAATATTGTAATGTGATACAATATTGTATTCAGACCTATAACCTCTTCGGGCGTGACAATACTGTATTGTGACACAATACTGTATTGTGACACAATATTGTAATGTGATACAATATTGTATTCAGACCTATAACCTCTTCGGGCGTGACAATACTGTATTGTGACACAATACTGTATTGTGACACAATATTGTAATGTGATACAATATTGTATTCAGACCTATAACCTCTTCGGGCGTGACAATACTGTATTGTGACACAATACTGTATTGTGACACAATATTGTAATGTGATACAATATTGTATTCAGACCTATAACCTCTTCGGGCGTGACAATACTGTATTGTGACACAATACTGTATTGTGACACAATATTGTAATGTGATACAATATTGTATTCAGACCTATAACCTCTTCGGGCGTGACAATACTGTATTGTGACACAATACTGTATTGTGACACAATATTGTATTCAGACACTATAACATCTTCGGGCATGACAATACTTTATTGTGACACAATATTGTATTCAGACGCTATAACATCTTCGGGTATGACAATACTGTATTGTGACACAATACTGTATTCTGACGCAATATTATCTTCACAATAGCATCTTCGGGCGTCGAAACACTGTATTCTGACGAAATTGCATGTTCGAGTGTGACAATACTGTATTGTGACACAATACTGCATTCTGACGCACTATCATCTTCACAAAACAGTATTGTGTTACAATAATGTGACGCAATAGCATCTTCATGCGTCACAATACTGTATTCTGACGGAATAGCATCTTTGGGCATGACAATACTATATTCTGACACAATACTGTAATAATAATGATAATAATAATAAATCTTCATTTCCCGTTGACACTTACCTGTATGGGAATTGTCAAGCCTAATTTTGAGGTTATAAAATATGAATTTAAGATTAGGTAGTCACATACATTAATTTTCAATTAAAAATTCGAAAAGCGAATAAAACCATTTCTCCAATAAAAACGTTTCAAATCCTTTTTGAAATGTCTCACATTTTTATGCTGCTTAATGATATCTGGAAGTTTGTTGAAAATTCGTGGCACCATGTACTGGGGAACATGCAGTGAATACATGCAGTATTCACTTTCGCAAATGGAATATACATGGAGTGTATATTTATACTCATGAATATCTTCATTCAATTCGAACAACGATCTATTTTCAGGTACCTGCCAATATGCGTAGGTTAAATCTACAATGGACAAATATTGGACGTTATTATTGTTTTTTACAGTGTCTTCGATTTTCCGAGGCATCTCTAAGTCATTTTACATCACACTGTTCAAGTGACGCGCATCTAATCACAAACGCACCGTGCCGTCTTTTTTGACAGTTGTCATCAACGGGCTCAAGTAGGAATAGAGCACTTCTTAATTATTCCTCACTCCACCATTTCATCTATTTCCGCTTGAACGGCCGCTCTGTGAGCGGTTGGGGTAGGGTACTCAAAAGGCCTAGGGTTTGTTAAATTTATTGTATGCTGGAACTTACACGTCAGTCCAGATTTGTCCGAAAACAGCTGTTCATGTTTTTTCAAAATAGTTTTAAAAATAACAGCCTGATCGAAATATAGCAAATATTTACGTTTGTTATCACCAGAAAGCACGGGTGTCATATTGTGCTATGCACCACTACTTTGATAAGGCTAGCAGTGCTGTGCCTCAACCAAAGTAACCGATACCCAAGGCATATTGTCACAGTATGTGGGTTTTCCTCCAACTCAAGAATCACATCTAATTTNAAACATTTTTTAATAACGTTCCTCTTTCATCTCAAAGTACTAATGTAGGCTCTATGTGACACTTTGTATAGGTATTAGGTACTATGTAGTGAAGTACCTTTTATCTAATCTTCGGCAGGTCTCTTGAAAACAGCACTACACACAGTCTATATTCTTACAACACAAGACTAAGACTAATGAATATATTCACTGGATATTCTGAAGATTAACAATGCCCCTCCATCGCCTCTTGATTGATTTTAATAATTATTTCTCGGTCAAAGGATGCTACAAACATCAAGTTTTCGGAATTGTTTGTCAAAATTGTTGTGGATTCGCAGTGATCTCTTGGGGGAGATTGTGGGAGAGAAAATTGAGTTGTTCTAAAAGAATTCACTGTCAATTATAGTTTCTGGTTGATTATTCAGCTTTATTCAACACTAATGGTCTCGTAAAGAAGCTGAATTGTTCTCTTTTTCTATGGCTTATGACAGGTTTACTTCTAAACTCCAATTTTACACTGAATTGGCCTCCCATAATCATAACATACCTGTAAAAAGACATTGCAGAATTAAACCATGTATCACATCAGGACTTATAACATCGATTCGAAAGAGAGATAAACTAAAAAAGAATTTGACACGCACTCCTTCAGTAGAGCTTAAAAAAGAATTTAACTTATATAGAAATAAATTGAACGCACTAATCAAAAANGATGACGAATTACTTGTTTTTCAGGAGAAATTAATCAAAATGATAATATTTATACTACTCAGATTACCGGTTTGGCAGCTCTTATTGGTTTTTCCAAAGTATTTTGTTTTCATCCTGGGATTTCTAGATGTTTTTTCAATTTGTCAGGAAAATTCTCACTAATTCATTATGATTAGTGGTTGGAGAATACAAGGTGTATCATTTTGATAATCGTTTACTTTTAAAATATTCTTAAGGTTGAATAATGTCGAGTTTGCTACATAGGAATTGATGGAGGATGTATTGAAATATACCCTTTTATGTGTGTGATGGAATGGGGAATGTTCCTCCTGACGAAAATCAAGTAGTTTTCATAAAAGAGCTCTGAAACAACGCATTTTAAACTTATCATTTCAACCGTTATCTTTAAAAAATATTTAAATACTTAAAAAAGAAGAATGAAATAATGCATTCAACATTCAAAGGGATTCGTTTCTATTTCACCATTTGGCAACATCAGTTATAGCTAAACAATGAATCTGTTACCAGTATGAGACAAACAAAGATGACATATTTCAGAGGCGTGCTGTTCTGTTTACTTATGTTCCGAGTTCCAAGACATTCTGTGACATATCACATTTTGTGCACCTTACTCTAGATAAATAAATAACAAAACAACTGTTGTTTATGTGGCTAGACAAAATATCTTGAAAGTTTGTTAATTTTACAGGAATCCCTTGAATATTGATATCACCTGTTAAAATAATATTTACATTAGGTTTATAAAAGTCGTCATAAACCTTCTGTATAGTTTCGAAAAATAGGATATGATCACCACACGGAGCACTAATTTGCAAGAAACAACACAAATCTCGAAGTGTTTTTCAATACAATATTGTGGCTAGATGATGACCTATGGCGATCAAGGACTCTACCCTTAATTTAGCATCAATGCAACGACGCGACATAATGTAACCATGACCAACAAGAGGCGTACGGAGCGAGACGGGACCGCGGTAGCTGATTCCTCGACTTGATAGTTTTGATGATGTCAACATGTTTTATATTTGATGATGATGTATTATAATAGAACAGTTGTTAGTAAGACCTGATTGGGGAAGGTCTCCTTTGTACAACTCCTAGGCAATAAACCTATTATCTAAGTATTCTGGTGTTTCCCTCATGGTATTTCCCTCATAAGGATTTTTTTGTCGAATAAGACTCAACCAATCATTATCATCACCACAGGGAAAGTCAATTCAACGCCGCCCTTCCTGCAGGAAACAAAGCGGGAATCAGCTTAGGCGAAGCTTTAGTCATTAGCACCACTTACTTCACATATCGCAAAGTTATAGGAGGAGAACATCTCAAAGGGCCCTTCCGCAAAGGGCCCAGCCTTTGACGTCGAGACGACTTCACACCGCACCGTCGATCTTAATTTAATTACCGTTCGAATTTCATAACATATGGGTCGTTTTAGGTTAAGGATATTCGTTTTAGGTTCGCGGTTACGGATATTTCAATTTGGTTTCATTCATTACTTAAAAAACAACAAGGTGCAGGCGGTTTCAGTCTGATTCGCCAAGAAACTAGCTGAAAACACTAAATTTTCAGATAGCGTTATATCGATATTTTTCGTCGAACGAGTTTACTCAAAGCTTCTGACTTTTGAAAGTTGTAATTCGTATAAGCTGACTTGTGGCTCTTGCCCAAAACTGTATATTTGCCAAACAGAGAGAACATTTTCCCAAAGAATTAAAGAGCATAGGAGTAGTTATGTAAATAGAAAGACCAATTCCACATTTGCAAACCACCTTTTAGTAGAAGAACATGAGTTCAATCATGTTACATTTAGAAGAGTAGATTTTGAAACTCAATCTTCTAGAATGTTTAGAAATCAATAGATTCCGGAATTCGGGTAATTTACTAAATGATCAATTAGAANAACAACGCATTTTAAACTTATCATTTCAACCTATTTCTTTGAAAAATTATTTAAATACTTAAAAAAGAAGAATGAAATAATGCATTCAACATTCAAAGGGATTCGTTTCTATTTCACCATTTGGCAACATCAGTTATAGCTAAACAATGAATCTGTTACCAGTATGAGACAAACAAAGATGACATATTTCAGAGGCGTGCTGTTCTGTTTACTTATGTTCCGAGTTCCAAGACATTCTGTGACATATCACATTTTGTGCACCTTACTCTAGATAAATAAATAACAAAACAACTGTTGTTTATGTGGCTAGACAAAATATCTTGAAAGTTTGTTAATTTTACAGGAATCCCTTGAATATTGATATCACCTGTTAAAATAACATTTACATTAGGTTTATAAAAGTCGTCAAAAACCTTCTGTATAATTTCGAAAAATAGGATATGATCACCATACGGAGCACTAATTTGCAGTTTTTCAATACAATATTTATCAAGTTTTATCTTTTTACATTTCAGTCCCAGTCTGGAGTATATAGCAACTCCTCCTTGATCATATAGGTTTCTATAGAAGTAGGTGCTCAGTTCAAATCCTCTTATGTTTTCTTGTGTATATAGTGTCTACTTTTGTATGTGTTTCAGAAAGGGAAAGAAACATAGTATCGTTATTAATGTATGTTTCTAACTGATGATTGAATAAGTATTCAAACTTTGTACGTTCAACAGAACGATTTGTGGATAAGAGGCTAGTCTGCTGCACGAGTTGACCCCCCCGCTTTTGAAAAAACTTACTAAGGCAAGCCCCTTCATCCAAAATCTGTGGATTTATGGCAGTCATGAAATTTGCTTCATTTATAGATACCTTGAAACTTGAACCTTGAACTTGATAAGCCGAAGTCTTAAATGTTATTGAAGAAGACCCCACGCATGTGCTTATCCTTGTGTTGCCGCAGGAGTGCAGTGACCTGTGCGGCTTTTATATGGACCTTTTGCTGAACTGTTTCCAACTGGGTGACAGAGTTGTGCTCACCTCGTTCAGGGCAGCTGCTGTAAAGAGAAATGCTCCAATTGATGCTATCTCGTGGTCGCGGGCTATGCAGAGAAGGGAATCCGAACTCCTGACGACTTTACAGGTTACATTCAGTACCATTCTGTCATGTAGACACTTCAAACTCAAAAGTCCACATCCTCCTACTTGTCGAGGGAAGAACAATCGTGCAACATGCGATTTGAAATGCAAACTCCTATGGAGGTGTATCATTTTTCGGGGTTTTACGTCGAGTTGATACAGTTCCTCCCGAGTCTACAGCACTACTCCAAATGAGTGGATTAAGATTGGAAAGGCAAGCATATTCGTAACAGCAACTTTGTTTTTCCCAACAGTTCCGATGGCCAGATCTGTTTGAATTTGTGCTGATACTTGCCGAGGGGAGAGTTTTTCACTGCTGGTACCTCATGTGAGAGGCTTTGTTCCACGAGGTAGGTTTACATCTCTCTGGCGTCCAGATGGTGCAGGATGTTTCCATCTACGAGCTGCACATCTTCCTCTTTTGAGATGGACCGTTGCACATTTGTCTATCCCGAACTCCATAATGATAGCATGCGTGTACTCTTCCGCCACCCCTAAGCACTGATGGAGATCCTTTTCTTCAGAAGCATAGAGTTTAGGATCGTCCATATGGACGAATGGGTGACCTTATGCCTCAATAAATTTGAACTATGGGGGAATGTTTGTTGTAGGTATGATCTGTCACAAACGCCAGTCATTTATCAATACAATTCTTGTCCATGGTTAACCAGAGCACCTCAACAAACTGAACAACATTATTGTTGCTCGTTCATTGCTTTTCTTGAACCGGTTACCGCGATGAACGGAACTGACACAAGTGGAAAGACCGCGGTCGAAAATTCCCCCACACGAACCCACTATAAATTTCATCGTACTTTCCCATTCACAAAACAGTTGGAAACTTTACCGCTGTAAGCTTCTTACCTGTCAAGACGGCGTCGTTTCTAGAGTAGTGCCGCCGCGCCAAAGTCTAATCCCTGAAATAAAACTATTTTCTCTCGGGTCTCTCGGAAGGGACAAACGGGGTTGAATAATTCAGGGGCAAATTAGGTAAGTTTGTGCGTATTTTGCGTTTATCGCGACACGCAAGCTTTTGATAAATAATAGATTAGATGGTGTAAATCAGGAGAACTTGCTAGTTCGCTAAATGCACTACCACTTTATTATGTTGTCTGCTTAAAGGGTGGAGTTTCTCGAAAGCGAAGGTGCCAACATATTAGCTCACATATTATGTGTTAATTTCAGAACTCTGCATAGGTCACGACTCTGAATATCAAATTATGTCTCAGGACAAATACAAAGTTGATTCAACAGTTTTGACCGTTTATATGAGTCTACTTTAAACTGTAATCTTTTAAATAATACTAATTCACTTTTGCCAACGTAACACAAGTCGATCAATTCCGGTACATGAAATTTGTTTTCGGGATTCGATGAAGTCGACGAATGCCGTTTTTTCCTGATTCTGATTAGCGAAGTTTTTACCGGTGAAAAAGTCATCGCAGTGCTTGAGAACTCTCTAAAACCCAAATTCTGTTATCCCAAATACGAACTAATGACATTTTTCTGTGGTTCAAAAGTCTTTAAGTTCCAACCACCTGACGCCAGTACTCTCTTGGTGTTGTTAAAAGGTTTGAGGTTATCAAGTTTGGTTGAGATAATTTGAGGTTATGGGTTTGAGAGAGAGAGAGAGAGAGAAAGAGTAGGTGTTTATTATCCAAGAAACATGACCTTATTGACAAACATGAAAAGAGAACATATAAATAACTACATCCAGATAAATATACAGTTACATAATAACATGAAAATAATACATGTTATATATTCCCGAGCAAAGCTACGATACAACATACATATTAATAATCACATCTAGGTAAAAGTAAACATATATTATTACATTGTATAAGCACCGTCAATTTCATAACGTTTCATCATTAAAATATTCTGTCAGATTGTAATAGGTTTCAGATGCCAGTCTTTCATGTAACTTTTTCTTAAAAGTTTTGAGAGAATCCATGTTCTTTATATCTTCAGGAAGTTTATTATACATTTTGACACCGACGTAAATTATTGAGTCTTTGATCAGTGTGGATTTAGGGATGATTAATGATAAATTCATTGCATTCCGTGCAGTGCGATTGTTATTTTCATATAAAGAAATCTAATGAATGTTATGATCAACCATATGTCAGAAACAACATTGAGTGTCAGAAAAATTTAAAATGCGGTTCGGAGGGGGAAGGTTGTACTTTCAGATATAACAAAAAAATCTTTTTCTTGCATTTTGAGGTTATGAGGTTATATATTCGAAATCTTGATGGAGAATGAACGTTGGCATATGTGAAACATTCGCCAGGAACTTGATGGATTTCAAGTACGAGTATTATTTCTACGGGAAATATCATTCCGTAAATTATTCAACTCCTTCGGCAGACGATGATACCGTACAAAATTGTGAATTACTTCCAAGAATGTAAATATTGTTGTAATCAACGAAGAGATAATGAATATCAGAGTTGGAAATATTATTTTTTGAAAGTAGGTGATTCCCTGTCTCGGGGAAATTGTAAATAAATATTGTAAAGTAAACAATTTTCTATATGATAAACAATGAGTTGTAGCAATGAACTTGTAGGTGATATTTATTTATTTTTAAAATTATCACTTCGCGATTTTTCAACTCAATGTAGATATCACATGAGTGCGAGGTCTTTCACAAGTAACTGACCAACTGATTCAATAAGCAGATTGCTAGTCAACAGTTCAGTTCATATTTAAAAGAGGATAGCGCTTTGTAAATGCTAAGTCGTGTCAGGCCTTACTTGATTGAGGGGTAATCAAGTTCGAAATACAGAATTCACAAGTC
Organism: Leptinotarsa decemlineata; assembly: GCF_000500325.1. Lineage (NCBI taxonomy): Eukaryota > Metazoa > Arthropoda > Insecta > Coleoptera > Chrysomelidae > Leptinotarsa > Leptinotarsa decemlineata. The sequence continues at coordinate 91,422 of NW_019289872.1, forward strand.
GGACGTGATTTCTCTGTCTCCAGTTAAAATCCAATGAAAGAACGCTAATGCGGCTGTTTTGTCCACTCTGTCATTTCGTTTTCGCTAAATTCGTTATCATTTGTCCGTGAAAAGGGTCCAGCAGGCCGTGAACTGAATCCTTGATGGATTGGCCCTGATTTTCTTATCTTTAATTAATCTGCAAAAGGTCTGCAGAATTCGATCATGTCTTGGTTTATAAAAAATTAATGACGTTCATTGAAATGATTTAAAAGAGGTTTCATTATTGCAGCATGAAATATACAGGGTGCATCTTGATTGATGTCATTCATTTAATGTGGTGATTATTTCTCATATTTTATGAAAAAAAAAATCATATGAAAGTGTGTCGTAACTTGCTTTTTTTCCGAGCGGTTTCGGGGTGTCAAAGAATTACTAAAAATATTGTTCTTTTATTAATAACTCAAAAGTACCCTAAGCTAGTATATCATACCATAAATGACTTTCAACTAATGAATGATATACAATTTTCAGACGTTGGAAAGGTAGATTTTTTTTCAGATATACGATTTTATATAGTATATGTTCAATAGTAGATAAACGTTCATTTTATTTGATGTTTTAGTCTAGGAATATACCGAAATATTTTATTTTAGTTACTGATAAGACGGTATATGTTATTTTAAGGAGCAGGAACTGTTTCAGGAGAAATGCAAAAAATGAGTTTTATCAAAGTTCATATTTAGTAACTTATGATCGAGCAAGTCCTTCATTATAATCTGTCTCAGCCTTTATTATAAGAGTTTGCCAGCATGATAAAAAATTGCTGTGTTATACGCGAATCCAATAATTTTACCTCGACTCCTCAGTGAAAACAAGTCATCGATATACATATTGAAAAAAATTGGGCCCAGTACAGTACCTTGAGGCGCTTTTCTGTTTGAAATATATTTTTTGAATAGTTTCAATTCACTATTTTTAATCAGGCTATTCTATAGAGACTGCAAAAGTAGATTATCTATAAATTGGCCGTTACTACGTGGTAGGAGAACATCATGAAAAATGAGAAATACAACTTCCTATGTTTTTACTACTTGTACCTATTTGTATAGTTCAAGTAAACGATATAGTGCAACCATCAGCTCAACAGCTCCCCTTTAATTATATAGTTAGGGAGCTAACTGATAATATTTTTGATAAATATTTCATTTATATAGGTGAGTGGGAAAGTAGGGATTCAAATAACAGCGTGATAATTAAAATACTACTGAATACTACTTATATACAATCCATCGCTTCAAAAACACTTCACTAAATTTCTTCGAGAGCTTCTGATAATTCCTCTGTCATATTCTGTTTCACTATCACTGTCGTCATTTAAATCAATAATTAATTTATTTCCACCATTAATATGGAAGTGTTCAATCTCTGCCAGTACTTTTCGGTAATATTAGATATTTCTTCTTCAATTAGCTCTATTACAGGCAGGCATGCTAGGCGTACACATTCTCGAACCATCAGTTCACCCTTTCGTAACTGTGTCATACCAAGTTTCGTCCAAATAGAAAATGTACCGTTGTTCTTGTCTATATTTAGTTATTTGTTCTGAGTATTTGTTACGCAATTCCACTATTCCTCTGCTTTCCATAACTGGTTGACATTTGTTTATTATTTTAAATCTAAATCGTAGTTTCTTTATCCAATTATGGAGAGTTTTGACACAGCAGCTCACGTTATGGCCGAAAGTATTCAATTTCGTCCCAATGATTTCAGTTGTAGGATTTTCATTGCTTTTGCAATAGTCGTATATCGTTTTTTTCAACGATTTTACTAGAAGAACATCTAAAGGTTTTGCTAATCCTGTATCACATCGCGTATTGCGTTCATAAGGTTTGTTTTTGACTATTTTACGTACAGTTGAGAAAGGAATTTCGGTCAAATCTGATGTTGCGTGTAATAGTTTATTTCCCTCGAAACAAAACTTGAGATGTAGATTCTTATATACATACTCTCTGTGTTTCAATATTCAAATGCATCCGAATCTTATTCACTGGTATCTCTTTTTCGCATTGTTCACCATCGCTATTTGAATCACTACACTGGAAAAAGTCTGCGGTGTTATCATATTCGTTATTACTATTAGTACTTGTCCAAGGTCGCCACATTTTAAACAAATAACAAAAATTTTAAGTCATTATAACTGCACCAATATAGAATTTCAACACTCAAATCGCGATCAGTTCCTGAACTGAACACGACGGCGATAACTATCCCCGCATTCCCGATTTCTATTCGTCACCGTAACATGACTTCAAATTCAATTTTATGACTCTTCAGCCAATCATAAAACTCGGTTAATAAAAATTATCTAATATGAACCGCCACTTCTACGGTCCACGTGGACTACTTGGGAGCCAGTTCATTCTTATGTATTGATTTTTTTGGCCTTTGAGAGTGCCGACAACTTTAAGTATGCACAATATCGTTTAATTTGACCTGAAGTGATTATATCAGTTAGGACCGAAATCGCATCTTATTAGAGGTTTTCCCTTTCAATCCAAATTGATTATCTGACAATGAGTAGTTTGAATTAATGAATAACATTAATCTATTTTTACAGGTTTTCAAATATTTTAGACATCTGTGATATTTGAGAGTGGTCTAAAATTGTTATCTGCTTTGTCACCTTTTTTGTAAAGAGGTATTACAATAGTACCTACTATGTTCCTCTTGGATGCCACTATTTTAGAGTACAATATTTTGAAGTACAAGCTATCATTTACAAGCAATGAGAAGAAGAATCACCATTCACCGGAATATATTCCCCTATCTTTTAAAATATACTTTTGCTACCGCTATGTTCGTATCACATTTGGCCAAAGCCGGGCATCTCGAATTCATTTTCTCTATTGCCGAGGCATATCTAACAAAATAAGATATTGTGAGTTTTTCTGCTTTGAAGTGTGTCTTTCGGGAAATGCTTTCTCCTTCAAAGGCAAATCGAATCAGATGGTAGTTTATATTTCCTTACGGCAACGAAAACTGAACCAATTTCAAACTTGATTGGGATATTTTTCTGGCTCGGGAAAAATAGAGGGCATTGATCCGTGGAATACGAGTTGAGATGGAGATCATAGTTGGCTTTGCTGCTAGAAACTCTTCATAACTTTTGAATAGGTTGAAACGAGATGCATAGAATCCCTGGTGTAATGAGTTGAACTTTTTCTAATGAAAAATATTTTTTTGTACAACTGTCATTAAAAGTGACATTTTAATGGTTGTCAAGAGTATTAAAAGATGATGTTTACAAAGTAGCGTGTTAATAATATTTTTAACACCCGTGTTAAAAGAATTTTTAACACCATTTTTTTCGACTAAATAGCAATGAAAAAAACAATTATTCAATTTTCATTGAATTGAATTGAATTCTGTTACAAATGTATTATATAAGTACATTAATTACATTATTATTTTCTTTTTCAGTGCGGTCAGTGGACTTCAGTGGTCATTCTTGCCCCCAAAAAATGAGTTGCACTCCTCGTAGAACTGGTTCCCTTTCAGTGGAAGAACTTCATGAAGCAAGAGCCGAATCGATCCCTCTACGAAACCCTTCTTCACTTGGAAGGATCGATCGCAGCTTGAGAAATGGTGCTTATGGAGATTCTGTGAAACATATTCTTCCTTACGNGTTATTTCTTTGTAATTTCAGTTTTTTGTTTAATAAAATTGTTATTTTTCGGTTATTCTTTTTAATTTTTTTACAGATTCTTTCAGGGATTTCAATTAATATTATATTAGACAATGGAACACGTCCATTATCATTAATATAACTGTTCCTACATTCGTTCTGCTGATACGCTTCGTTCGTCATTCGTGATCCCATTATCTCAACAATTCGATATACTCCTCCCTTATCAAGTGAATCCATATCCACCCGCACACTTGTAAACACATCATCTAATTTGCCAAGAGACTTGCCTTCGACACAGAGATCGGTAATTCGGAAATCCATTTTATTAGACAGGGGAACAATAGGAGCCACGGTGGGATTAGCAGCGTCTTATTAGCTATAAAATACAACTTAGATTTTCGTGCGTGATTTCCAATTTCCATTCTATTAGCCGACTTGATGGCTTCTCGACCTAATCTACAAAGGATGCGGGCGAGGGGTGTGGAAAGCTCGAGAAATTGTATGTCTTCTTAGATGTTCGCGCGCGGGGATTTGATTAAAAGTGCAATTAGGCGAGATGGGGTCGTTTTGAGGCCGCTGTGTTATTCAAAACTAATTTAAATATTCGATCCGCAATCAACAGTATATTACGTATCGAGGAAGGAAACACTTCAATCTCTCGTCAGGCTTTGCAAACACTATTCTTCAAGTGTCACATAGAAAGACTAGTGGGTGAACAATGGCCATATTGTTCCAGTCCTGACCTTGATGCAAACGAATTAACACGATTTGTTTCTCTCTGACTTATCTTGTATACATATCTCCTGCCATGTTTCATGAACTCTATTCATCAGGCGTCACAGAAATTGTAAAAAGCTAACAATGGTCATGCTGTTCCAATCCTAATTTTAATGTACACGGCACAACAATATTTGTTTTCCTTTGACCTACCTCGTATACACTTCATCACGTTCCTCAGATTCCTTTTCGAGCACATTTATATGGGTAGATCCTGTATTATCGATACTTATTAGTTTTTTTTGAAACATTTGCAAATATTTAGATGTTCGCAAGCGGAAATTTGATTAAAAGTGCAATTGTGCCAGAGGTTTTGAGGTTGCTGTGTGATTCGAAAACTAATTTAAATATTTGATCCGCAATACAACTTTATAAGGTTTGATGTGAACGACGTCTGTTAAAAAAAAATAAGATGAACGTTCAAATTTCGCGGGCAACATACTTTCGATTAGGAATTTTATTTTTTTATGTTGGTATACTCGTCTCGAACATATATTCACAGTTTCAGTTGTTTAGCATGTTCAGGTTGTTGTTAGTGAGAAACATAAAAGCTACAAGCTACGTATTCGGCGATTTTCTGTTATCGAAAAAATAGATCAAAAAATTTGCATCAAATGTGCAAAAAATGCTTGAACTGTTGACAGTGACATACGGTGATTGTTTACAAGTAGTACAGTACAGTGCATTTCTTTAATGTTCCCCCCTTTAATTTTGTGAACGGGTCAACTCAAAAAACTGAAATTTGGGATAATGAAATTATTGCATGAATAATTTATTTTGAAATGAAATTGACAGATAAAACTTTCAAGATGGTGACTGGGCGCCATCTGGAAAAAAAATTAAATGGAAAGGGGGGTTTTGTGAGACATATTTTTGAAGCTCCTAAAAAATGCTTCAAAACCTTAGAATATCATGTCAGTATCTTCAACTACTACAAAATGGCGGAACTTTTAATAATTGCCGGAATACATTGACATTTAACTACATAATATGAGGTAATAAGTTTGAGGTCAGTTCAAAAGATGCTCGACATGGTTGCCTTGAACTTCTTGACATATGAACAGCCTATCCGATATTTCACGCCGAACACAGTAACATCAATATCTCTACAAATATTTATTATTCTCTGCCGCATATTCAATCTTGAAGCAGGTTCAGTTTCGTACACCTTTTGCTTCGAATAGCCCCATAAAAAAAGTCCAAAGGTGTCAAATGTAGCGAGCGGGCTGGCCATTCTGTAGGGCCTCGACGGCCAATCCAACGACCGAGAAAAGTAGTATCCAAATAGTTTCTCACTTGTCTGGGGTAATGTGGTGGTGAGCCATCTTGTTGGAATACAATATTCATATCGAATTCATTAGGATTCGTTTCGACAATTTCAGTGACGAGAGGGTCAACAGTAGTTTCCAGCATATTTAAATACCGTTCNTGAAAAATTGTTAATATATTCATAATTTGATAAATCGACGATTCACTACAAAAAATAATTGACAGGTCATGATCATGTTTTTTTAGGAAAAGGTTTTGGCTTTCTATTTATTCATCTCTGAAACCTCTTACCAAAATGTGTAGATCATGCAGAGAGGTAACTTTCAGATACAAACTGGAAGAAAAAGCCCTGTCAAACAACTACTTTCATATAAACACTGAATTACAGGAAAGAAAAATACTTTCAAAAACTAGTTATTTGTACATTGAATTATATAAAACACTTCCTATTCAGTTTTTACTCCAAACATTCATTATGGAATTGAATCAGACACCATTCAGAGGATTGCTTCACAATGTAGTACATGAAAGTGTCACCCTCAATGGCGGACACCCGATGCCGAAATTCTTTTCCAAAAATTATACCCCTTTTCATTTTTTTTTTACTTCTGAAACAATATATTTTATTGAATTACTCATCTTAATAACAAGTTCAACTTTGTGAAGTTTTTTGTTGATTTATTCATGTAAATGAATATTATTGTAGAAATGGTTTTTATTCATGCATTCATGAATATATTTATTATAATTTACCACTATTATTACTATCACTTGTGAACAAAAACTATAAAGAAGTATCTAAATATAACGGGGTAGAAGTGGCAGTAAAATGAAAAAGAATCATTTGAAATAAATCCTGATTGTTAGAACCAAAATTTGCTGTTTCAGTTATTTCGTTGATGTTCAACAGACAACTTTCCAGAATTGAAGGGGTTATATTTTTAGAAGTGATTAATTTTTGGGAAAGAAAGTTTTTGGCTTTCTACTACTCCATCTTGATACAAAAAATAAGGATGAGGGAATCTTCCAAGGAAGGAAGTAATCAATTTCAAAATAAGTAACTCTATACATGGATGTGTAGATCATGCAAAGAAGTAACTTTCAGACGCAAACTGAAAGTTCTCCTGAAACAGCTACTTTCATATAAACATTGAATTACACGAAAGAATTTTTTTCTGTTTCAGGAGGACTTTCTTTCTATACATCCATGTATAGAGTTACTTATTTTGAAATTGATTACTTCCTTCCTTACCTTGGAAGATTCCCTCATCCTTGTTTTTTGTATCAAGAAGGAGTAGTAGAAAGCCAAAAACTTTCTTTCCCAAAAATTAATCACTCCTAAAAATATAACCCCTTCAATTCAAATAAGATTCCTC
>NW_019289872.1:99183-124626 GCF_000500325.1 Leptinotarsa decemlineata
CTGTATGCAGAAGAACATGATAAAATTCCAACAGAAGACATGTACCAACAGACACAAACAACAAAACTGTTGCAATGTGTGCCATAAAAATGCAGAAGAATTTTTTTTTGATAAGTCCATAATGCTAAAGCTTTTTCAGTTGATTTGGAATAAATGGATGAGACAAGCAAGCATAAAATAAACCAGCAGGTGGGTAAGAGGGGTGGAGGGATAGTATAAGAAAAAAAAACAGTAGTCGTCCAGTAGCTAACGATAAGTTCATAAAAGAAGGCTATAATTCGTAAACTGAGAACTGAAGAGAAAAGTAAGTATGTACTTGTAATATTTATCTCAAAATGACATACCTGCAAGTCTCTTTGGTGGCAGCAGGATTGACGTGCTGTATTTCCCAGTGGAACTTCTCGTTTTCATACTTGTACACGAACTTGAAAGCTAATTTGGAGAACTTGATCAAATAAATCTTCTCATTGAGTTCATTCCTGCTGAAGGGAATGTCCACCTTCTCTGCCTTGAGGACAAGATCCAAGTGATTTTCTTCAATGTGCTCGTAGATACCGGTATTACAAGATGTCCACTGACAGCCGAGGGTGGCTTTCATCGGACAATTGTAGGGACTAAACTCACAGAATTTTTCGTGTTCTGCCATGCTGAGTGCCTTGTTGGCAAATTGGCAGCCATATCTTCGGTACCTGCAAGGGTAAGTCATGCACTTGACGACCGCTTCTATGGTAAAGTTCTGGACCCTATCCATGGGGTCTCGGCATATCGGACACTTTTTTTCTTTGGCTGAGCAATCGTCGCAGAAGCTGTGGCCTGTCTTGCACTCAAAGATAGGAGGAAGCATGTATAATGAGCATATGGGGCATTTCAGGTTGGATATTTTTTCCCAATCGATTTTTTCATTGTTCTTTGGTTCAGAAACCTGCAAGAAACGATGCTTTGGCAATATTTTCAAATACAAGGTAAAGAATAAACCTTGTTTTTTTTTATGGAGCTGTAAAACTCACACATAAATTCACTTTCAACTTTTATTGACCATATAGTATAAGATCCGAACCTAAATCGACCTTCACCCAGCTGATAATAGAATGAAATATATTTTATAATGAATTTAGTATATTAGAAAATATGTTGAAAATGGGTTCGCTAAAAAAATCCTGGACAAATATAGAAATTTTTTACTCAGGTTCATTTCTGGTTTTCATTCTATTGGGAAAAAAACCTCAACTTTTTGACAACGCATATGCCAAATTAAAAAAAAAAATGCGTTGTTGACAATTATGGCACTTAGAAACAGGTTGAAGGCAGATGTGTATTTAAGCCTGATCCACGTAAATACTTTCCAGAAAGTAGAAGTAAGCACCTCAATTGTTATAACAACAAATGTAAAACGCTTGTTTAACAGTGGTCAATGCTTATTTTTGAAAGTAGTTGTTTCAGATGTATTTTTTACGGTTTTTATACAAAAAACTCCTGTATGTGGAAACCATTCTTAATGATGTATGAAGTAATAATTTTTTTATATGCCTCAATAGCTTTCCATTCAATAAATAGTGATGGATAAGTGGAATGTCAAAAATTTTTCCAAAATGGAAAACATCATATAAGCCTACCTCATCATAGATACAATAAAACGGAAGATAGTATTGAAAAATATACAAAATATATCCAAAAAACACTTGAAAGTGAATTTTCCACTTTATAGTAATTTGAATCATAATGACTATTACTACATGATGAATTCATTACCACCTTTTAACAGAGGGACATGATTATGGCATATTGCATTTGGAATAGAAAGGTTCAAAACTCGACCTTTTGGAATGGTTACAAATCAATAAATTCGGGAATTCGGGAATGTTACTCAATAATCAAATAGATTTGAATTGTTCCCCTCTATTAAATTTAATTTGTAATTAGGATGGATCTCAAAAGTAGGAAAATAAAGTCGCAGGTAAAACTTGTATTCATTATTCTCCAGTTTAATGAGTTGTTACTAGAAAGGTAAATATTTCAGGTAATGAATTTATCACATAGACAATTTTCAATTAGTAATAGTCATTAGGATTCAAATTACTATAAGAGCAAGATACAGAATTCGTTAAGTCAATATTGTAAAGCTGAAGATGCTATAATATAGCGAAACACGTGTCCCGTTTTTGTAAACTTTCATGTGGAAATCTCACACTGAAGTGAGTTTTTTGAATACGTCATTGTATAAATTCAGAACTGAATTGACAGTGCTTTCCTAAAATGGGTACAGTTATGAAATAATCACAGAAAGCTAGACACCATTTGGACCCATAATTGATCACAATGACTGTTTTTTACACAATTATATAAATGAATTAATTTTTTTTTTCATGTTAAGTAATGAGCTGACTCCATCTATTGTGCAACCAAATGATCTATTCCAAGGTTCATCTAATGGTTGTAAAATAAAGTTTTTGAAAACATTTTCTTTCACTTGAGAAATATAACTGCACATTTTTCATTAGTTTTCAGTGATAGTCTTATATATAATTTTATATGTATTTGTCTGAATTAGTAAAATTAAACTTTCACATGTAATATTCATTTCAACAAATGAAGCCATTTTTGAATCCAATAACTGTCCATTTCCGTATATTGATGACTTTTACCACTTTTGTATATCAATTGAGAATAAATACCTATCCATTAATATTATTATTAATGATCGATTTGAACTTACCTTTGCCAGCTGAGTCAATACTTTCTCATTCTTACTGTGCGCCATGATCTCAACCGTAACGATGTAAAATTGCTGTTCGCCTAATTTCTCTTTCAAAAAATCTGACGTCAAACTGGTGGGATCATCCCATTCTGAACTCTTCTCGTTGCTTGTGTACATGTAAGTCCTTTCGCAACCAAGCACTTTGAGGAAGTAGTGGAACTGTTGATCCTCTTCTTCAGATCTCAAGTGTTCCACAGAGCAAATGAAGACACGTTTGTGAGACTCGACTTCCTTTTTCACCAAAAACAGCCGATCGTCTTTACACAAGAGGAACTTCTGCACCAGGGTGTCATTGAACCTGAGCTCGAACGAGTCATTTTTCAGGAGAAGATCGGGATGTTTCACCTCGAAATGGGGGAGCATCTCATTGCGGGGGCCCTGCCACGTGCATTCTGAGAAGCCCACGCTGGGACAGTCAAACTTGCGGAACTTGCAGCTTATCTCGTGTTCACTCAGTTTATTTGGAGTCAGGTTTTCATGACATCCATTGGCAGTGTGCCTGCAAGGGAACAACAAGTACTGGGAGATGGTTTCATAAGCTTCATCCCTGATGTATTTGGATTTATCGGTGATGGGACATCTACCGCATACGGCTCCGCTGCTGTCATTTTTTGTATGGATGGGGAATACTGAAAGGTAAAGGCTGCAGTTCAGGCAAACCATTTTATCCAGGATATCGGCTGGGATAAAAAGCTTCGACATGTTGAAAATGAACTGAAAAATGCAATTTTTTAACAAGAAACAATGATAAAAAATCTATGACATAATATATCATTCACAAGATTGGGGAAACCCAGAACACCTATGAGCGATCAACAGGTAGTTACTTACGTCAAATCAATAAGTAACACTAATGTCGATTGAAAATTACTAAATGCTCTCCTTTCCAACTCGTTATAACCAATTACCAAGCATAAAATATGACTAATGATTATTACACGATAACTAAAATCTATATACCACTTCACATTCAAGGATATTAGACAGAGTAGATTGTCAGATTTAGGTTTTCACCGATTTTATTTTGAACAAAATACGCGCTCTCTGGTGGGCAAAAAATTTTACAACTCCCAATACAAAATTCAAGGTCGAGTCGAACCTGGACGGACTCTTTTTTTTGTAACAAAAAATCGTGGAATACTAAAAAATGTAGATAAAAATCTTCAGCAAGTATGTATTTCTGCTGGATTTGGCCGATAATCTTCTCAAGGTCAATCCTCATTGACGATTTAACGTTCTTCAATAATACCAATTAGGAAATTGAGTGGGAATAACAGTTTTGGTAGAATGGTAAAAAAGTATACTAAAGTCTGTAGACAACAATCGCATCGCATGTTTTCTGTCACATTAATCGACACATATGGTCGATAGTTCATATGGGATGGATGGTTAATTTTTTATAGTCAATGTTGTAGTGAAAATGAAGGTGAAAGTTTATGTTGCATTGAGAGAAATATTGTTTACTGCAAACGTACTGAAAGTATAATTCATTCTGAACTCATCAAAAATATATGGAACTTGTCAGTGGAATTTTCAATAAAACACAATCGAACTTGTAACTTTACCCTTCTGTAACAAATACATCTGAAGAAAGTTTATCACTATCGCTATATGAGGTTGAACATAAAAAAAACTATGACATATTGAATCTCACTTTAAGCAAGGCCCACAAAGATATTTCATAAAGCATTGTGACCTATGTTTCTTTGATAACAAATAGAATAACCGAACACATGCATTATTACCCATTTTTGTCAGGAATTTGAGTATTTCCTCTTTTTGTCTATATACCGGAGATTGTTTGGCATATTCATATTCTTAGGTACTTTGTGTCATGAATACGAGCTCCATCTATCATTGACATCTTTAATCACGCAAGCTATGAGAGAAGTATATGGAAGCCAGCAACATTGTTATTGTTAATGGTCCTGGAAATGATTTTTTTGCAATATGAATATGTAAAACTGAGTTTTGATTTCCGTCACTGAAAACTCGAAACGAATGCGTTTTTTACTGCTGTTATAATAGCCGCGTACAATACCCAAAAGAACATAACACGTTTTATTGAGAACAAAAGGATATGATTCTATGAAAACAGCTAGTAAATCAGTGTTGATATTGCTTTGCTGTATAATGTCTGAAAGAAGGAGGATTTTTATACCACAAAATTAGTCTGTCTTTATAAAGATCTATTGTTTTAAGTTCAGCTGCTCCCACTGCTTGGAGGGCGATAATGGCATACCATATCAAATTATTTCTGTGCTATTCTTTAAAAAATCATGAATCTATTCAAACTACCTGAATTCAATAACTTGTTTCCCTAACCAGTAATTCAGAAAGAACATGTGATTCTCGGAATTTTTACAATAAGAAAAGAGTCCTCTGAAGACGACAAGTCACCTGTTGAGTGAACTGAATAATACAAATGGGTTCATTTATCAATTCCTTGTAAAAATAAATACTAAAAATTGACAAATTCATGGAAAATAGTAAGCAATTTATACCTTTCAGTTTCTTCATGTATTGCATTTGACAATTTCCAGTTTTACCAACTCAACGGAAGATAACCATTGAAGATAATGAAAGTAACTAGAATTTTTTATTTAAATTTTTGACCATCATCGACTGCCTCATAACTTCTAATACCAATGTTTAATTGAATGGAAAACGAAAACTATGAAATTAAGGCCGAAAAACTGATATATAAATTGAGATCGCCATCCACTGAATTGACAGAAAACTTGAATAACAAATGTCAAAGTTAAATGAAGGTTCTAGACGAGATCCTTTGAAAAGCCGGACATAAGAAATCGGTTCCTCTATCTTTCTGTAGTTTTCATTGCCATCAGGCAACTAGATGCTTGCAAAGCCCAAAAGGGTAAGTAGTAGAGTAAAAAGAGAAAATGGAAATGTATACTCTTAAGGGTTTGATTTGATTACATTTTTTCTTCTCCTTTTTAGTACTTATAAATGAAAGCTTGTGTTTTGAAATGTTGTTTTACTAATTAATTCTTATTTTACAAATAGAATGTGGAGAATTTACATAAATAATTGAAAATACTAGAAAACTCATGTGCTCTAAAATGACAGTTTTCATTGGAAAAAATAAAACATGTATCTATTATTACCTCACTATGTAACAATCCTCATCTTCGTTTTCATCGTCATGATTGAAAGGATACGAGACAGTCTCCATCTCCAGCAGGTTCTCGTAATGATTGTTCAGGATGTGGTCGTACATTTCGTCGAAGATGATGAGTGACTCGCAGCCAACGTACTCCTGCAGGGGGCACTTGAACGGGCCAAAAGAGCACGTCGCCTCGTGAACTTTGATGTTTTTGGCTTTGGCTTTGTAAGAGCACCTCTCGTATTTGCACGGGTAGGTGATGTGGCTGATTATTTGGGCCAGCGCATAATTTTGAGTGTTCCCGAACTCTTTCTTGCACGTGGGACATTCTTTGACTTTTTCTTTGCATTTCATGCATATGCTGTGGCCGGTAACGCATTGGTGGATAGGCGGGACCATGTACTCCATGCAGACCTGAATAGGGGCGATAGAAAAGTAGAAATATATACTGTATATTGATTTTGAGCTTGCAGAAAACTATATAAGGTGTTTTCACGTTACTTGAAATTATTGATTAGTTTTTAAACTTCCTGAATGGCATTTTACTGTATGGTTTTGAGTTTTGGAAATATTTCTGGAGTTAAGTCATCAAATGTTGCATCACAAAGATACGAGAGCTGTATGAATACTGATTTGCTCAACCGAGTGCCATTTACAAAGATACATCTCTATTTCTTACATGTAAAACACCCAATTGCAGAAAATGCTTCTTACAAGGCTAAACAAATGTGAATAAGATAAATCGATATCACCACTATTCAAAACCGGAATTATCTTTGCAATTTTTAGTTTTGATGGAAATACACCAGATTTCAGAATCAAGTTGACAATACATGTAATTGGTTGTAGTAGCCCAGATAGATTTTCCTTGTACATAACCAATCAAGCGAGCCCGAGTTTTTTAGGGATTTGATGACTTCATTCACCTCTGCAGTATCAGTTTGATAGAAATGCATCAAGTTATCAGCATTGCATGGAACTTGGCGGAGATAGTTTGTGAATGAATTATTGGGTGTGCTCATGTCATTATTCATATCCAGAGCTACATTTATAAAAGTCATTTAACTGATCTGATGTAAGACAAGAAGAGCTGTTCGTGTGATTATTGCTACCTATGTTTTTATTTATAAGCTGCCAGATTGTTTTTTGTTCGATTCGTTCAGTTCAGTACCATATCACCACTGAAAAATTAAATTAATGTCATTTTGTAGAAGCATGTGCTTGGTCTAAATCTTGAGATCATCGGGATAAAGTAATTTTGGAGATACAATTATTTGAGAAAAGTCGACAATAAACAACGTTAATAAATTTGACAGACATTGTGATATTCATGTATATCCTTGCAAAATTAAAATCTACAAATAAAAAGTTTTTTCTCTAACACTGTTTTTATAACATTGAGGAAGGAATATATTGACATGGCATCCACTTGCGAAAGACCTCATTAAATCCCTATATTATTGATTTTATAATTATACTTTTAATTGCCCTAACTCTTTACTTTTATATATATTTTTTCGATAGATGATTTCATCTTTGTAACTCCATACAAGGATTTCTATATTCGTGACTTGCCATAAATATACTATAGTATGTAAAATGGTCAAATAAAGTACTCTACTCTAATAATGAACACAGCAGTGAGCCAAGATTGGAACCCTGTGGCACCCCCGATTTGACTAAATAATTCATCAATTCATGATCATCAATTTCAACAAACTGATACCTATTGAATGAGGAGTAGGAGTATTATTGAGAAGTAGTTGTTTCAAAAAGGTTTTTTCTCACATTTTGTATCTTCTGTGCATAATCTACCGTCTTTGTAAAAAGTTTTCATTGTAGTTATGGCCTTTCTTCCTTCCTTTGAAGGTCATCCACATTTTTAGTTTAATGATGCAGGAGTATGAAGCCAAAGGTATTTCTTTTTTACCAAAATACATATTTCTCTGGAAAATATTTCCTTTTCAATATAATTTTCATGTACAAACAGGGTGTATTATAATATGGAAGGACTAAAATAAATGTTCAATGGATCCATCAAAAAGACAGTGGAATGCGTAGTTGACTAGAATGGAAATAAATCCTAAAGAAACATGACATCATCACTGTCGAATATTCACAACTTTACTGGATGGATTAAATGACAATGAAGCAATTGAACAAAATAGTAACTAGAAAGAATGATTAGACCTACCAAACACTCCAGTTCTCGAAGAAGTTCATAGTCCAAGTCACTGTCCTCATCTTTGTTTTCACAATTATTAATCAAAATCTCCTCACGAAACACCTCAATCCTTGCCACAATAGACAAAGGATCATTCAGTATGCTCCTGATTATTTTGCTATCTATTTCTATGGGGCAATTGAGTTTTTTGGTGAGCTCATGAACCTTCGATTTGTTCCCACTCTCCAATATAATTTTGTAGGAATATTCTTCAACAACTTTGTTGCTGCCAATGTAAGTCACGTTGCAGCAAAACGTGCCAGTCTTAGAGTCAGTAGTACGGTTTACCATAAACAAATTTTCCCCATATGGGAGGAGATAGTTCTCCTTGTGGCTGTTGACGAAGTCTATCTCAAAGTTTCCTTCACTCAGAAGGAACAGAGGATGCTCCTCCTCGAAATGCGTCAGCAGATCTTGAGATAAGCCCCGCCACCGGCAATTCATATCAAGAGTGAGGCAAGAGTATTTTCTGTAACTGCATAACCTCTCATGCTGGGGGATATCCTTAGGGAACAGATTTTCTAAGCATCCATTCTCTTTGTGGCAACAAGGAAACTTTTGGAACTGGGCGAGATTTTCATATGCCTCATTTCTTATAGAATTTTCACCAGTCGGACACCGCCCGCAGGTCGGACCATTCGGGTTGAAGTAAATGGGGAAGTGAGACAGTAGGTTTTGGCAGTTGACACATAGGAGCTTCTTCAAAGAGTCGGTGTGGGCAAAGTTCATCATGTTTTTGTCCTGGCAATGAAAATATATATAATAATAATAATATTGATGTTTATTTCTTTGGTTGAAAAGTACAGTTGAAAGAAAAACAATCAATGCACAATAACAAAGAAAATGTCAAGTCCAAAACTGAATATAAAAAACAAATGAATGTAAATAACTACATGTAACAGTATTATAAAAGACATTCAAAATAATAAAAACAACTCAATAACACAGACAGCCTAAAAGTATTGACAAACATCCATAGAAGTAAAAAAATAAATAGTTGTTGACTATAAAAAACAACACAAAATTTTTCAAGTATTCAGTGAATCAAAGCAAAACACTTAAGAGTAAACACTATAACCAAATTTGCTAAAGATGAAGATCTCAGGTTAGTTGATTAGTAAGTTCTTGAATAATGTGACAAATCCTTTGAAGTAGCATTTTTTTCAGCTGACTTTTGAATATATTAATATCTGAATTCTTAAGAGTTACTGGAAACATATTGTATAATTTACAACCACTGTACTCTAAGCTTTTTTCATACAAAGAAGTTCTATGAGCGATTGGTAAGATTAGATCTTTAGAACAAGTATTTTGGTTATGTTTTGGAAGAGAGGAATGAAAATTGGATTTCTTTCTGTAATTGCATGTACTAGCCTCGTAATATATAAGTACTGGCTACCGTAAGAATTTTTAGCTGTTTAAAAGCATCTCTACATGTATCTCGGTACCCTAGTTTAGCTATTAAGTATATTTCTGGAGGAGAAATGAAGTCAAATATAAATACATAACATCCGTATGTGTTGTACACAACTCCAAACAATATCGAATAGAGACAAAAGATGGTACTGAATTATGTCTTTGGCCTGCAGTAATAAATTGATTCATTCAAACTCTCTAAAACGCCACACTAAGATAACGTTTCTATACAAGTATATTGCAAAAAAAAAATCCATTTCGAAACCAACTGAAAAGCTATTTAGCCATATACCTTTAGGCATCACATTCCTGAACTTATAAAAATGAAATTAAATACTCTTCATTGTCGAAAAATGACATTATTTGGAAAGCTAGAAATCACTGCTCAAACACTAAATTCACAAATTCCTCTAGCTGATACCTAGAGAAAATAGATTCTCAAGATTGAAAAAAACATCTTAAATTACTATGCAGAATTGATGAAAACATTGTAACTAAAAATAACACTATCTAAAATTCAATATCATTCAAGCCTTGTTAATCACAAGTGTATTTCCCTTCATTGTATTCAAAAAAGAGTTAATTAACAACAAAGATGAGTCCGCCATTCTTGAAAATTACGAGGCTCTTGAAACTTGTCCTGTTTGAATTGAATGAATAAAACAATTTAGCTAACTTACCTTTCAACAGAGATGAAAAGTTACAAAAACGCAAATAAAACAAAAATTACTCATGGAAATACCCGGAATTCTAGAAGCAACAAGTATCAGGCGACATTGACATCGACGTTTTCGGGTATATGACCGTATATGGTCTGTGGTTTTCACGCTGATAAAAATTTTTGACATTGAATCACAGAACGCGCAATGTGATCGGTTATTCCCAGCGAGCAGCTCTGTTTTTATCATAAGCGAACAACAATGCTTTTGAAAGAAGGAATTCAATATAAATTGTAAAGAAAATATATTTGAAGAAGTAGGAAGTCGAAGCGATATTTTTCGTGCATAGAAGGCTTGTTACTTTGCAAGCCACTCACTAATATTAGTATTCGAATTGAATATTGATGGCTTTCCAATGATATAAATTCACTGAAACTTATCAAAATCAGTTGAAAATATGATTAATTAGAATATTTCCAAATCGTGAAGGATTAAATCCTCAAATTCTCATGCCTTCTTCCTGATGTTATGTGTTCAAGTTCGAAGTTTGTGGAAAAAATAATATATATTTTTATGGCCCTTCCACGCTGTCGTAATTTTCATGCTATCCTCGTCAAAAATTATTTGCAATGACCTACATATTGATAAAAAAACTCACTCGAGTTTGCTGTTAAAATTCACAGCGCGTTTTAGAAATAACATAAAAACCATCTACCTGTTATTCAAGAAAAATATAGCACATCACTGATATAAGGGAGCACTTATACCAATCACTGATATAAGGGATCACTTCAATTTATTTGTCAAAATGTCACATGTTTATAGAATGACATCTGTCGCGTGAATTTTGTTCAGATCTTTAATTTATGAACCATAATGTTAAAAAATCATTCACTTCTCTTTCTAATTTCTTTGGCCTTTGCTTCAAGCGCATTTGGCCAGGCTTCTCCTGTCCATAGTGAATAAAAGCTTCGTTCGAGGTCGCAGCAATCTCAAGGCAATGCGGCCAATCAAAGTTTTTTTCATCCACCTTAAAAAAAAAACACTTCATTTTTTACTGATCACCTTCTTCTCGGAAGGCATTTAAATAAAAATAACACAAACTGACGGAATTCGTTGAATCCATCGACATCTAGCCTGGTCACTTGCGTAGACGGCCACTTCAGTTTTTATTCAAACGCAACTTTATTTTAGATTACACTTTTTGGACTCCACTCCGACCACGACATCTATTTGGAGAAGTGCGTTTATGTGGAATAAACTTTCTGAGAACGTTTTTTCAGATGGATTTAATTTCCAGCGATTCAAATCCAATGTGATTCGTTACTTTCGCACAGGCACCGCTCTTAAAGCGCCTTGAGGATTTTTCTGTGGTACTTGTGTTTTGACTTTAAGAAATACCGCTCTATGTTGCGATCGGAGAGGAAGTCTTTCACTTACTATCAATTTATTAACAAATGTGAACAACATTGGAAATTAAAGTACAAATTTGACATTGTCAAGCATTGTTACTTTCGAATGTACCGAGTACAACTGTGAATGAAATGTCGAAACTTGTTGGATCTTTTCGTTATTTATCAAGAGTGCCATAGATCGAGAGGTTTTGACTAAATATTTCACAAGGGATCATGCATACTATGTATACTATGCATATTGAATCAATTATTTTGATCCTTATTAGTGTATTCTAACTATGCGCGAGTATGCACTGCATCATCGCTGCAATGTGCATCTGGTGCAGATGGAAAACTGGAAAATGGGTCAGTCGGTCTTTGGGATTCGTTGTGTCCCCAAACTCTTAATTTCGGTCACCGTGACAGTTCATTTCAAAAAATTGAGATGGTACGTGAATATCACACTAACTTTGACATATACAATACGTTTTTTTCCATTTCAATCGGAATTATTTTCGACTTTGTGATCGAAAAAAAAAAAAAGAAAACTCGCAAAATTGGTCGCCAACGTGTTTTGGACACAGGAGGAATATCAGTGAAGTTCTATTATCCATTTTATCGTTGGTGCTTTTTCGGTTGTGCTTGTTTATAGTTTCGTCATCTGGAATGACGTGTTCTTTGAAATTTGAAATAATAAATTTGAGAAGTTTTATTCCTGAATATTGACGTATTTTCCACTTATTAACAAGGTTTAGCGTTTCTCACAGATAACCATGTTTATATTGTTGATAACAAATCTTTATTGAAGTTGAAAGTATTTAGTGAAAATTGAAATCACAATATCAACAGGTTCATATTCTTCAAAATACTTTTTCGTGAATAAGTCGATATAACTACAGAAAAATTCACTCGATTGTTTATTTACTGCGTAATATAAACTACTGAGAACTGAGAACTGGAAACTACTTATAGGTTTCATCTATTGAACCCAGGGAACTATCCCCAGGTACTGAATACAAATCGGAAAGAGAAGATTTCAAACAGATTTTTGTGTCCGTTGAAAGTTATTTTTAAAGGGATCATAAGCAAGTCCTATATTTTTCGGGGGTTATATGAAGCTCTCGAAAGTGTATGATTTTTATAATCCTGAAGTGAAAAAATGAAAACTTGAAAGCCTTGAAAAATTGTAAGCAAGTTGAACGATAATTTGCTCAAAGCTCAATAATTCAGATACCAATTATGACTGAAATATTTTCTAACCGAACGCCGCACAGAAAATGGAGAAAAATAGTACCTAATAATTTAAATTTTCATATGCAAAGTTGATAATTTCATGTTTGGCTTTTGGAAAATCAGATTTTATATCGAAGAGGTCATACATATTGTCATGCTGTATGAATTAGTGGATTCGTGGGGAGGAAAACATGGGTTTGACCCCCTAACCGAAAATAGGGATTCAAGACCATTTATTCTTGTACAGTTGATTTTACGTTTACCATTCTTTGATCAACTAATTTGTACACTATTAGATTAGATTAGATTAAATAGCACTATATTTCTCACAGGCATTCACCCAATTACAGGAAATTTTCAAGAGTTGATAAAAAATATATGCAAAACAGGCTAATTATTTAAAAAAATAGCGATAGCTGGAATACAGAAAACAGAAATAGAAGATATCATAAGAAGGAAAAAAGTAAAAGAAATCACAGTTGAAAGGTTCAAGTGGGAATACATTTTAAAATATAACTAAGAGAACTATCATTAATATCGCACATATCACAGATTGAATTGCAGTTGTTACAAATTATTGACACTGGTGCTTTGAAACTGTTATTTGTTATTGACAAGAAAAACGACTGTTTTTGATATGAAACAATAATTTCATAAAAATCGCCAACACGTTGCATAAAGAGTTCACTTTCCACAAAATGAAAATTTTTTCTTCCCCAATTTTTGGATATATCTCAGTAGTGAATTGTATCAGAATCGATTGAAGCCGTTCTAAAACTTTCAGCAAGTTACTCTCTAACTTGGGTTATTGTTTTCAACAAGATTTTCACATGCACCACCTTCAATTGACGTCATGAGGCTAAAACTCATTTTGCATTTCAGGTCTATGAAAATCATACTTCTTCAACAGGCATCGAATGACCCTTTGAAAATTCACCATGGGCCTGTTATTGTATTGCATGATTTTATCTGAGACGTATAACAATGACAAGTACCTATAAGTCATCGACTGCGCTCTCCAGGCTATTTTTATTTCATACGAATTAGACATAAAAATAACATATTTTATTACCAACATGAACATACCCTACCTAATTACAGAAAATGGTTACATACATAATATCTAACTTATAATTATAATTTCACGATTACCAAATATTACAAAATATGAGGTGTAAACAAATATTAAATATATAAAGACATCAGATGCTGATATGATCATTATTCATACTAGATACGATTTTCTTGAATCGCTGCACATATTAATGATTTTAAGTCAACATTTGATGGGGGAGTGTCAGAAAAACCGTTATCTATATTCTTTATTCACGAAATCAAACTGTTCCTAAAGTATCTATACAGTGTCTATAAACAGTTTGAAAGACGTAGCAAACATATTGATTTGAGGGTTATCCTATATTTAACTATTATATTTCATCACACCTGGTATTCGAGATTGGTCTTTTTTGCTAGCAATGCATGTCCAAAAGTTAGAACAATCACTTAAAATATTGCATTCAACAATGTAATTTTGTACTCAGCTGTTTTTTCGAATTGACGTTTCGGGAAAATAATATTCAACTCTTTGAAATTCTAATTTTTTCAGCGTTTCTTTTTGATCAATACTCTGTCAAATGCTGACATTCAATTCACACTTACAACTGTTTTCCTTATCTACACAATGCGTACGCTTGCAAAAAAATATAAAAGCCAATTTGTACATTTTTTATCGTACTTATATTCATGTTCGCAATTTTTGCAAATGTATTACCCAATGAAAACTGAAAAAAACGACCTTATCAGGTATTGATGATGTGATTATGGGATAACGATTTCAATTTTTTTTTGAATAAGTAATGATATGCTTGTGTGTGATGATTTATTATGTAAATAAAGAATACTTTTATTACATGCAAGTAATCAAGGGTGATGGACGGAAAACGATAAGATTGAACTTTCGAAAATTAACTCAAGTAAATCGCAAGTTGAAATGAAGTACAGTATCTCTGATAAAAATATTACTAACTATACTACCTAAACTATTTTGTGAATACAATTGAAATGCTTTATACATTATTACCTACAATTAAATATATATTTACAGCAAAAATGATAATGACATATCATTATTTATCAATCATTCCGAAATGAAGATTTTCGTGGAAATAACGCTGCCATAGGGCATTTTACAGATTATGTACAGATATTTAAACTTAGATAAAATATTATTGATGATAGGGGTGACACAGACCCCCAGAATGAAACCAATTCTCTGTAAAGGTTTAAAGTATAAAATAAATAAAAATTTTTATTATTATCGGTGCTGATTGGTAAAATCATACGTGAAAAACGTATATCTACAGTACAATACAATATAATACAATATCAACTGTGAATAATCATTTTAATGATCATCATTTTAATGATCATAGGAACCGTCAATAGAAAAAAAAGAATATAAAATAACAAAGTGTGCACATACAATTTAGCATGTGAGTCCTATATAGGGCGAGAAAAACAAATCAAAAGTGTATTTTCATAAGTATGAAAGTAGAGATAGGAAATGTTGGACATGAAATTAATTCTAGAACAACACGTTATGCGAATATTGAAAATATTCTCTTCTATAAATTGCAATCTGTCGATATTACCAGAGGTTGAATAGTAAATTTTATTCATCCAACATAATATTCGTTTTAATGTTTTATCTTAGACGGTACCAAAGTACCGTAATAAGTAAATTGCAAAACTGGTGGTAGTCGATTTATCTGATGAAACTACACTAAGGCTGCCATAGTAGGGATTATTTTGGAGATCACCTTGCAAGATTTTGTCTTGTTCATTTTTTTAGCCTAATGAAACAATGAATCCGATTTTCTAGTTGCAGTTTCATTGGACGCAGTACCTCCTGTGAGAGTTTTTCATGTTTACATTTTACCCGATATCTGAAAGAGATAAAAAACATTGGCAACAGATAAACAACTTGTATTTTCCAAAAAAAAATCAACAAGCATTATTTTTCACATTTGCTAAGATAAAAATGAGCTTCAAAATGAACAATGAAACTTTTGTTTAGGAAATCAATTTTAAAAATTTATCAAAATACTACAAAAATTTTTGGGAATGGAATAACAACATTCAGAGTGTCACATTCTGAAGTTGGTTAGGTATGTAATTATCTTGAAAATAAAAAGATGCTTCTTTTTTAATTTCCACTGGGAACTTTTGAATTTCACAACGCTATGATAAAGTGTTTTATCGAGCTCGGCTTCAATTAAACATTACATACAAACATTTTTTCAAAGTGAATTTGGTCTGTTTTTACGCAAATTTCCATCTGTCTGGGGGAAATTTGCATCACATGTTCGGAATTCGACCTGTGTTACACATTTTTTGAATAAATAAATCCAAAACCTCCCTTTCCAAAAAATCAATCCTTTCTAAAAATATACCTGTTTCAATTTAATTTATACATATCTTTCAAAATATATTGAAGCTGTCTAAATGAATGTTCCGCGGTTATTTTGAATATTGGAAAAAATTGCGAGAATACAAGACAACACTTTCTCGAGTATATTCCAAACATTTCTAAAACTCACCTGACTCTGTGATAAAAAAAAAAATGCATCGCGTTCTTCATCTCCCAATACAGATAAATTCATATTTGATTTCATTTCGATTTTCAGCAAGAAATATTGTGCACAAATGAATATTTTTGAATCACGTCTTCTCGGAAATTATACACTGTACCAATATTGATGACATTCATTAGTCATCATCATCGTTTTAATGAAACTGAGCACTGACGATTCAGCGGTTAACTGATGTATACAAGTTTCTTAGACGTACAAGGCAAGTATATATACTGATTGATAGATGAATGGATATTTGTGGAATTTCTATATAATCCTCTGAAACCCCAACACACCTACACATTCCTCATGAACTTATCAAATATAGGAATATATTTAGCGATAGTAGGTACTACAGAACAGAAGTCACGCTGCGGTTTTTCTCATTCATGATTGATACTTAGAAATCATACGATGACATACGTGCATATTCAATGACTCCATTTTTGAACACTGTTTTTGTTCTATACGAATATTTAATTTGTTTTCTAGACCTTTTTTGGTTTTCACTTCTGATTATTTTAAAAGCAATTCATGAAAAATTTTGGAAAATATTGGAAATTTAAAGAATTCAAATTCAGTCAATGAAGCATTAGTCTATCTGTAAACAATTTTTTCAAAGAAAAAACACAAGCACTACAGAAAAATCCTTAAGGCACTGTAAGATCGGTGCCTGCGCGAAAATAGCGATTCACATTGGATTTGAATCGCTGGAGATTAAACTCATTTGGAAGTTTATTCCCAGGAAGTTTATTCCACATAAACGTAGTTCTCCAGATGGAGAAAGAGTTCTTAGATAGTGAAGTTCGAGGTGTACTGAGTTGAACCTCAAAACGCTGAGTCCGTTGTGTATTTCTGATATGTACCGCTTCTGGTAGATCTGTTTGAAAATCTGTTTTTCCGTTAATCAGCTGTCGCCCCCATACGAACGACAAGTCTCAGAAGTTGAGAAACTTGTGCGAGCTAAGAACTAACGAGATCTTACCTTTCAACATGTGATTCCTAACACGGATAACTAGATAGATAGTTTTATTAGTCCTTTGTGCTACATTATGTAGATGGGACAGGTCATATTTCTCAGGTATAATATAAATGTGTAATAATATAAGATGTCATTTGAATGAAAAATAATGTGACACACATTGTAAAACAAACACAAACACATTGAAATATAAGTAAAAAATAGAAATAGATAAATAAACAAACTGTTACGATATATACGTCACAATGCCAGTGATCTGACATTACCAACTTCAAGTATAAATTCATCTACTCTATAGAAACCTTTTTCTGATAGAAACACTTTCAACTGTATTTTAAAAACTTGAGGTGTCAGTGTCTTCATATCGCATGTCAGTATATTAAAGAGACGGATACCAGCAAACATAGGAAACATTTTATACTTTGCGTCATGGTGTTTTGGGTGATGAGCATATGGTTATTCCTAGTATGATAATTATGGACTTCCGATCTCGACTCCAGTTATCTTCTATTTTCATGAATATACGCTAATGTTTTTAGAGTGAACAAACACGCAACAGTTAGTATTTTATTTTGACGAAAAATCTCTTTACATGACGTTTTGTAATCTAGATTGAAAATTAGCCTCAGTAATGCTTTCTGTTTTATAAAGATTCTGTCACCTCAGTTGCTAAATCCCAAACAGCAATGTTGTTGTGAATAATGGACTGAAACTTAGCGAAATAAACTGATATCAGTGACTTAGTATCCAATTTATTCTTAAGGGATTTAATGAGATAATACGATTGGTTCAATTTATTGGATGTGAACTCTATATGTTTTTGCCAAGTGAAATGTGAGTCCAATTATTGTTCCTAAGAATTTTGTTGAGCTTGTTGATGCCAAGGATTCATTCCGGAAAATGAAATTGAAATCATGTAGGCTCGGAGATGAATTTGCAAATTCCATGCAGACAGTTATTCTCAGGTTAACTATGAGTCTATTGCTGTAACACCAGCCTTCAAATTCGTGTAGGACTGAGTTTACAAGGTTATGCATTTCTTCCGTTGTTTAACTTGAAAGAATAATGAAAGTGTCGTCTGCGTAAAGGTATATCGCACCATTACTTATATTATTAGGTATAGATCATTCACATATAATAGAAAAATTAGTGGACCGAGTACACTGCCTTGAGGTGTCCCATTTGTTACAAGGAATTTATTGGATATTATATCATTTTGTTTCACCTGGAAATATATATTTGTTAGGAAATACATTATAAGATGATTTATGTTTCCCCGAATATCAATCTTAAATAGCTTATCTCATACGAATTTAATATTCAAGGTATCGAAGGCTCTACTCAAATCAAAAAATAAACCAACCACAATGTTTTTTTATCCATTGAATCATGTACTTCTTGTACAAAGTTGAACGTTGTAGTTTCTATCGAGAGATTTTTCAAATGTGCCGAGTCACTTGAACACCTCCCGTGAAAGTATCTATAGAAGAGAGACAAATCTCCAACGTTTCTTCGATGTTCTAGGCTATCAAGGTTGCACGTGATGTTCGCGTCTCCAATCAGGCGGATGGCTCTTTTCTGGATGGAATCCAGCAACTTCAGGGTATGACATGAAAACAATACTCCAAAGAAGGTCTGATCTGAGCTTCATAAAGCATCAAAAGTTGTTGAAGTGTGCACAGTTTTCTGGTTCGGAACGGTGTTCCAAGCTTTTGCGAAGCATCCTTTGCAATTCCTGCGACATGATTGTGCCAAGACATATTGGTGTCCTTCTAGATCCTCATTAGATAGGTAGGTAGGTCTAAAGTGAGTGGGTCTATTCGACCCTCCACCGCAACCCATAAGGGTTTATTGTGGCTCACACCTATTCACACTCGGCCAAATAAACCCAGCTTCTTAACGAAGTCGATAAGTTTGTATGGTGAGTGGTCTTTCAAGTCAGATGGTGAGAGTACGGATCTGCTGAACTCAAAGAACCTGATTCGGTCCTCAGTGGGGCAGGCCCAAAGTATATGCTGCGCTGTTTCATCATTTCCCAAACATAGGTGACACACACTATCTTCCAACAGTCCAAATGACGGTTACCTGTAAGAAGGCCTGTTAGACATCGTAGTTCATCCCTACTGTAGTCCAACAACTGTTTGGAATCAAGCTTCGAAGGGTGAATAAACGCATTGGAGTGAGCCAATCCTGGAAGATTCTGCCAGAAGTCCATAAATCTTTTTGCCATCCAGGTGTTCAGTGTTTGTTTGGCAAAGCCCAAAGCGATGCCAATGACAGGTTCTGGTCCAATGAAGCCGCTTGCAGCACCCTCCTTTGCAAGAGGGTCTGCAGCTTCATTGCCTTCCAGGCCAGTATGGCTACGAATGCAGACCAGAGACAATCTGTTAAGTCTTTCTATCGAGGAGAGTCGTTTTTGGCAGTTTGCTACCAATTTAGACGTTGGTCGGTAGGAGCCAAGAGCTTCCAAAGCCGCTTGTCTACCCGAGAATATTTTTATTGACTTGTGAGTGAGGTTGGATTTATCCAATCTCAGAATACAATTCGAAAGCGTGAATTTCCGCTTGAAATACAGTCACATAAGTTCCTAGGCAGGTAGATAACTTTGTTCTGGGTCTGCGACTGAAAACACCTGCACCATCTGTGAACCAACAACTATCTGCTTTTAATATTTCCGTCTCACGGTGGATCCAGTCCTCTTCACTCGGGAATAGTACTTTATAAGGCAGTTCGTAGTTGACAGTTGGAGGCATAAAGTCAGAGGTCATTTCCAGAAAGCTGTGACTTCCAATGTCAACCAACAGTCTGTTGCACTCTGCATTGAATTGATTGATTTGTGCGATTGGCAATGTGCCCAAGTCTGTATGCAGTCCATCTAGCCTCTCTTTCCAAAAAAATGTGATGAGGAGGTAGATCTAGAAGGATCTCCATGGCCGCTGACGGTGTGGTACTGATGGCACCACTGATAGCCAGACAAGCCTGTCTCTGTAAGCCAGAGAGCTTCGCTTGGGCTCATCCTCATTAAGATGTGTTTCCTCTTGCTGCCGGTCAAGATGTGCCTCCGTAGCCGATGTCCTAGAATCCAAGTGGAATGACGAGACAAGTGTGCTGTCGTCAGCAAAGCAATATATTGGATTCTTAGTTGTTTTCCAATAAGTTGGTGTTATACAATAAAAAGAGGGGTTGGAGACAATATGGATCCCTGGGGAACACCAGCGTTGATGGTTAAAGTATTCGAGAGATATCCATCGACCGCCACTTGCAGGGAACGTTTTTTCAGGAAGCTGAAGAGCTACACACAGAAATGATTCGACAAGTTATAGCATCGAAGTTTGGCCAGCAAATCCTCATGCCACACACGGCTTCAGAAATATCGAGAATATAGTGTGAACAGTATCATACAGAAATTTTTTATCCATAGCTTCATCTGAAGTTTGACTTTGGCAGCAATCTCTGCTCCAATCGAAATGAAAAGTAATCCCGTGATATGTAGCCACGTGATTAGTGTTATCTGTCGAATTTTGATTTTTCTACAAAAAACCTGAAAGTGGGGGAGGGGTTATTAGTCAAGTTATCAAAAAAGTCAATTGGAAAAGATTTACAAATAATAATAAAATGAAAAGTAATCCCGTAATATGCAGTCAAGTGAGTCGAATTTTGATTTTTCTCCAAAAAATCTGAAAGTGGGGTTATTAGTCAAGTTATCAAAATACAACTCAAGTCCATATGCGAAATTTCAGTGACATAAAATGCCTGATCTACATGTCTTATTCTCGACACGTTTTTTCTAAATTAACTGTTGTGAAAAGTTCGCCTCCTGCAAGTACGTAAGCTTCAGCTTCCCTTCTCATTGATTCGTGTACTCTTTGGAAACTTCCTAGAGTATTCCATATTACTTGTATTCTTCCTCAGTTTGACTTTGTTGACTGTACACCAAAGTCTTAAGATGTATCCAAATTTAATAATCAAGACTGTTCAAGTCTGAAGATCTAGCTGGCCATGACTCTATTCCCCCACGACCTATCCTGCGATTTTGAATGTTTTTCAGCTTCCCTTCTCATTGATTCGTGTACTCTTTGGAAACTTCCTAGAGTATTCCATATTGTTTCACAGGAAACGATTATGCTGTTTCACAATTCTTCCTCCAAAGTCTTGAGATGTCCCCAAAGAAAATAATCAAGACTGTTCAAGTCTGAAGATCTAGCTGACCATGACTCTGTTCCCCCACCACCAACCCAGCGATTTTGAATGTTTTGGTCTAATTATTCGCGTGCCAGAGTATTGAAATGAGCAGGTGCACCATCGTGCATAAGCCACATGCGATGTCGCATTAAAATAAAAACATCTAACGGAATTTGCAAATTATCTTCAAGAAATCGGCGATAAGTATGTCCACTCAATATGCTTGTCTCCCCAAACTCTNATATTTCAGTTTCGGTAAATAGTTTAACAAAATTCCGAAACTCGTCAAATTTGAATTATAATTTGACATACTTCAACGGAAAAATGCTACCCCTACCTTTAACTCCCGTCGAAATTCGATAAAATACACTCCAAACTTATTGCAATATACTCAAAACTTATTTCATGTTGAGGTATTGATAATAAGAAAGTAAGCAAAAACCATAGCAATGTTCTTTTTAGATGGTATCCTTTAAAAAACTGTGAATAATTTCCATGGCAACGTTAGTTTAAAACGCCTTGTCAGCTTGTTTTTTATGTTACATTAGTTGTCAGTATTTCAATTTGAGTTTACAGTTGGTTAACTTCAAGTCTGACAAATGGTTAGATTAACGGAAATGCATAAAATAACAGTTTTACAAATGATTGGTTACGGAGATAAAACCCGAACACAACAGGAAGTAGCTCGCTTATTTCATGAGATATTTACTAATTTTTCGCCTATATCTCAAGGAACAATAAGCAAAATATAGAAGCAGTTTTGCGAGCTTGGTCATGTGGGGCAGATAAAAAAAGGAGCTGCTAATGCAATGAGTGATTAACTCAAATTAGATGTGATGTTTGAGTTTGAGGAAAACCCACATACATCGAGTAGACAGGCATCCATACATTTAATGTTTGTTTGTCATACATCGATAGTAAACATATTGAAATAAAATAAAATGCATTCCTATAAAATGATACCTACTCAGGAGCTCATGAGAAGACGATTTTGATAAAAGAACTTATTTTTGTGAGCAAATGATGGATATGTTGGATAACAAATCATCCAATTGGAAGACGTTATGTTTTCTGAAGAGTGTACTTTTTCTCTCAACGTTCATGCTAATTGACGAAATTGCTGCTACTGGTCAACGAAAAATCCTCACTGGATGAGAGAACACATGCAATACCCTCAAAAGGTTAATGTTTGGGCAGGGATTGTAGGAAAAAATATCATTGATCCCTTTTTCATTGAGAGCATGGCGATAATTATTCGGCACTACTTCAAAATGATGTCAATCAAAGTTAAGCGAATTTATATCCTGATTCACGAAACCCTCAAGTTCCAGTAAATACAATATGGTTTCAGCAGGATGAATCACCACCACATTACTTAGTTAATGTCCGGCAATACCACGATACAACATTTCCCAATCGGTGGATAGGGATACGATGATCGATTGAATGGCCAGCGCGATCACCTGATCTTTCATCATTAGATTTCGTTTCATGAGGATTTGTAAATAGGAATGTGTACAACACTAAACCTTCAAATTTGAATGACTTGAACATTTCGAACATCCACTTGGCTGATCTTAGTTCTAACCTTGAAGAAAAAAAAAACTAAATTGGAGAAAAAACAAAAAAAGAAGAGAAAAAAAGAGGAAGGAGAGAGGGAAGAGGGGGAGAAAACACGTTAAATGTTCATACTGAAAATTTTTCAGAAGTATAAAATCTATGAAATCAATGACTCTCAGATTGAGCAGCGATGAGATATTTTTTGTAACAGCAAATAAGGAAACTTCACTAACTTCATATCTTTGTGGAATATTATTATACAAATTCTACGTCGACGAAGGATCGTCATCGATATAGAGTGGTTCGATGATGCGGAGGGGAAAGTAAGCCTTTAAACCTCAAATTTAAAGTATGTACATCGCTGCGAAATCTGTTTTGTTATACAAATATAAAGGACATTTGTTAATGAATATTTTATGGAAGAGACTAGCCGCGTGTAAAACACGTCTATTTTTCATAGTTAACCATTTGGTTTCTTTAAATTTATATGAAATTCGGTTATATTTTCTAATATCATATATATACCTAAGACATGATTTTTGAACTGTTTCAATTCTACAAATGTCTTTTTTATCCAGACATGAACCATACACAATCCCACGTTCGTGGGGCATAATAATGTATCACCAGTAACAATAATAATATATTTTTCCACCAAGCTACGATTAGTACCAAAAACAAAAAAATTAGTTTTGTGGATGCATGAATATTCCAATATTGTTTCTGTAATATTGTATTGGTCATGAACAGCTACCATAAAAACTCTTCGTACGAGCCCCAGATGGGCAAGAATGCATTGATATTTGATGATATCGGTTGATACTTCATTGTGACACTTCATTGTGATATTTTCACTAAACAATTTTACAAAAACGCAACACGTGTTTTGCTACACAATAGCTTCTTCAGGCGTGTCTTCACGACTACACATCAGATTTTTATGAAAATGACGAAATTTTACCAATACTACAATCGGTTAAATCGTATCCAAAGCATTATTTGAAGCATTTTCCATCAAGCAAGCTACGGTGTTAGCGAAACGCATCTAGAAATGAGGATGTTTATGGAAATTATTCGATTATATTATCATGGACGCGAACAATGAATACACAATTAGTTTCCAATTACAGATATTCTAAAGTTCAACAGAACTGAACCATGATAACCCAATTGACATGTATAAAATTCAGCTTTTGTGTTATAACGTAACATTGATTGATTGAACGTATAACCTAGATTCAATGTAGACAGTTGTGTTTTGCACTTTCGCCACCATGGCGCTGGCATCTGATTTTGAATTTCCATTTGGAGAAACATCCTCTTATAATTACCAAATTGACATGTATAAAATTCAGCTTTTGTGTTATAAGGTGAGTACAGTTACAGTTTATGGAATTTCAGGGTAATCGGCAAGGGATTTCTACAGTTCTCTACCTATGATGGGTCCATGCTTTGATAAACTTTCAGCTCTGATAAACTTTCAGGTCTGGTATTCAAGGGCTTTCATGCTATGGAATCGTTGGGAAAAATAACAAAAAACGTTATTGAATTCAGTTGAAATCCTTAATCCAGCAACCCGTCAATCATCCAGAGAAACCCATCAGTAGTAACTGCAGCACGAGTCAATTTTCTCGTGCCGACAACTAATACACAAGACATCAGCAATTCCGTGGAGAAAATGGAATACGTAATCCCAATCATTTCCCGGTGGGAATCCAACAACCTTAACGTGCTTCTGACAAGTAATGAAACCCGTGACGTGTGACATGTACGACTAAATAACGTTCATTTGGCGAAACACCCTCACCCAGCGTTGGAAAACGATCTCGTGCCCTATTTTGCATATAACGCACTGATTTCAACTGTTTCTATATGTGTGTGGAGCAAGAGCTCTTGGATTTATTTCATGGGAGGTTGCGAACAAGCAGATGCGACTCCAGTTGAGAGTGAATTAGGGGCTGGAAGAATGTACTTGATTAGACAATGAACGTATTTTGTTATTTCCTCCGAAATTCAATTGATACTGTCAAGTATGAATATGCGGAGGTTTTTTTAATTGGATCGAATGAGCCACATTTTAACTACATTTCAGACCATTTATTCATTGAGATTAGCAGATAGAAACAGAAAAATACTTTATGATAAACTATATAGTTGAAATGGAATCCTGAAGTGATACATGAATATGATTCAAATTCTACAGAAAAAGGAAGTATTCTATAAGGTTTTCCAACAGGGAGTTCCGAACTTTGACAATTGACAAAATAGACAAATGAATA
>NW_019289872.1:124899-238533 GCF_000500325.1 Leptinotarsa decemlineata
TGGAGTGCCGATTTGAGTTTGATCACACTGAACAGCAATATTTCCAATATTTTGTTCTCAAAAAAACGATTTTTCATATATAATTGAACACTGATTGATATTCCTCGATTTACTCTTAATTTTCCCAAATTATCATACACTCAGTCCACATACTGAACTCATTCCTGTCAAAGACGAACGTCTCAACTCCAAAGAATTCTATTCCTTATAATCCATCCTCGCCCACTGCCCTCCAAACCCTTCTGTCCTGGGAAACTTTCTCAATTAACAAATGGCAGAGCTGAAACGGAACACTCGGCATGACTGATTTCCCATAATGCGGACGCATAATAACAACTATTCTTGAACCCGAAACGTCGTGTAAAACACAAGACAGCCTTGCAAATGAGCGCATCTGCGAGAAATCGGCCCAGAAGGGCGTAAGAAACTGTTTTCGCGGAGCGATTGTTATGCCATGTGCATGTCTGGATCGGATACAATGGAGAGATGGCATCTAAGAAAGTTTCGGGAAGGGGGATATCTGAGAAAGTGTAACTGTTGTGTCCAGATTTGGTTGAAGTTGGTATCGTTCCAATAACTTATTTGATAGGAAATGAAAAAATATGTTATTGAATTGTAAGGCATTCATTCATAACGTTGCGCGATCTATCGATGGCATTCGATTGTCTTTCGCATACTATTCTGCTTATGAAACTTTCCTATTATGGTATCCGTGGACTGTCCTTTGATTTCTTTGAATCCTATTTGCACGATAGATCACAGTGTGTATCATTACATGGAATTAAATCGAATGTGAAATCTGTCAAACATGGTGTACCCCAGGCTTCTGTACTGGGACCAATCTTGTTTATACTATATATAAATGACCTATACTGCCATATACTTCCTAAAAAATTTTTTCTTTTTGCGGATGACACCACTTTGGTGGACTGTCACGGTAGTGTTAATGATTTGAGTGTTTCTGCTAACGCCACCATGAAGTCTACAAGTAACTGGTTTGTTTCAAATAGACTTCTCCTTAATGAGGCTAAAAATCAAAATCTTATAATTTCGACAAATACGTATTTAACTTCAGGTAAAAGTGTTAAGCTACTGGGGATTCATACAGACGACAGATTGAACTGGTCATGTCATGTTGACAAACTGGCCAAGAAATTATCATGTGTAATATTTATGATTCGTAGACTGAAGGAATTCGCCGGTATCAGAGCGGTCAAATCTTCGTACTTCGGGCTGTTCCATAGTCACATGGCATATGGCGGCATAGTGTTGTGGGGGGATTCTTGTCATTCAAAAAAAATTCTACATTGCAGAAAAGAGTTATACTTCTAATATCTAATGCCAATTTTAAAGATCATTGTCGCCCACTTTTTATTCAACTCAAAATTATGCCACTTCCTACAGCTTTTGTATATGAAACATTGATTGAAATTCATAAAAATAAATCAAAATACATTTTACAATCGCAACAACTTGAATATCCTACAAGATCAGGAAATCTGATGAGAACTGAGAGATTTAGACTGAGCACCTCACAAAATAATTCATTGAATTTGAAATTCTATAATAAGTTACCATGTCACATAAAACAACTCAGTTTCTACTGTTTCAAGCAAAAACTGAAATAATTTTTTTTGAATCACTGTTTTTATTCTACAGATAAATACATGTTATACAACATAGATAATTCATGTGACTTTGAGTGAGTAACAATTGTTCTCATTTTTAACATTAGTAGATTGTTTGTTTTTATTATTATGTACACTGTTCTGTTATACAAGCATTGTGATAGTTTGATTTGTATATATGACGTCATATTTATAAATTTTTGTGTTTTGACTTGCTACAAATATTTGTTCAAATGTATCACGTATCCAATAAACTATTCTATTCTATCCTATTCCATTCTATTAATTGACTCACTTCTGTAATTTTGGACAGTCATTTAAGATGAGGTCTCCATATAAAATATTTGGTGTACAAATTACATTGTATATAACACAAATTCATTGCGATAACGAATGCAATCTCCAATGCGAATACTTCTTTTTGATGGCGTCTTATTGAACAAATTCTGAACAAATCAAAGCTTATGATCCTGATTTTGAAGGCTTTCCAACCTGCCTTACAGAAAGGGGGTTGAGGTTAAGAATACACTGAGATAATCTTCCGAATATCTAAAGACATATCGTTTCCCTATCAGTCTGTTTGGTTTTTGGGGACAAGCATCGGGAGGTAGTTGTTTGTGCTGTAGTTATGCTTCTGTACCATGTGTTCATCATTCCTAACACAGTCATCATTTCCTTCTATACATCCGATTCCAAGTTGCAGTACTGATTCGACTGAATCTCCTGGGGTACTCAGTGACTGGCAGTTACATTCTGCAATGAGGTTTCTGCAACCATTTTGGCCTTTTGGTTGGGAGGGGCTATTTCTTCATGACATCAGAAGAGATATTCCATTACTACCATGAGGTATTTGTTACCAGATGTGGCCTCTGAAAGTGGTCCAAGAATGTCAACGGTGATTCTTTCGAAAGGTTATCAACTGAGGTGCTGCTTCAACTTTTCTCTTAGCCTTGTCTTCGGACCCTGCTTCGAAGAGCATAGGCCACAGAGCCTGCATCACTCCTCTCCATCTTGGCGACAATTGATTCACTCTCGCTTTTCAATCTATTTTTGACAAATTAATTTGCAGGTAGTGGTTCCTCTAGTTGACTACCGAAAAATCAATTAGGATAATCATTATTCAACAAACAAAGTCCACATCGGACCAAAAAACTTTAGGTATATAAACAGCTAACCCTTGTCTTTAGATTCAGTATCAATTTGATCAGGGATTCCAACCCGTCCTTGAATTTATACTAATGCGAGATAGCAGTCACAGAGTGTTCTCCGTTTTCCACATTACTTCCATTTTCCTCACTTCATTAAAATTGATAGATATGAGCAAAACAAACCTCAAAGCCAAACGCCAAAGTGCAGACTCATCGTATGTTAATATTTCTGTCATCACAGCGAAAACTTCTGAATATTCATTCGAGTACAATTAAAATATTTTAATGAGGCGACGGCGATACAACAAGCTTCAGTTTATACAACTTCATAACTGAGTGCGTGTTATTGTATAATTATTCAAATTTACTTTCAATTCTTGTTGTGGGGTTAACCCTTTCGTGGTTTTGGTTCATTGAAACTTTTACAATTGTCTTCGGGTTTGGGGGCATGAAGAAATTAAGGGTCCAAGATGTGAATATTGTGAAATTTCAAATGACATTTCGCAAAATACAACATATGTTTCAGTATACAGTAATTTTTCAGCATGTAAAGTTTTGTTTTTTCTGTTTTTGTGTTGGATAGACCAGGAATATTTGAACTGACTGCTACTTCCAAACACATATTTTTTTGTTATCGAAGATAACCCCAAACAATTAAGTTGATGTCTTTCAAACGAAAAGACTAATTAAACATTGCCAAATTATCTTTTTGGATAGAAAGCATGTTTTGAACCGTGATCATGATATATTTCTTCTGGTAGAGAAAGCATTGAAAATATTTTCCATCTATGAATCTGGCAGGTAAA
Source organism: Leptinotarsa decemlineata (assembly GCF_000500325.1). Lineage (NCBI taxonomy): Eukaryota > Metazoa > Arthropoda > Insecta > Coleoptera > Chrysomelidae > Leptinotarsa > Leptinotarsa decemlineata. The sequence continues at coordinate 128,482 of NW_019289872.1, forward strand.
GGTTTGCCTTTTATATATCGGGATTTGGCAACCCTGGTGTTGCAATCTGGCAACGGACAGCTCTATCATAAAGTTGAACATTTTTGAGCTTATACGTACTTATACCTATCGTGAGATTGAGACAACCTTAGGCATTAATGGACCAGCATACATTCAATATTGCATAAACATTTGACTGTCAAAAAAATTTGTTCGCGTTGGATTCCACAACATTTGTCAATCGCTCAAAAAAAGGCTCGTGTCGATTGGTCGAAGGAAATGTTAAAAAAATACGACCGCGGTGCTTCGAAACACGTCTATGACATCGTGACAAGTGATGAACCGTGGATTTACGCGTATGAGCCCGAAAGTAAACAGCAATCGACTGTATGGGTTTTTCAAGATGAGCCAAATCCAAAAAAAGTTGTTAGCACACGAAGCACTTCCAAGCAAATGGTCGCCTGTTTTCATGGAAAAACTGGACATGTCGCAACCGTACCACTAGAACAACGCAGAATAGTCAATTCTGAGTGGTACACAACCATTTGTTTACCAGTTGCCTTCCAAGAAATCAGGGAAACCAACCGCCGAGAAGACGGATCATTCTTCACCACTACAATGCGAGCTCTAACACATCGGCTCAAACAACTGCATTTTTGAGCACCCAACACATCGATTTGATGAGTTATCCGCCGTATAGGCCTGACTTGGCACCCAATGACTTCTTTTTATTTCCGCCCGTGAAAAACAAACTGAAAGGTCAACGTTTTTCGACACCTGAAGAAGCCGTTGCTGCATTCAGAATGCATGTTTTGGAGATACCTCAATTAGAGTGGCAAAAGTGCTTCAACAATTGGTTCAAACGCATGCAAAAGTGTATAGATCTTCATGGGGAATATTTTGAAAAACAATAAACTGATTTTCGATGATTAATATTTGTTTGCGTTCTCTAACCCCGAAATATAAAAGGCAACCCTCTGTACCAGGCTGAAAATAGTGACTTATTGTCTTTTATTTCCTTGATCGCCAGAAGAAAACAAAAAAGTATTGAAAATACGTGTAGATATAGGCCTGAGGGAATTGAATGAACCTCTGTGACAAGAGAAATACTATATTCTTGCTAGATATATCAACATATGTGATGCAAGGATCCACATCACTGAAGAAGTCGAAGTTATTGAAGCTATGAATCAGTGGCGTTGCGTGGGTTTTTGCTGCTTGGGACCGACCGGAAATACGCTGCCCCTTGTTATTTATTATCATAGTGAAATATAAATGTATGAATATACATCATTTCCAATTTGATTTCAACTTGAGAGTCAGCGGAACACAGCTGTTTCAGTCAGTTGGGCATCATCAGTACCGAGGAGGCAGTCGTCGATTGAAGACAAAATGTGGAAAGTCGTCTTGGTTTAGGTCAAGTTGTAGCCTGGCTCCCTTACCCTTTCAATTGATGTTTTTCAGAGGGACAAATGGGTCATGACTGATGGTGGGATGGCGATATGAATGTCCTCAGATATCAGTGCTATCCTTCACGGTGTACTCCTACCTGGTTGGGATGGGATGGATGAAACTACTACGCTAGCAGAATTTCTCTATCTAAAAATATCCAAGAGGAGTCTTGGAAGATTGTAAATCTCTTGAGAGGAAAACACAAGTCTGAAACAGTAAACACAAACCTAAAATCCAACGAATTCAACTCTTACTATTGCCCCGTCGCAGAAAATCTCGCAGCTAAAATTTCCCGTAAGTCTGATCCGCTCTCATATTTGGACAGATTACTGCTCCAACCAACTTTTTTTTTGTACCAACTGATTTTATCGAAGTAAAAGAAGTCATGAGTGAAATAAAAAACAAATCCTCCTCGGGATGGGACGATATTTCAGTGAATAACCTTCTCAAATTACCTGATATAGCTCTGAATGTACTAGCTAAAGCAATTAACTTGTCGTTGTCCCGTGGGACATTTCCGTCATGCCTCAAATTGGCAACTATCATTCCCTTTCACAAGGGTGGTGATTTCGAGCCGCCTTCCAGCTACAGACCAATTTCTATACTACCTGTTTTGTCAAAAATTGTCGAGAGAATTATGAAGAGGAGAATGACAGCATTTCTCAAAAAATTCAATATTCTAAGTAACCGCCAATATGGATTTCAATGTTCTAAGAACACTCAGGACGCCATTTTCACTTTCTTAGAATCTCTTTATATTGATTTAAATGAACGAGAGGCTACGGCGGCGATATTCTGTGATTTATCAAAGGCATTCGACTGCGTAAATGATGGAATACTGCTCCGTTAACTTGAAGTTTATGGATTTCGAGGCACGGTACTGTCCTGGCTCAGGTCGTACTCATCGGAACGTGGCCAAATTGTATCATTTAATGGTAATAAGTGTGGAAAGCACGTAATTGAGAGTGGAGTTCCTCAAGGATCAGTTTTGGGCCCGACTCCATTTCTCATTTATATTAACGACCTCACCAACTTAGACAGCAATGGTGAAATTACTATTTTTGCAGATGATACATCGATTCTATGGCACAACAAAAGCTCTTCAGAGTTTAACTACCACATAAGCATAGATATAGAGAAAGTTAAGAATTGGTGTGATTCCCATCTTCTAACTTTCAATATAAGCAAAACAACTATCATAACATTTAAGGGCGACTTAGATGGTTTATTTGGATAAGGAACATATCTCCATTTTTACGGATAATAAATTTCTGGGACTTCTGATTGATAATAAATTGAAGTTTGGTAACCATATTACAAAACTATGCAATCGATTAGCTTCAGGTTGCTTTGCGGTTCGTGTCGTTGCTAATGAGTTGAATTTGGGTATAGCGAAGAACGTATACTACGCACTAATAGAATCTCATCTTCGTTATGGAATCTGCTTCTGGGGCGCTTGTGCTCAGTATTTATTTGAAAGAGTATTGATTTGATATTTTGAAAAAATTGTTCATCTGTTAACGGGGGATATGGAGGGCTCCTTCGATGGATTGTCGGAGCCTTCTATATCGCGAGGGGTCGTCTACAGCTTAATCTATAGTTTTCCTAACTAACGGATTAACGTGAGTTTCTGCGCAATCAAAAACTCGCTGATTCCTCGACCGAATGGACTACCGAATGGAAGGCAGTTGCAATCTCTGCGAATGGCTTCATTCCGCACGAACCACGGAGCATTCACAATCATCCGTATTATCTTGTTTTGCAATCTCTCCAGAATGGAGATATTAGACGAAGCCGCCTATCTCCAGACGCCTGAAGCATACATAATGACAGGCTTGAACATCGTGTTATAGATGGTAATTTTATTTTTGAGGCTTATTTTAGATCTTCTGTTGATCAGAGGGTACATACTAGCTATATGGCCCTCTATCCTTGTTTTAACGTATACAATATGCGAATTCCAGGTGAGCCTACGGTCTATTTGAAGGCCGAGGTACATTACCCGCGCTTGCCAGTTGAGCGCCCTTCTAGAGACCCTCACTTTCCTAGCCGGAGAAGATATCGTTCTTCCCATGGTTATTGCCTAAGTTTTTTCTGGGTTCACTCGGATCTTCCATTCGAGAGCTCGAAGTTGTCCAATGCGCGTTGCATGTAGACGATACCGAGCTTCCGACCAATGGAAGTTGAGAGGAGAGCCGTAGAGAGACACTTTCACACGCTCGGACCTCGGGAGGTCGCTGGTGTAGAGCGAGTATTACGTGGGAGAGAGCACAGCTCCCTGTGGCACCCCAGCGATGATCTCTCTGTTGTCAGACAGGATGCCCTCTACTCTAACCTGAAATGTTCTGTCAGGAAAGACCCGATCCATCGGATCAGTGCCCAAGGCAGGTCGAACGCGTCTAATTTGTGTAGAAGGCCTTCGTTCCAAACACGGTCGGAGGCCTTCGAGATGTCTAAAAGGACAATATGAACTTTGCGGTTACTGATCAGTTCCTGAATAGTGTTATCGACCAGTCTCAGAGCCTGTAACTCGGTGGAGTGGTCCCTCCTGAATCCGAATTGTTCGTTAGGCAGAACATTTCGGTCCTCAACTTCTTCGTTGAGTCTTTGCAGAACGACTCTTTCAGCCAGCTTAGCCGCCGACGAAAGCAGACTAGTTGGGCAATAGTTCTGTGGGAACAGTGGGTTCTGACCCTATTTCGGGAGCATGACGACGATTGCATGCTTCCACCTTTTGGGGAAGTATCTGTGGGCCAACGAACTGTTTATTATATTGAGAAAGTTCTCGACGCAGTTGTCTGGGAAGGTTGGTTATTGAATAGACCCCCGGAGCTTTCTTGTCCTTTGCGGCCTTGACGTAACCCTTCAGCTCTTCCACAGAAGCCGGGCGGATGTTATCGTCGTCATCTTTTCTGAGGATGCGGTGAACCCGATCTTTCAATAGCAAATCGCGATCGATGTCATCGTTGTCGTCGACCTTAAGTTGAAACTGACGTTCCATCGTGTAGGCAAAAGCCAGCGCTTTGTCGGCGGGGGAGTAGCACACTCCGCGCTCTCCGTGAATGGGTTAGGGAGCAGCCTTCTTCGTCTTCAGTCTGCGGGTGATTCGCCATAGCTCGTCATCCCCAGGCTCAAGGGATTCCAAAAGCTCCTCCCACCTTTCGTTCCGATGATCAATGATGGCCTGTTTAACTTAATTTGCCATTCTGCTTGCCGCAATTTTATCCCCTAGGAAAAGGGTTCGCTGATAGAGCCTTCTCTGGCGATTTCTCTCCCGTATCAAGGCTTGGATACGCGGGGGAAACTCATTGTAGCTCTTCAGCAGACACTCCTCCCTAGAGGTGGTCGCTCGCAACGCAAAAGATAAAATGTGGAGAACCAAGATGCGTACTTGATGAAAATAACCGCGTAAACGCAGACGAGACGTGAGTGGAATCACCTATCGGTGTGCCACCCAAGTTAGCTTACCAAGTTTGTATGTCGGTGTTGGTGGTTTTCTGAAATGCTACCGAAAAACTGTTTTAGCTTGTTGGACATCTTCAGTACCGGGCAGGCGGTCTTCGATTGAAAACAAAATGTGAAGAACCAAGGAGAGTACTTGATAAAAATAACTGAGTAAACGCTAGCGTGATATAAGTGGAATTACCTACTGGTGTAACATCCAAGTTGGTTTGCCAAATTTTTATGTCAGCGTTGCTTGGTCAAACCACCAACGCTGACATATACTAGAGCCAACTAGAATCTCCTAACGCTGATAACAAAAAAACTTGACTAGTGAATCAACGTAGCGTTTTGAATTAAGTGAATCGTTGATTACCGCCAAATATGGGCATCACCTTCAGCCGGGTTTCAACGATATTATAACATCAGTTAAGATGAACTCGGATTGAGTCTACCCTTTACGTGCTATTTTTACCGCGAAGTCTTTTACGCAACCATCCATATCTATATGTATATCATTATCTATATCTATAGCACCAATGGCTAGGCACGTACGTAAAATTGCGCGAACGATTTTGAATAACAGTATTTTTTTTACATTTTCCAAATTAATAAATTGGCGCTTCCTGCCACCCCCTTTCTTATGCCGGCTAGGGCCGTTGCCCCCACTGCACCCAAGCTACGTCTCTGCTATGGATCATGGCGAATATCCAGTTTGGCTTCTCTATTGATCTGATTGAAATGTTTTTCATTTTTCATTTCAATATATACTGGGTGTTCATTAAACATGAAATGAAAATGTTAATAATAATAATAATAAATCTGCTCAGTCAGTAGATGAACCATGCCGATTCTGTGACACCGGAAATTCAACTAACAAAAGAAATAAAGTACGTCGTTTTCCGTGCGTTTTCGATCGTTTTCTGTGCGTTTTCGACCGTTTTTCGTGTGTTTTCGACCGTTTTTCATGCGTTTTCGTGCGTAACCGTCACATACTTGACCAACTGTGCCATGAAAGCGCTACACGAAACGTATAACGTATAACGTTTTTTCGTATAATGCTTTCGAGTAACGTTTTTTCGCGTAACGCTTTTCGTGTAGCGCTTTCGTGGCGCAGTTGGTCAAGTATGTGACGGTTACGTACGAAAACGCACGAAAAACGGTCGAAAACGCACGGAAAACAATGTACGTCATTGCTTCTGTTAGTTGAATTTCCGGTGTCACAGAATCGGCATAGTTCATCTACTTCATTCATTGACTGTTAGGCGGAATGAAGTTCGCCGAGTCCGCTAGTAATACAGTAATAATACATTTGATACGAAAACCACAAGGAACAATTTTCAGCAAACTTCATTATCATTTTTCTGGATAATGTCTTTGAACCTGAATCAAAAGATTGGTTAACGAAAAATGAGATGATGAAAACATTAGATTCAGTGAGAAGCATCCAATGTTTTGAAAACATTTCAATTAGGAACTTTGGTTTGTTCACGTAACCATTCATCCAGAAATGGGCCACATCGCCAAACTGCTCCAGAGCCCAGTTAGCGAATACACGTCGTTGTCTTCAGTGGTGGTATTATCATAATCAAAGCCATAATCAAATAGTGAAGTGAAATGAAGGCTTGTTAAAAATGCCTCAACATGCAAATAGCGAAACCTTGTTACGGCATATTCCTCCCTGCAGTTTTAGACATATATTTGAAGTTTAAAGAGGCGAACGCCGGATCCAATGAGAAGGGCCTGATTTGCATACGTCGTGTCATGAACGACACAAGCGATTTAATTAACGGTTGACAGTTTAACGATCTACTCCAGGCTTTTACTGGATTGCCAGAAAGCTATTTAATTACCTCGCAAAATGACGAACGCCATGAAAATCACGCCGCGGAAGGCTTTGATATTAACTGTCTTCGAGTCAATTTATGTGGGTTTCGAAATAAGTGTTGATATGATTTTTTACTTTTGGAAGCAGCTGGGTAGCTGGCACTGATAAAATACGTTCATTTGAATCAATTTAGCGTTTACTCATTTGCGCCTGGTAAATCGAACAACGGTACCCGGTACAGTAAATAGAACATTATTGTATAGTCGAAGTAACCGGTATTGTACATACTTAAAGTGTCGGCGCTCTCAAAGTACAAAAAAACCAATACAGAGAAATAAAGCCGCTGCCAACTAGTCCACGTTGACTGTAGACTTGGTGGTTTGTACTGGATAATTTTTACTAACCGAGTTTTATGATTGGCTGAAGAGTCATAAAATTAAATTTGAAGTCATGTTACGGTGACGAATAGAATGCCAGCCGTCGTGTTGTCAATGTTCAGTTCAGGACTGATCGCGATTTAAGTGTTGAAATTCGATATTGGTGCATGAATGAATGAATGAATGAAAGTTTATTGACTACCTTACATTACATAATGTTTGTAGTAAGTCCAAATAATATCTAAAAAGAGTACAACACATAGAGAAACAAAAATAAGATAAAACAAAATTTTAAAATGTAGTATACTGCTACTAGCTATTGTGAAATGTCGCAGTGGCGAAAGAGTACTTCAATATGAGCAATTTAACGCGATTGTATTCTCTTCTATTGAAAGGTAATTATCATACAGCGGTTGATATTGAACCACGATCTGTCTATCTCTTCGGGTTTTTTTTATAACTGACATATTTAGTTGCGTGGGTTATACTGATACAACTCACCCCCAATTCACCACCCGAGGCAAACATCATTTGCCCCGGCTCAGATTATATTATTCAAAAATTTAAGTGATACATTAGCATACATTCTCGCGCGGATGAACTTTCCAGTGTGTGTACACAATTTCTCCGGCTTTCTGATGGAGTAACAAGACCAGCACATTTGTTTGACTTACAAATTAGACGCGCTTGGCTTTCCATCAGCAGCACTTGGCTCACTTCGTTTCTTAATGGAATTATCGCTAGGGAGTGTTTGCTTTGCTGGAGCAATTGCAATGGTACGAGCAATTAGTACATTCGTACTCTACCGGGCGTTTGTGAGAAGGCGCCAAAGGATTCTGGTGGATTTTGAGGTGGTTAAACTTTTGTATGTGTAGGAAAGAGGCTTTGAAGCCAAATAGTGAGAAAGATTTGACTCTGAGTAGAAATCAAACTGCGAAAACATGTTTCTGACTCATTAAATTCCATCAGTGCAGTGTAGCCAACTGCATAGATGGAAAACATCTTCATACCAAAAAGAGCCGACTCGACATTTGTGATTTTGAACAAACGAAGAATATGGAAAAATAAACGAAGGGAACCTCAAAAAAGCTCGGGAAAGCTTGTCTTTGAGGTGTTTACATTTGGAGTCATTTCAAACTTTCATTAACTGGGTAAAGGGTCAATCACCAAGCACCAACGAATTGACCTTGTTAATTTTTGTCCGTATTTACACATATATACGCACACATATACACATATAAACGCACAAAACAACTTTATATACATAAACATATCATAGGTACTCTTATATTTACTCACTGAGTTTATATATTTTCTGGGAAAATAGTGGCATGGATTGTGTGTCTCTCAACCATTTTTTAGTACTTTCTTGAAAGGACGAGAATGAAAGAAACTTCTCAGGGCTACTGGAATAATTAATATTACTGGAGTTTTTTCCCAACATCAAATCGTTATTTTTAACAAAGATTAACGAAGTTCCTAGTTTAATCTTCCTCTTGAAGATGATCACTTGGTGATCGAAACACGTGCCGAGGTGTTGAAAATAATGATTTGGTGTTGGGAAAAAACTCCAGTAATATTCATTACTACACCGAAGGTTCAAAACAGTGCATCATAAGTACTGGAATAATGTTTAAAAGTCGTGGTGCCATATAAGCAAAGTATCTCTGTCCAATTGCTTTTCTTGCTCGCGGTAAGTGTATAGTTAAGTTCATTTCTAGTTTTGTGTATATGATTGACGGTTTGTATACTAATTTTTTTTGGTCGCTGTAAAGCATTAGTATGTTTTTTGCATACAACTTCGTGCGTTCTATGAGAAGTACCAATAGATCTATATCATCGCCAACGATAATGGTAGTATTATTTATTGATTTTTCATTGCTGTTTCAACGTCAGCACCATCACGTGATTGTCTGGTAGAAATACCAACTTTTTCGAAACTCTCAATGATCATTTCAATTGATTTTCTTTTGTTAAATCGATTAGATACAAACTTTTCTTGACTGATAGGAACTTCCATCGATTCATTTGAAGTGCACTTCACAAGATGTAGAAACGGCTGCGGTTCGTCTTAGTTGTTCCATCGCTTTGATATGTTTACTGGTATCGGAGTAACTATCAAAAATGACAACAGTATTTTAACCAAAATTTTTTGATAAATAATTAATATATTTGTTAATGATAACATTGAATGTATAATTTTTTTGCTATACAACACGATGCACGCCCGAGTAGAAGTTAGAAGTTTTCAGAAAACTTAAATACATTGATGAAAAGCAATGTTTCATATAATATAACATAAATCTTACATAACTTATTCATTAAGGACATTAAAAACAACAGTACAAAAATAACATTTCCAAACGCTCAAAGGTGCGAACTTGTTTCCTCCTTTTCATAAAATAGGATGTATGCATCTCCACTCACAAGCGATTTTGGTGAAATTGGTGCCACGTGCTAGTATAAGGGTGTCTGCAGAATGCTGTACAATGTCCGCTGTAGGTAGATGCACTGTGATTCGAAAGTGCATATAGATTATAACGATAAGGAGTCACATTTTCTGCGGCATAATTGTTCATGTCTAATCCATCTAGAGGAAATTCCATGGCAACATTCAACTCGCCTCTAAATCTTTCTATTTGAGAAAATCTTTCAAAATGAATGACTGAAATACGGGGACACTTATGGATCGATAGAGACTTTGTGCATTTTCTTCTTTCCTTGCAACTTGAACACGTCGGTTTTTCATGTCCATCCAAAGTTTCCTCTCTTGTGAAGAAATCCAAGCACTCTAATAAATTCAATTGGCCAGTTCTTTGTGGTATGGGTAGTGACAAATCCCAAAAAGGATCGTAGGTTACAGATGAGTTGACGCCTTATATGTATACGGTATACAATACCCTATGTGAGTGCATTCTACTCGCATTCTCAGCGCTCTAGTCCGAAAACGGTTGACTTAACAGAAAAATACAGGAGCCATTTTTTGTAGATAATCGTATGAAAAATAATTTTTATAATGACTTTTATTGACTTTCGAAACATAGGTCGCGAAATATTCGCGAAAAACTGATTTTCGTGACCTTTTGACCCTTATAATTTTTTTAGCCGGCATGATATCGATGTCGATTTTTCACATCTTCATTAAAACGCTATAATGAAGGTGTATACCAAATTCAAGCTCAGTAGGAATTTTTCCGCAGATTGAGGTTTGAAAAACCTAAAATGACTGGATTAAGAAGTTACAGCATTATATTACTATAGTTCATGTCTCGGGATTGTTATATCGTTTCCATAAAATGAACATACAGAAATCTCATCAGAGTGAGTAATATAACACAATACAAGCATTACAAAGCCTAGATGAATTTTATTCATACAAATAATTGAAATCTAATGAATTATGTCAGACAACAAGTTTTATATTACCTTGAAATTGATTTGATTTGATTTCAGCTTAGCTTAAGTTTCTGATTAGTCCCATAAATGTATGTAATTAGTGGTGAATAAAGATTTGATCAATTTCATCCTGAACCGAATCACCGATGGGGTCAGTTTAAGTCAAGTGTGAACTCTGTGATTCTGAATTTAACCCCTTGAACGCGTCGTTTTCTTTCAACCCATTGAAATATTCTGTTTTAGCAATCACTAACATCCAAGGTAAATAAATTGTTTGCTCCAATCAACAGGGCTTTTAATTGCTTCCTTAATTAATGAAAGACAGCAAAGTCCGATTCGTATATTTATTTGCAGAGTGTAGTGAAAACGTGGAGAACAACTACTAGTTCCTGCCTTTCAGTCGAACATTCGGGGTCCATTGTGAGTTGGCTGCTTGGTTTTGAATCGTTTTCAGCTGATTAAGTTGGAAGTGAATGTGAAGGATGATGAATGCGAAAGGAGTCAGTCTGGATTGGGTTTTAAACATAGAGGGACAAAGGATATTTCCAGATTTTCGGTTTAATTGGGATTAATTGATCGAGAGAGTTGAAATGAGTTTTAATTGGAGATTCTCAATTGAAATAATTATGTTCGGAAGGGTTTGAATTTGAGTGGTACTTTTGAAGACATTGTAAAATTGATTATACAGCTTCAAAATGAACTAGAATATTCCTCTTCTTGAGCACTCTCCAAAAAAATTACAGGGGTTACAGAAAAAACTTCGAACTATCATTTCTATGATTCTGTACCCACATTGATCGAATTTATTATACTGTAACGTTTACTTACTCGTTTCTGGATGTCGAGCAAGAAAACGATAGATTTGCCCAGTTGGAATGGCAAGCTCTTGATCTGCGGAGGCGCAAGGGCACAGATTTTTCAATAGGAATTCAACTATGAGTGCTGGGAAGGGTTACCAAATTGAAAGCTCTTATTTCAACGCCTTCTACAGAAGTTTCTAGAAATACTGTACCCCTTTCCAACACTTGCTACTGTGGAACAACTTTGTTATACCGGGATAGGAGACACTTCAAGAATTTTAAAAGGGTTTTACATGCCCAACCTCAAAATGAATGAATTAACAGAAATACGGAACGGATATTGGATATGAATGATCAACGGTATGGAAAAATCACAGTGTAAATGTTCTGAAATTTTCTACTCTTCCCAATGACGACCTTAATAAGAATAATAACAAGATACAGGGTCTTACCCTAGGGTTTGATGCACCAAAGCTCACAAATTCTGATCGACTTTGATAGGAATAATATCGAAATACAGGGTCTTACCCTAGGGTTTGATGCACCAAACCTCACAACTTCTGATCGAAATCCTATTTCCAGAGATCACCACGAACACTCAAAGCTTTTGTTTTACACTCCTTCAAATAGTCTCCTCCGATTCTTGAGATCCAGAACTCCAGCAGTCTCTAGTGATAGCCCCGCTAAACCTATATATTACACTGCAGCCAGACATATCTAAGACGATCTCCTTCTTGGATTCAATTCATTCAAGTGTGTTCGTTGACTGGTCTCTGGAGCAGTTGACGACTGACCCCAATTTCCATCTAAAAATCATCTCAAGCGATAAGGTCCATTACTGGATAAAAGAGTACGTGAACAAACAAAATTGTCGAACGATACCATTCCACATGAGACCCAAGAACATCCAATGCATCCCGTGAAAGTCACTGTTTGGTGTGGATTTTGGGCTGGTGGCTCATCAGTCCATATTTCTTTGAGAACTACCTTGGCTAGGCCATCACTGACAACGGCAAGCACTATAGGTCGATCATCATCAACTTCTCTTGGCCTGACTTGGATGATCTGAACACCAACGACATGTGGTATCAACATAACGGCGCTACGTGCTACACAGCTCATGCCACATTGAATATTCTGCACGAGCGATTTGAGAACATGGTCATCTCACGTGGAGGTGATGTGGACTGGTCACCGAGATCGTGCGATTCGACTCCGTTAAACTTTCTCTTATGGGGTTCTTCCAAGTAGAAGGTGTATGCAAATAGGCCACAAATCAGAGCGACCCTCAAAGCCAACACAACTCATGTTTTCGGTCAAGTTCAGCCTGATATATGGCAAATTGGACGTTTCGGATGCGCTCCACCCAGAGAAGGGCATCAATAGGTCTTGCAATTGAAGCTCTTGGCTTCCACCAAGCAACGCCTAAATTGGTAGCAAATTGCCAAAAACGAGTCTCCTCGATAGGAAGACTTAACAAATTGTCTCTGGTCTGGATTCCTGGACATACTGGCCTGGATGGCGATGAGGCTGCACCCCTTGCAAAAGAGGGTGCTGCAAGCAGCTTCATCGGACCAGAACCTGTCATTGGCATCGCTTCAGGCTTTGCCAAACAAAGATTGAACACCAGGATGGCAAGAAGATTTAAGGATATCTGGCAGAATCTTACAGGATTGGCTCACTTCAAGGCGTTTATTCTCTTTCGAAGCTTGATACCAAACAGTTTTTGGACTACAGTATTGGTGAACTACGATGTCTAACAGGGCATCTTACATGTCACTGACATTTGAATTATCATATGCAGAGACTAGGACTGTCGGAAATCACTGTGTTGCCAACTGGATAAACTATAAAGTCGCTACACGTCAACCAAAACTCCGCTATACTTCTTCATATTCCGCTACGCTTGTATTTCTGAATCAGTTCGCGCATATGGGCTGTTCAAAATTAAACACCACGGAACTTACAGTTTGTAGTTTGTGTACCGTTCAGATAGAACAAAACTGAGCTGTCACTAGTGTCAGGAATCAGGATCATGCTAGTTTTCAACCGCGCAACTCAGTAGATGGTACCCAATTTTCTAAATTTACAGCAGTTCATTTTTTAAAGCTGTCGTCTTGACTTGATATTTCTTAGCTGAAAATAATGATTTTGAGAAGTAGAAATAAATATCAATTTGTTTACATACGTATAGTCACACTGATCTCTTTAACGATCATTCGCGACAGATCTAATTTATCCTTTCAAGTTGGAATCAGAACCAGTGTTGAGAAAAAGTTTGTTTGCAGCACTCCTTGTTTTTTATGAACATGTCTCGTTCCCGTCAATTTCAACTGCGGTAACTCTATCACTCGAGCTATAGTCAGATGAACTATCTTCCATTTCCACTGTTATTTGTTCCATATAATTTATAATACTCGAGACAGTCGGGACTTTTAGTTCAAGATATTGGAGGTTTTATGGTTTATGATATGAATGAAAATATCCAAAACTATTCTTCTTCTCGTTCATCATGTAATGGCCTCAGCTACTAAGACTATAACGAATTGACTGTGCATTCAATTATTCAAGTGCCAGCTGTCAGCTTCGAGTGCTGTCCACTGCCTCTTCTTCTTCCATATTTTTTTCAATATTGATTATTTGTAGAAAATTCCGCTACTTCATATTCAAATCCGCTACGCCGATACCGTCAAGTAAATTCCGCTACGGTTAACAACTCTAGAAGACAGTGTGTGTCGCCTCTGTTTGGAAAATTACGAAACAACAGAGCACATACTTTGTGCCTGCCCCACTGGGGACCGAATCAGGTTCTTAGAGTTCAGCAGAGCCGTACCTTACCATCTCACCTGAAAGACCACTCACCATACAAACAAATCGGCTCCGTTGCGAAGCTGGGATCATTTGGTCGAGTGTGAATAGGTGTGAACCACAGTAAATCCTCGCGGGTTGCGGTGTAGGGTCAAATAGACCCACTCACCTTGGACCTAACATATCCTAATCTAGGACTGTCAAACGAATAGAAAATATCGATGATATCTCACACACTTTGTTTTAGTTATATTTAACGATAGGAAGCGCTTGATGAAAAAACTCATACTTTCATTGCTTCTCATGTTTTTTATGATCGTATGCTTCACATGGTTTTGCGATTTTACGATTCAACGATTTTTTCCCATCCTATGATCTTCATGCTTTTTGACGATTTTTGATGATCCTATATCTTGATGATTTTGCCTGCTATTCATACGTATTCTCATGTACCCAAACCTTCGTCGCTGGCGGATTTTGCCAGCTACGGTATAATTTTCGTTGATGTGTTTGTCTTGGGTGCTCGACCACAAAGTTAATCAAGTAATGTCCTTTAATGTTTCTTCGAGGCGATATAGGTGTGAGAACGGAGACGGAAGCGTGGCCATTACTAGGCAGTTATGCAGATTCGCGGGCATTTAAATTCAGATCGGCCTTCGAAAGCCACTATCTTGATTAACGCTTGTTTTGATGGCACACCGGGTTGGTTTTATGAGTGTTGGGTAATATTTGGAGAACCAGGTTCGATGTTTTGGAAAGAGTGTATTCAGCATTGTTTCCTTTTCTTCAACAGTGAAAAAATATAATAGTATAATTCCACTTCCTCTGTAAAAAACATGGAACAGTAGTTTAGTGAGCACAAATACAATATTGATAACAGAAAAAAATAGGAATCAGACTCTTTTAAACGAAGTTGAAAAATCAAGTTCCCTGAAGAGGCAGGAGAGGAAATCTGTTGCAGACCAAAGTTAGTTTTGCATCATGGTGAGTTCTTGGTTTTTGATAGAACTCAGGTTCTCCATAATATAGGTTGTTTGGAAAGTTTTGTCCGCAAGTAAATACTCATTTAATTTATTCGAAATGGCCATCATTTGCTCTGTAATACCTAGCGAAAGCAATGTTTGGTAACATATATTCTGATTTCGGGAAGAGATTTCTTCAATTGAGATTTTTCCAAACGTCGAATTTGTCTCTCATACAATGTAAGATTATGGCTGAGGGATCGAGAGTGTTTATATAAACACTATTCATCGGCGTGGTTTGAAAAGATGCACGGTCAGATATATTTGTCACGTAGCTCAAGATGTAAATATGGGCATATCAATATCCCAGCATTGAAAGTTTTGTCAACTCAGCGAAACATGTTTTTTCTCTGATAGTGGAATGGTTTGAGGAACTGAGAGAAAGATTAATCCGTTGATTTCTTCTTGGCTTTTGAAAGAGGAAAGACAGAGAATTCTGAGAGCTCTTCGCCTGAGACAGCGGTCTTAGAGTGGTGCGAAAGTTTTTGGGGTAGTGAGTCTGCGTGAATTTTGAGTAGTTTCGCAAACTTCTCTCTTGACGGTCGCTCAAGGGTGTTATTTTTGTTTTGGGAGATAGTTTTCCTGGTTGGAATCTTTAATTTTTTTTTATTCTTGAAAATACGGGCGGTTAGAGCGATTTTGGGTAGTCTTTCATTCTGACGTAGGAATAAATGAGCGTTTAAGGTTCGATCCCACGCACCTATTGTCCGTGGGATCCTCGTCTTATGTTGACTACTTCGAGGATCATTTTTGATGCTAAAATCTCAGGAACGAAAGTTCGCAAACAAATGTCGAACAATCATTTCATTAACACTATCACTGTCAAATGCCTGGTTAATTTTTCGGGCTGATTAAATTCGTAAAGAAAAATTGGCTGAAAATCGTTTAACGACATCATATAGTGACAAACTGAAAAAGGGCAAACTTTGGAGAAAATAAACAGCATAGACTACAGAATTCTCTATCGATCACTATATACTGCGACACATATACTATATGAACAATCTGATATTCAAAGCTCCGATGAATTTTATGTGCATATGTTATTGAAATATGCGACAATTGTGATACTTTCACTTGTAATATCATAGAAGTCAAGTATGTAACAAACCATTTCTTGTAATACTTTCCCAAATCTATATTTAAATTTTTTCCATTTTTTTCACATAAATATCCTACTGTTGGGCAATGAAAACTATATAAATATTAGCATCACTATTATTATTATCATTAATATCAATACAATATCCTGGTAATCAAATTATCGAACCAAAATTTAGTCTACTATAGATTAAGCATAGATAAAATCTCTGAAAGATCTAAAATCCAGACATATATAAATGAAAAGTTTGGAATCACGAATAATTCTCAGACCCTTCACAGAAGTAGTTTTCAGAATGATTTCATTATTTGAATTTCAAACAACTGAGAACAACGTAATATTTTTTGAAAACGAAATTGACACACTTTTTTTCGAATGCATGTCAATAAATTTTTCTCCACAGTGATCCACTGAGTTATTGAAACCATTGTTGTATTTTGTATCAATTGAAGATGGTCTTCAATTGATTGTATAATTGTGAGTAGCTTCAAATTGTCAGCACATAATGAAAATTTGCAATGGTTGAAACAATGAATAATGTCATCATTATGAATCGAAAACAAAATTGGTCCAAAATGGGAGCCTTGAGGAACACTAGAGGTTACTCAAGATGGATATCGTATACAAGTACATTAATGAACGGAACAATTCTAAATCTATTACCGAGATAATATCCTCTTCTTCTCACATTCTCATTTTAATTTGTATCATCAACTCGTAAATGAACTCTGTATTAACGCAATTGCCATTGCCACCACTCGAACGTGATATTGTCTGTGATGTTGAATGTTGGAGACACTGTACACAACTAGTTTGAGAGTGATGGACATTTTTTGGCACCCGCAACACGTTCTAGTATAAAGCAGAGTCTTATGCCATGGTTATAATGAATTTTTGATAAGTAAACAGGGCCGTACTTGCCCTATTTGCAACAATAGTATCAATTATTATTTTTCGATATTTCTCGCAATACCATGCATACCGTTGTCAAGTACCAACAACAATGAGAATTCCGACGTGACCCAATTCTCGCTTCGTGCCCTTCTCGAATTCTCTAGCTGCTTATACCGTCTGCTCAACCGGAAAGGCATAACGTGCGGAAACTCCCGTCTCGATTCAATCAGGCCCTATTCTATTTCTCCAAGACTACTCAATGCGCACTTATTATTCGTTATGGAGGCGTTCTCGGGCCCCTTTTCTAATTCAACAAGGCAAGAGTAATGTATCTATCCACTACGGAAGATTATGGAAATTCCTCACGATTTTTCTATTCGAATGTTCCAATTTCCCTCGTAAACGGCCTGCAGGAACGGAAATTGGGTTCATTTTCGATATTTGATAAATGATAATGCTCGAGACGTTATTTAGTTTTTCGTTTTTGCGTGTGTGATTTTCTCGGAGGGGTGGCTGTCACGAACATTCAGATGTTTGACGATTAATTTATTCATTATGATTCTATAAAACGATTTCTTGAGACCTCTTTGAGAAAGCAACAGCCAAACAGTTATCGTTACAGAAAAAGAATACGCGGAAAAAACTGGATTTTCTGAGCTCATTAACCTACGATATTATGACAATTAATCATCAGAAAGACATGAAATGAATGCTGAAATCAATAGATGTTGTGGAAGTGGCCGCGGTGGTAGTGCGCCCGACTCACGATCGAAAGACCGTGGGATCGATTCCCGCCTCGACCAGATATTTTTCTCGAGATAATTTATCTGGTTGAAGATGGAATGATTCTGCAACCGTGTTAGGACTCACACGTTAAAAGGTAAGACCTTAGCTCGCACAAGTTTCTCAACTTCCGAGAGTTGTCGTTCGTATGGGGGCGACAGTTGATTAACGGAAAAATAGATTTCAAACAGATTTGAATGAAAATGAACATTTTGATGAAAATGTGAGGCAGTTAATATGAATCCACAATTATCCAAACTTCATTCCGTCATTGAATTACTTGAACCGTTTGTTTGGGCTTGGTGTACAACTAGTTTCCTTACCAAATTAACTAAAAATACAATTTGTTACCTACCTACAGTGTAGGTAAGTCAAGACTGCCCTTAACAAATTGTTTTTTTAGTTAATTTGATTTACAGCCAGTTTTCAAGTATGCCCATTGAATATAGTTTCCTTACTGTGAAAGCTGCAGTGTGAGACAGAGGACGAATCTCTTCAGCGATATCGAAGCTTGTTTTTGCATGTACTGATGCACGATCCCTGCATAAACGTACCGGGCGGTCAGGGACCCCTTTGCGAATGACTACAAGGTCTGTGCGATCATTGAGTGTTATTCCGTCCCACACCATTATTGATCCACCTTCAAATGGGACCCTTGAAGATGAGCAGCAGTGAATAAAGGCTCATTTCTTCTTATGTATACTCTGACTTGACCATAATCAATAATACCAAAGCTTTCTAGTTTTCTAATGAGTAAAGAGCGGTTAACAGTTTCAAATGCCCTCTGAAGATCTAAAAAAACAGCACCTGTGAATAATTTATTATTTTGGTTTAGTTTCCACTCATCTAAAACACACTGCAGTGCTGTTTCGCAACTGTGTTTGCCCCAAAATCCTGACTGTACACTATTTAACAAACTCTTTTTTGTTCTAAATATTCAACAAGTTGCCTATAGACTACTTTTTCCAATACTTTCTCAATAGTACAGAGCATATTGATTGGTCTAAGACCAGATGCCTTATTCGAATTGGAAACTTTAGCAATTGGTGTTAAAGTTGAAATTTTTAAGATTGATGGAATGGTACTGGTTTCTATAGAAGTATTTATGACATTAATTAAGGGCATTGCAACATTATCAAAACACTTTTTTAAAAATTCTGCATTTATATCATCAGGACTTCCTTTATTTGCCATTTCAAAAATAATTTCCTTTGAAGTATCTCTGTTGATTAATTTAAAACTTTTTAAGTAGATATTGTTAGTTCTATTTACAATAGGAAAATCTGGACCAATATAATCTATATTGTTGACTATTTCTTTGATACTGTCAACGTAATATTTATTTAAAACCTCGGGCATTTCACATATATCTTTCACAACTTGATTTTCACTCACTTCAATCTCCGTGAATATAAGTTCTTTATTATTTTTAGGTGTCATTTCCTTCAATATCTTCCACAATTTAACAGAGTTTTGTTTGTTATTTTCAATTTGTTGTTCATAGTATTTACTTTTTTCTCGTCGAATTACTTTAACTGCTAAATTTCTTGTCTGTTTGTATTTCTCTAGATTTGAAGGAGATTTGTTTAAAATATATGCCTGATAACTAATATCCCTAGCTCGGGTAGCTTTTTGAACAGTGTCATTCCACCAATTTTTATACTTGGGAAAAATCTTAATATCTTTTATTGGTGCTACTTCATCTAATATTTTTATAAGCTTTAAATAAAAGTCATTGTATCTTTGATTTATATCTAGTCTATAATTCCATTGTATTTCAGCTAGTTTTTCATTTATTTTAAGATAGTCAATATTTCTACTACGGCTTCTTATTACTACAGGTTCTCTATCATGTAAACTGTCATTGGTATAGATCAATATATTAAAATGTGTACTTATTTTCTATCTATACTAATTCAATGCCAAGAGACAAAAACAACCGCTGTTGTTTCTCATCAAAGTCTGAGTCCACTACCAAAGGCCACATTATCATATTTATCATACAACTTATTATTGTATACGATCATTTAAAATTAGTAATCCTTCAATTGTTTTGAGGAGTGTATATTTTCTCACAATTTGTATATGTTGAAACTATTTCTACTCATAATCAGCAAATGGTTAATGATGGTGAAAAAACTAATATATCGTATTAATATATCGTATTCGGTAGTGATGAGGGCTCTCGAAGTATGAATAGCTCTAATAGTTTGTGCTGACTCCAAATGAGGAATGGGGGTTTGTTGAAATCACTTGTTTGTACTGCATACAAACACTGTAATCTGTTAGTAAAGTCGGTAAACACATTAGTCGACTTTGCCTACGATTCGGTAATTAATGTGCAAGTTTCTCTACTCAGATTCAAATTGCTTTCTGGAAGAGGGCTTCAGCGAAGTGATGAGTATTGAAATTTAACAGGAAGTTGAGTTGAAATGTATCTTTCTCTCTCGAAATAAAATAAACATGATAGACAATTTTGATTTTCTTGGACACACCTGAAGGTTTTCGAGATCCTTATAGTTGCCCTCTCAGAAACTTGTGACTGAAATGATACAAACTTTTGTTTGAAGGTGATTGACAATGTTTCATGATGAATTTCATTAGTTCGGACTTCCATCGTCTGATATTATATAAAATGATTTTATTAAAGAAGCATAAAAATGAATAGCTGAAAAAAAATATATCATCAAAAAAAACCTGAAATGAAATGATAGTGAAATAAAATATAAGTAAAAATGGAACAAACTGAACGAAAAATGAAAATTAAATTAAAATTCAAAAAGAGATTCCAAGCCAAGTTATTTCACGACGTTTCGATTGTTAGTATCCACAATCGTCTTCGGTTGATGACTGGACTGATCCCCCCCCAGCAATGTAGCGAGGAGATCCTACTACCCCACTCCATCCACCCCCGCTCTCGGAGCGGTCCTCAACTTACTGATGGGCACTTCAGCAAGATTGACATCTGACCTCTTTTGGTCGAAAGTCAGCCTTTAGGTGCTATTCTTTCGCGATCGGTAAAAAGTGTTTTGTCTGACTATTCCTAACTGAATTTTTGCATGGGGGCCCCCAAAAACTAACTGGCGGCTATTGCTATTAACGTCAGGCGTTCCTCAGTGAATCTGAGGATAATTGGATCGCGGTCGAGTTGTTCTGCGGTGAACTTGCTGCAAGAAAATCTGATTAGTATGCTTACCGGAGTCGCCGGTAGCGACTACACGCGACTACGCGATCTACACGCATCGTGTAGATCGCGTAGCGCTGGGTTGTTGTGCGATCTGATTCTATCGAACACGCTTTCTGCGTGTTCTCTCATATACACGTCCACATATTGCGTGTCCAGGTTCAAGTTTCTGTATATATATTGGGATATAGTCTATTTGGGATATAGTACGGCGCGTTTACGGCGGCCCTTACGCTCGCGTTCATAAACGACTGTATCTGCTTCCTGTATGTATGTACGCACTGGCCCCAGGCGGTGCATGCATACAGTATTATGGGTATGAGGACTGTTTTGATCATTAGCAACTTCACTTTCAACCCCATGTTGCTTCTGCGTCCTATAATAGGTGCCAGTCGTCTGGCGTGTCTAGCTATTTCAATTCTCTGCCGTACATGAGACTGAAATGTTAATCCTGTCTAAGATGACCCCTAAGTATGTCGCTTTGCTGGTCCACGGAATCTCTTGTCCGTTGAAGGTGACGTTGCCTTCCGGTTGTACCAACCTGCGGGTGAACAGTATTGCCTGACTCTTGTCAGGGTTTATACTGATCTTCCACAGGTTGGCCCACTCCTCTGATCTGTCTGCCTGTTGCTGCAAATATCTTGTATCATGCGCTTGGTTCGTGGATCTCGCCAGCAGGGCCGTGTCGTTTGCGTATAGCGCCAACTTGTTGAAGTTGTTCTACGGCTTGGGCACGTCCGCTGTGTATACGGAGAAGAGGTGCGGCGAAAGGACTCCTCCTTGCGGGAACCCTGCTTCCAGTAGTCACATTGTTGATAGTTCGTCTCCTACTCTGCATCGGCATCGTCTGTCAGCTAGAAAAGACTGAATTAATCTTACTGGACTGATTTCTCCGCGAGCTGACTATTTATAGGTCATTTGGGTACTTTTACTTATCTCTGCTTACCTTTTTCCGCTTCACTGGTATAGTGGGAGATGATGCTCGTTTGGCGGGGGTTGGCCATTTTTCGCTTGATTATGGGTTTCCATATGTTGTGTATCTAAATGTCAGTTCACGGAGGAATCAGTCCAGTCATCACCTGAAGAAATTTTTATTTTATTTCAATTTTGTGTTCAATTTGTTCCATTTTTACTTGTATTTTATTTCACTATTATTCCATTTCAGGTTTTTTGCTTAATATAATTTGTTTTTTCAGCTATTCATTTTTATGCTATTTCTTTAATTTTTGATTGTTTTTTTTAGTTATTTCAGGAATTTCAAATCATTTTAAATAATATCAGATAACGGAAGTGCGAAATGATGAAATTCATCATGAAATATTGTCGATCACCTTCAAACAAACGTTGAATACCCGGAACGGACCTGGAACCAGCGACTTATTCCGAGGATATGAGAAGACTATGGTTAAGTTTATAAAGGAAGAAACTCACACCAGTTTCCTGTGCAGATCGAAAGACAACAACGTCATCCTCAAAGGTTTTCTGCTGAAATCGCCAATCCCAGGTGAGAGAGCCGAACGCATATTGGAACGTGCCAGCCGTGCACTGATAAGGTCTCAAATCAATGATCGCCGTTGGATGAGGTCAACTTTGTTACAGGATGCCACGGAACGATTTGAAGAAATGAGAAGAGAGACATTGGAAGAGGATCATGGACCAATCTTTGCCAAGATTGAAAGCACGTGCTTGAAGATTCGCCAAGCCATGGAGAATACCCACAACAAAAAGTGGAGGAAACAATGCCCAAATGCAGAGGGAAAACAAGACAACTATGAAACCGCTAACGTCATCAACATGAGTTCCCGCCCGCTAACGGGAATAGAGGAATCCTTGTTGAGAAAAGGACAGAGCTTCGCCATTGCGCCAACGTCTGTGCACACTTTAGAGATAATCACTGCAGTGGAATCTACCAGTTCCCTTCAACCATACCTACGCAGAAGAATTCAAATGGAAAATCAGAGAAAAGCTGGATCGAGAACCAGCAATGAAGAACGTAGAGCTCTGAACGGCTTACGTAGAGACAACAATATCAAGATCCTACCTGCAGATAAAGGAAATGCTACTGTGGTGATGGATACGAACAGAAGATCGAAGAGGTTTTTCAGAAGGGACAATACACGAAGATCGTACGGGACCTTACTGCATCAATTGCAAAGAGGAAGATTGGTTTAGGAGAAAATTCAAGGAAGCCGCATACATGCTGTCCAACAATGTATTCAGCCAAGCTAGAAGCTAGCGTAGAGATACGCAACATATGGAAATCAATCATCAAGCGAAAAATGGCCAACTCCCGCCATAAGGCATCTCCCACTAAATCAGTGAAGCGGAAAAGTCAGCTCACCGAGAAATCAGTCAAGTAATCACCCGAAGACGATTGTGGATACTAGCAATCGTAACGTTGTGAAGTAATTTGGCTTGGAATATCTTAATTTTTTATTTTCATTTTTGTCCAATTTGTTCCATTTCTACTTGTATTCCACTATTATTTCATTCCAGGTTTTTTTGCGTAATATAATTGTTTTTTCAGCTATTAATGTTTATGCTTTGTCTTCAATTTTCAATTCTCCCTTTTTAGTTCTCTCGGGGATTTCAAATCATTTTATATAATATCAGACCAATGGGAGTCCGAACTAATGAAATTCATGATTAACACTTGATACACTTTTCTGAATGTGTGTTTCACCAACTAAGATGGCATCATCAGAAAATGAGTTTCACAGTTAGTATAACTTATTCTCTTGAGGTTTCTACGCCTGAGATATCAATTCTATCAACTAGTATGTGTACCTTGCTTGAAAAGTATTCAAATTATTGAAATTCTCTCAATCACCATATTAGAAAATATCACTCAATATAGATAAATTTATATCATTTCAAATAAAATTCACACATTCCAGATATAATTATTGGCATATTTTTGAAACACAATTTGTACTCCACGATTCTCAATCCGGTATGTTGAGATTGAGAGACCCGGGGTTGAGAGCTTCTCCCAATTGAGCAGGAGCATCTGTAGTTGCTGCGCAAAACTTAAACTGGCCAACGTGACATACGGCAGCTAGCAGTGGTACCACCGTTTTGAAGATCTCGCAGAGTTTGTCGATGAACGATGTTATTTTTGTTGCGTGCTCTCCCATGGTGTTGCCTATTTTACTTGCCATTTCACCAAATTTCAGCAACTGACGACGCTGCAAAAATAAGTTTGTGAGCAGATGTAACTGAGAAAAAAAATGATAAATTGGGCAGTAAAATCATCAAAATAACAAATTTTAAAACTGATAGTTTACTGTTACATTTTCATACGGCAGTATATACCTGTTACAGCATTCTGGAAATGACTTTCGACTTTATGCCTCCAACTGTCAACTCCGAACTGCCTTATAGAGTACTATTCGCGAGTAGAGAGAACTGGGGTCTCCGGGAGAAGTAAATCTTAAGAGCGATGCGATGTCATTGACATTGCTTTAGGNTCCTTCCTTTCTTTGGAAGATTCTCTCATCCATTTTTTTTGTATCAGATGGAGTAGTAGAAAGCCAAAAACTTTCTTTCCCAAAAATTAATCACTCCTAAAAATAAAACCTTTTCAATTCACTTATAACCTTTCAATAGAGAGAAAGAGAGATAGAGGGAGAGAGAAAGATAGAAAGAGAGAGTGAGGGAGGGAGAGAGGAAAAAACAAAAGAGTATTTCTCAAATTCCGCATGTCAAATGTAAAGTTACTCATTACTCGCCTGATATGTTTCACCATTCAGGTTTTAATGTTCAGGATAATAAATCATTGAGGTTTGAGATACAACTCCAATTTGTTGAAAGACACAGATGACAAGAGGGCAGCTCAAACAATGATCAGAAAAATATGACAAAAAATCTAACAAAGGACCTGTTCAAACAAGTATAGTAAGAAAAATTGGTGGAATGTATAGATCATAGACCAGAAGGTTATAAATTGTCGTATGTTTCGAAATTTCACATAGATCAGACTGAAAAAAAAATTAAAGCACACATAAAAGTAATTACTATCTGGCTGAAACTTGGATATATCACTTCGCGCCCGAATGAACAACAATCGGCTGGAAAGGATATGTCCTTAGTATTTTGGGATGTGTGAGGTGTATTATTCATCGACTGTCTGGAGGAGGAAAATACCATCAATAGTGAATATTGTATAGCGTTATTGGAGCATTTGAAGGGCGAGATTGCAAAGAAACAAACGCATTTGTCAAAAAAAAAATTGTTTCATCAAGATAACGCACCGTGCCACAAAACAATGGCAAAACTATATGAATTGCTCCCACATCCACTATATCCCCCAGATTTGGCTTCCAGCGACTATTCAATCAATAAATCAATCACATTCATTGAATTAGTTTTCCTTCACAATCACATTAGACAAAAAAACATAACATCATCATAAAATACTGGCTGATTTAACAGGTTTAACAAACAAAAAAAAGATAAAAAGTCAATATAAAACATAAAACATATATAAAAAAAAGTTAATAAGCTGCAATCAAATTAAGTTTCAAGGAGAAACTCATCCACAGAATAGTATGCTTTTTGCAATAGAAAAATCTTGAGTCGCCTTTCAAGGATATTGATATTTGAGGATTTAATGTCCTCACTAAGCTTATTATTAAATAGCTTAACCCCAATGCACATGGGGTAATTCTTTGATACTGTCAATCTACTATAAGGTTGATGTAGTTGAGAGTTATTTCTGGTGAAATGTTCATGGATTTGCTCAATGTATAGATCATAGACCAGAAGGTTATAAATTGTCGTATGTTTCGAAATTTCACATAGATCAGACTGAAAAAAAAATTAAAGCACACATAAAAGGAATTACTATCTGGCTGAAACTTGGATATATCACTTCGCGCCCGAATGAACAACAATTGGCTGGAAAGGATATGTCCTTAGTATTTTGGGATGTGTGAGGTGTATTATTCATCGACTGTCTTGAGGAGGAAAATACCATCAATAGTGAATATTGTATAGCGTTATTGGATCATTTGAAGGGCGAGATTGCAAAGGAACAAACGCATTTGGCAAAAAAAAATTGTTTCATCAAGATAACGCACCGTGCCACAAAACAACGGCAAAACTATATGAATTGCTCCCACATCCACTATATCCCCCAGATTTGGCTCCCAGCGACTATTCAATCAATAAATCAATCACATTCATTGAATTAGTTTTTCTTCACAATCACATTAGACAAAAAAACATAACATCATCATAAAATACTGGCTGATTTAACAGGTCAAACAAACATAAAAAAGATAAAAATTCAATATAAAACATAAAACATACATAAAAAAAAAGTTAATAAGCTGCAATCAAATTAAGTTTCAAGGAGAAACTCATCCACAGAATAGTATGCTTTTTGCAATAGAAAAATCTTGAGTCATCTTTTAAAGACATTGATATTTGAAGATTTAATGTCCTCACTAAGCATTGAGGTTATATAGCTTAACCCCAATGCACATGGGGTAATTCTTTAATACTGTCAATCTACTATAAGGTTGATGTAGTTGAGAGTTATTTCTGGTGAAATGTTCATGGATTTGCTCGTTTCTAGTAATAATTGAAATATTGTTTTCAATATATATCAGTGTTTGGTAAATATACAAACTAGGCATTGTTAATAAACTATAACGAACGAATAATGGGCTGCAGTGTTCACTTGAAGATGCACCAGCCAAAATTCTGATTACCTTTTTCTGAATAACAAAAACTTCATCAGCTTTAGCTGATAAGCCCTACTGTTCAAGAGCATAGGAAATTATTGTCTGAATTAAACTGTGGTATAAAAGCTTTAGAACATCAAGAGAGACTGTTTATTTTAGCCGACGAAGTGAATATATGTTTACTGAGTTTCAGTAAACATGGAACTTCCAGGTGAGTTTATCATCAATATCAACAACTATGAATTTGGTACAATTAACTTATTGCCTGTTCGCAGACCTCAAACGGTAAGAAATTTTGCTCGAATGAAGAGTTTATTGCTGAAAGAGTCATGAGTTCAATCATGAATTGAAAACTCTTCATTTTCAGAAAAATTTGAAACTCAAACTTCTAGGAAGTGTGAGACTATTGAGTTCGAAAAGTTCCTATATCATTTAATAGGTCTTTGATGCTGAATTTGTTCTTTCGAAATATCTGATAGTACATACAGAATATAAAATATAGTTGGCTTGGTAGAAAAATAAGAAAGTCATTCAATATGTTCAGTTTGGTTAGTAATATGTAAGTTTCACTCAACATTTGTTTGAAGGTCACATAGCCAGAAGCAGGATGTTTGCTTCATATTTTCGAAATTCGAAGCGGGATAATCAACATTTTCGAACTCACATGAGATATATAAAATTACTTCTGATTTTTGTTCTGAACTTCCGACTTCACGAATGGAAATCGAACAAAATAAGAATGGTTATCTCCTCTATCGATGATAGTACACCCATACAGACTGAGTAGAGAATTGAATGAATAATCAATACAAAAATGAAGTCCTATGAAGGTCTAGAAAAGGTTATATTTGGGTCTGGTGGAGACGAACATGGATGTTTGGAGACGTACTATTTTGTAACATCGTATGTCTTCAAGACATCTTATGGACGTTTTCAGGACGTCTTTAGACGTCTCATTGCTGTCCGGGATAATCATCTTTTGTCTCCCTAAAATGACTAATTTATGATATTCGAAATTGTTGAGACCGGTTCATGATAACAAGATTTTAGATGCCCTCAAAAGTTTAGGAATTCAAAAATGTGGAATAGGATCTATGAACACTGATGAAGATCCTATTCCCAATAGTTCTTTGTTCACACTCTCACGTAATTACAGGTTGGAACAGGTGGAGATTAGGAATCATTAGAAACAACTACAAAATACTAGAAATCTATTGAAAATCCTTCACCATGTAAGATAATGATTAGTCGAAAAGAATATGAAAACATAAACGTAGCCGTTAGAATCAGCATTCTGATGATGCTTACTTGGTTACCGAAACTCGCGTCGAAAGACAGTCTTTTTTCTGGTGAGGGAAAAATGTTCCCAGGAGATGGAAAAGTCGTATCCACAAATATTGTGACTCTATTATGGACTGAGGATAGAGAGAAATGATTCAATTCAATGACAAGTAGCTTTGTTTTGAGATATCCACTCACCATAAATCCTGGTTCATTCTCTTCATTGCCAGTGGCTTTTGAATCAGTCTGTTGAATAGGCCAATGCGTCACAATGGCATCACTGTGAAACTGATTCTGTAAAGACTTGAGTTCAGCATTTTTGAAAAATTTGCACAAAATCACCAATGTGAAGACAAACACCAGTAAGTAGTTGAATTTCATCCTGAGACTTCACTTAAGAAAATCAGACTAGCCTTCAGGAAATCATTTCACAGGATATAATAATATATTGAAATGTCAGTTTCATGTAGCACGAAACAGCATAATCTAATGAAAAAATCATTTCGAAATTCGAATAAAACGGAAATCAATCCACATCAATATTTATTTCCAATGTTTGAAATAACTATTTTATATACGAATCTCCATTGCCGTTTATTTTCATTTTATGTATACCCAATCAATTTTATCGTATATTTTTCCCTCAATTGGGAAGTTCATGGTCCAGATCTACCGGACATATTGAAACTGAGCCAGATGGTAAAACAAAAACAAACTTTTTTGTATCAAATGTCTATAATGAACGTACTAAAAAACAGAAATTCACAATTAAATACCTCAAAACGAAATAACCCACAATAATAAACATAACCTATGTTTAAAATCTAGTTATACCAACTAGCTCTCAGTTGTTTGAGTAGTACCATCATCGGTAGGAAGTCTTCCCCATTCAATAAAGAATTTTCAAGACCAAAAAATATAATGTTATTGAGATCAATTCATTACAGCGAAATCAACAGAATAAATTTTCAATTCAAACATTCAAAATGTGTCTGTATTTCTGTTTGGGTTGCTTTGACGTACGATAAAGATTCCCAATCTCCTTTGGTAAAGTTTTCTTCTCCTCAGATATTTCATTTCCCAGGAAATCAACATCAGAGTCACCCCATTCGAAATCATCTTCAGTGGGTGGTATGTATGAAGGAATCTTCGGAGGATTTTCCACACCCCTATTCAAGTCGTCCTGTTCGATAGTAGTAGGTGGCAAGTTTTCGTCAGGTTTCGAGTGAGTGGGTGGGAAATTCGACGGGTATTGGGGAAAACCATTTCCGAACTGTGGATAATTATTCCAGTTTGGCGGGTAATATGCGGGGAAGCCTGGAGCTTGAGGAAAACCTCTTCCTTGAGATGGGTAGTAGGTTTGTACTGAGGGATAATAGCCCTGGACTTGGGGGTACCCAGTTTGAGGAAAGTTGTTGAGGACCCCACAAGCTCCTCTTGCTATTGGAAGAGCCTTCTCTCCAAAGTTTTTGATCTTGGTTCCCTGTAAAAAGTATTAATGAAGAGAAATTTTTACTGAAGCTGTATATTTGATGTGAAATCTAAGGTACATTTCAGTTTCACCGAATGGTATTTCTAACTGAATATCGTCTCACCAAGAAAGTAGAGCTACCTAATTTTTGAACACTTACTATATCAAACAGAATGAACTTTCTTATATATTTTTACATTAATACTCATATACTCATATATGTTCAAATGCTTAGCATGTTTAGTTTGTTGGTGAGAAGCAAAAAAGGTAGGATGGTTTTGAGTGTTTGTCGATTTTCTGTAATCGAAAACATGGATCGAAGATTTTGCATCGAATTTTGAGAAAAAACATTGAATATACTGCTCAAAAACACTTAATAATAATAATAGCCTTCATTACACAACAATTGAAACCAACTCACATGGTTAATTAGGTATGTTTAAAAGTTATATAGGTCCTCATAAGTATAAAGTTACAATTTGAGAAAATGAATAACCAAATTATAATATTTCAAATAAAATAAAATATCAGAATCAAAATTGATATCATACAAATTTGAAATGAAATTGAAATTATTTCATATGCTATAGATGGGTGACTTGAGGTACAGATTGGTTCTGACCAGTCGGCTGTAAAAAGTGTTTGTACTTCTAATTCTGAAATGAGGCACACATAAATTTATAGGAGATAACGCCTCCATAGCATCCACATTGTTGTGCAGTAATTTATACAGAAAAATTATTCCAGCAAGTTTTCTGCGTAATTCAAGACTTTCAATATCGAATGTTATGGTAAGAGATTCATATGGAATACCTCTATTAGGATAGATACCATAAGATTTGAAGTAAATAAACTTTAGGAAATGACGTTGAACTTTTTCAATTAATGTATTATAGCAATTGTAGAATTGAGACCATAGAACAGAGCCATATTCTAAATTTGATCTTACGTAGGCTACATAAAAAGTAAATAGAGCAGATATGTTAGAAAATGTTCTACATTTGTGAACTATAAAGCCATCAACTCCAAATGTGTCACTTATTTTCGATCTAATGTGGTTGGAAAAAGACAAATTGTGATCAAAATATACCTCAAGATCTTCAATTGAGTTACTTCGTGACAGTGAAATGATATCTACTCGATAATTGTACTCGATGAAATGTTGACAGTGGCATACGGTGATTGTATTCTGAGCCAGAAAAATGTTTACAAGACGTACAAGCTTTTCACAGAAGGTCCAGAAGATGTGAATGACTACGCTGATATGTTGCCCCTTTCGAAAGTTGAGAGGGGGGAAATATTTACGAGTACACTGTACATTTTTTCTATATCAGTCTGGTTTCGAATTCTTTTAATAACATTGAGCCAGTACATAGAAAAAAGAAAATGAATTCTTTCATTGTGTCCTTTTTATTGGTAAGTATCAAACCATTTGAAAATGTTATCTCTTTGATACACTGAATACATTATTTAACATCATTTATTTAATCAATAATTACATTTGCATAAAATTAGCTCCTTCTTGTTCAAAGTGTTTATTCGATTTTTCTGCACTTGTATGGCACTGTTTGGAACCTTTGGTGTAGTAATGAATATTACTGGAGTTTTTTCCCAACACCAAACCGTTATTTTCAACACCTCGACACGTGTTTCGATCACAAGTGATCATCTTCAAGAGGAAGATAAAACTTTTTTTCTGCCTTGACTTTTTCACAGTAAATTTTATAACGCATTTTTATTTTGTTTGAAACGAAGAAAAGAGAAATGAATTTTTCTATGTTTTTCACCACTTTTATTGTGCAAGTGGTAAAAAACATAAAAAGTTTCATTTCTCATTTCTTCATTATGATTTCCTACCACGTAGTAACGGCTACATCCATCAATTTATTTTTTTGATTGAAACGTTATCAGTTACTTCATTATTATTTTCTTTCACTACCGACATTTTATCGAAATTGCATCTATTTTTTATTCTTTCATACAGTTGGCAGAGTCTTAAAATGTCCACGTACCAGTAAATGACACCAGTTATTTCTTATAATAAGACGGAATATGTCTTCATCTAAAATTGCTATAATTCTTTTAATGACTTTAGGGCCTTTCGTTATCATGTTCATGTTCTGACAGATGATAGTCTTCTCAATTCAGATGATATCTTGAAGTACTTAACTGAGTCATTTTGAAAAATTGTTGAGTGGTGAAAAAAATGGACTAGGGATACATTGACGAATGTCTTATAACACCTTATACCATACTAATTGGAAAATAATACAATTATTATTCTTTCACAGGGTCGCCCAGGGTGATCCTGGCAAGACTGCATCCTTTGATTCCATCCTATCTCTTTAGGGATTGAGCATGGCTAGTTCTGCAATTGTCAAAGTCATCAGGCCGTAGGTGTCACTGGGTCCTAAAATTCTCAGTCCAGCCGCATCCTTGCCCAAAGACTTGGCAATGCGATTATCTACCAAGGCTTTGGCTTAATCTTGGTGGCACTCTAGTACTAGCCCTGAGGTAACACGTATCAGTGCAGATTGTTATGTTTTTGGCAGAAATTTTTTTCCTGGTTATTTCTTTTGTGGCGATTGACATACCAGCCAGTTCTGTTCAAACCACGCTGGTATTTTTTCCCATTCCCCACTCAATCCTTAGGCTTAGTCATCTGGAGTACACTCCACATCCCGAGCCTTCTTTGGCCTTGTTGTAGTAAGATATGGACTCAGATAAAATATGTTCAACACGTATGGCACAGTCACAAACTTCACATGTTGGAGGGTTATTACCGCTGAGGATGTATTTATGAGTGAGGCGAGTGTGCTTTAGTCGAAGACGTGACAGGATAACTTTTTCGTTTTTGGAAGTGATTTCCAGAGTGAGAGCAATGGTTTGATTGGTGATAACTTAAAAGTGGATCAATTTCATTGCTGTTGCCATATATGTTAGTAGGGATTTGTTTTATAAAAAGGTTTCAGGTCAGGGTGGGCTATTTTATTTTCAATACCTGTGAGTCGGTTAGTAATAGCACATTTTACCAACTGGTTGTCCCTTTCGTTACCGGCTGAACCAACATGTGATGGAACCCACATAAAGTTGATATGTTTACGTTTCTCGATGAGTGAGTGGAGTTCTAGTTTGATGTAGTGTATGATGGGGTGTTCTAGCTTTAGCTTCGTTATTGCCTCGAGTGTACTCAATGAGACGGTTATTACCAAGAATTTTGAATAATCGCACATTCAAGTGCTTTCCATATGGCATACGGTTTTCCTAAGAACACTGCTTCCTACTGGTGGTGTGAAAGAGTAATTGGAGGTAGAATTGATGAATGCTGCCCCTACCCCTTCCTCTGATTTGGATGCCTTGGTATATATTGAGATACAGCTTTCGAATTGCTGCACTTATTTTTGAATAGTTGCGTGAATTAGACTATGGTTGGTGTTATTTTTTTTTCAATTGAACGAGCCCTTTCTTAATTTTAATGCTTGGAAAGGTCCATGGAGGAGAATCAGGAATGAAAAAGAATCAATTCTCTCGTCGAATGGATTTGCCACTCTCTTCCTTTCTGAAAATGTATTTCTGAATCTTTAAGCCGTAACGTTATGGAAAATAGGGTTATCTGAGTTAGAATCAGTTGCAGCAGCGTATGTGAGACAGCTGTTTTCTTCAGATGTTCAATGGAGGTTTTTCTGACTCACAGTATAAATTTCCAACCAGACTTGTGGAATGCTCCAAGGGAAATTCTAAGAGCACAGTTTTGGATACAAACTGAGTAGAGACAATTGTTTTTTTTGTATAATTCAGTGTTAACACAAAAGTATTTGTTTCGAAAGAATTTTTCTTTCGTGTGATTCAAAAAATGTCTTACGTTTGAAAAACTCTTCGAAATCTTTCACAACTATATTGACATGAACAAAATATTTGACTTGAACAAACCAGTTCGGCTGTTATTTCATTAAAAACTCCAACCAAAAAATTTGAAACCGTAGTAAAAAAATTCTATCCAACAAGCTACCTCGCTCATGATAGGTACTTGAACACAGATACGAATACATCATGTCCAATATACAAGCTTCATAGCAATTATCATTTATTAAACTTCATAAACAACATCAACCCATCAGACCAACAGTATATTTTCTCACAACACTATCGATTGTATGAAATCTGTTAAAAACATCTGTTTTTCCGTTATACAGCTATCGCCCCCATAAGAACGATAACTCTCAGAAGTTGAGAAACTTGTGCGAGCTGAGGACTAACGAGATCTAACCTTTCAACGTGCGATTCTCAACACGGTTGCAGAATCATCCTAGCTTCAAACATATGAATTCTCTCGAGAAAAATATCTGGTCGAAGCGAGAATCGAACCTACGGCCTTCCGATCGTGAGTCGGGCGGACTACCACCGCGGCCAATTCCAATGATGAATAAATATCATTGAAAACTACACCCGATTATCATCTTCCTTCAGTAGTAGAGTATTAGGAAAGAAGTTAAGGAATAGGATCAAGGATGCTACCTTGAGGATGCCTCCTCTAGAAGAAGAGATATATTTTAGGCCATTTCAATGATTTGTGGGGTTATGAGAGATTTGGTCCAGTTAAGAGCAGGACCTCTAAGGCCGTAGTTTTGAAACTTATCGACAAGCAGTACCTTGTTGAAAGCTTTGGAGAGATCATTGAGTATGCTGAATAGTTTCTCGTTATTGTCCAGGTTTTGAAAAGTAAAATTGTAGAGGGATAAGATATTAGGTATCCTACCTTTTTGGATACCGGAATGATATAGTTCGTCAATTTCAGTTAGAAATATCTTTCATGAACTATTGAAAAGGCCAATAGGATAGTTATTGCACGATAATAGATAACATCAGGATAATAAAAATTTGGCGATTTTATGGTATACTATAGTACTAGGTTGTGTTTTGTAGCTGCAAATCTCAATGAATATTAGTTCTTCTATATAATGGCAATTGGCGATGATAGTGGAAGATGAGACCCAAAGTGATCAACCTACAGTAATTCAGGATGATAACTTGAGGACCTTGGTGGAAACTAATCCATCAAAAGCCTTGCATGGGATGACGGAAAAACTGGACATCAGCTCCCATGCGGTTTTTTATGGTTTGAGACTTTTAAGGAAGGGCAACAAACTTGAAAAGTGGGTGCCCTTTGGACAAAAATTGTCACGTTTCCAGATAAGTTCTTCTTTGCGTCCACCCAACCAAAATTATCCTTTTTTGATCAGATCGACACGTGTGATGAAAAGTCAATTTTCTACGACAACAGAAGACGTTCGAAGCCATGGTTAGTGTATGGTAACGAATTGAGCGTAATCCTCCTCAGACCTTTCACCACCCGACTATCATCTTTGAATGACTGATGATTTTCTCACTGGAAGAACCTTCGTCAATTAAGACTAAACCAAAACGGCTTTCGTCTACTTCATCGAATCCCGAGCACAGAACTGAAGGAACTGATCACATTGTATTACTTTGGCCAAAATGAACTAGTTCAAATGCCGCTCATTTCAATTGAATTGTATGAGTGTTCACTGAGATATTACAGTTCAGAATAAACGCATAAAAACGAAGAAAACTTTTGAAACAACAGTGTCAGCTGTAAATAATCATACTCCACCACTTTTGAGTAAATATGGTTAACTAAGAAAAGTCCATATCAATATAGAATTCACAACATTCAAATTTCACTATAAAGGGTTTTACAAAAAACGCGACACGTGTTTCGCTATACAATAGGAAACCCTTTATAGTGAAAATCATACAGTAAACTGTATTGATTTTGTGTTGTCAAATGTTGGAAAATATCGAACCTAAATTCAATAAATATTGAACATGATATTTTCGAAATTACAAGTATTCGAAAAACATGTTGTAGAGGATTTCATGATTTTCAATGCATAGAAATATATTTTTATTCTCGAATGATTATCGATAGGTATAATTTATAATGAAAAGTAATTCAGTTCAAACTCATCATTGGATGCTGTAGGAGTTTGTAGTTTTCGTTTAGTTTTTCTTTTCATATCCATATTCAAAACAGTTTTGAAGCTTTCCCTACAATGTGAAACAATACATATTTATGTACTTACCAAATTCACTGGAGAACGCTTCCATTTCAACCCTCCTTTAGTACCAGTGTTGAGATAGAAAAAGACCAACCAAAGTATGAGGCTAATAGTGACAATTACCGACAATTTAAGGACAAGTTTCATGGATGAGAAAATTTTGATAAAATTGTGATATGTTGATACAGCTGACATTTCGTGCAACTTGTCAAATCACATATGATGTCAGTCTTGCTTCGTAATAATTTCAGCTGCAGGAATGTCCATAGATCGATTTCAAGTAGAGAATACATGAAAATAGGTAAAGTAGTAGTAACATTATCATTATTGATATCATACTTTTGACATTGTTGTTCTGTTCTTTTAGTTGAACTGGCATTACAGAAATTTCATTTTTACCGTGGAAGTGTAGTTTTTCTGAATCTCTCTTATTATCATCAATGGAAAAAGGAAATTGGTGATGACTATCGCACATTTTCATAGCCATTAATTTGAATACATGAACTGCCAAAATTAATGAGTTCATGACCAAATATTTCACTTAGTGTAAAATTCGAGAGAACTTTGTGTGTAAATTCATTGTTGAAGAATAGATAAGTTGAAAAGTTCTGATTCCAAAATCATTTCGGATAAAAAGATGGTAGTATCCGAATAAATTTTTCCTAAATACATAAAAGTTGTAAATTATCGTGAAGTACGTTGATGGCACTGCTTTTGCATTAAATTCCTGAAATTTTCGAAGAAATGGCAACGGGTCATTTAACGATTTTTACCTATCATTTTTCACGTATGAGACTACTAACTAGGCTAATACCCGAAATATTTAAAAATTCACTTTCAGCCATTTTAGAATGAAAATACATTTTTGTATGACGAAAATATATTTATTCGATGAGATGCTAATAAATTACATGATCTTGACTAGTGAAACTGACTGAGTAACTCTGGAATCTTGTTATTTTCCCACTCCAAATTGCTTGGCAACTCCTGCATATCCAACAACAGTCGGTAGAGTTTTTTCAGCAGCTTTTCTCACGTTTTGGCCAACTTTTTCCTGAAAAACAAACACTATAAGCTGAAACTGTATGTACTTATTTGAAACAATAATTCATACATATAATATTTGATATTCATTTAAAATAATAATAAATCCACTAAGGAGCCCTTGTGAGAATTCCAAAACAAGTGAAAGTTGGAGTATTACTTTCAAGAAAGGATCGTTTGAATAAGGCAATGAAATTTCAGACTATCCTTTGAAAAAACAACTTTTTTCAATAGGTCTATGAAAAGTAAGGGGAAAATTTCACTTCATGGGATACACGACTTTTTTGGTGAAGATACTACGTGATGGTAGGAATTCAGAACGTTTTTCATTTTTGGTCGGACTCAATTAGTTTTCGAGATATAGCCTGTCAAAGTTTGTATGATGTCATATTTCACCTTTTTTTATTGAGCAATAAACGATTGCAATTCACATATTTTTTATTCAACACATCTTTTTCCATATCATCGCACTTTTTTCTGTCCCTTTTCATTCACTCATTGCCAAATTTCTTGAAATTAGATTGAAATCCATAATTTGTCATATGCTAACTCAACCTAACCCAACTCGACCTAACCTAACTCATTCTAACCTTACTTTAGCATTTTAAAAAACTATGTATCCTCAACATCTAACCTGACCTCCAAATTCTAAAAGGAACGTATTTTCGAATAGTGAAACTTAATGCAATTTATGAAAAGAGATTTATGTGCACCCACCGACATAACCTATAAGTTAGCCTGGTTTGGTGATCCGAAATATTTTCAAAGACGGTTTTTTCTATTGGTTGGGAAAGGGATAACAAAATGTTCGTAGTGTTATGCCAACGTTTCGGACTATTAAATCCATCATCAGGGCTCAAATATTAGTTATCCATGTCAAAAAGACGTTTAAAATATATGTGTCAGACAACATAGGTACAAAAGTTAACATCAACATTAAAAATTTGTCTGTGGTGTATGTGTCTTAATTTGGTTAGTCCTCATTTTCGTTTGTACCTATGTTGTCTGACACATATATTTCAAACGTTTTTTTGACATGGATACCTAATGTTTGAGCCCTGATGATGGATTTAATGAAGTCCGAAACGTTGGCATAAAACTGAATTGTTTATCCAATAGAAAAAATTGCCTTTGATAACCTATAAGGTTATGTCGATGTGTACACCTGACAAATTATGGAATTTTATTCTAATTTCAGGAAACTCGGCAATAACTGATTGAAACGAGACAGAAAAGGGTGCGATGATATGGAAAAAGTTGTGTTGAATAAAAAAATATGTGAATTGCAATCGTTTATTGCTTTTGAAAGAAGGTAAAATATGACAATCATACAAACTTTGACAGGCTATATTTCGAAAACTAATTGAGTCCGCAAAAAATAAAAAGTGTTCTGAATTCCTACCGTCATCTAGCATCATTCCTGAAAAAATCGCGAAAATCCGTGAGTATCCCATAAAGTATAATTTAGCCAAAGTAAGAATGGAATATTTTGATGAATCATTAATATCGCATTCATGCATATTTAGCTCGTTTTAGGGGAATCACTCGTTAGTCGAACTACTGTGTTTTCAATAGATAAATAAACATCACAAGTACGGTCCATTTTCAGTATGGTGTGTGTGTTAATATTACGTCAGGTATTCGAAAATGTGAAAATATACAGGGTGAAAGAGTTTAAACTGCCAACAGAATACCAAAAACTAAATATCAATTTTTATAATGTGGGTCGTCAAAATATATAATATGTACGAGTTGTTTATGAATAATATATATAGCAATGGATGATTTTGAAATCTACTAGATGGTGTCACCATTTATAGAGACAACAGTCTCTTGTAGAAGCTCCCATTCATAAGATATCAATTTAAATAAAGTTGAGTTACTATGCTTTCGTTGGTATATATTTTTCAAAGATTTACGAGCATGTTGAAATCATTTACTATCCAAATGAAGTGTTCAGATCCACATAACATAAAACTTTTGAAATTTGCGTGACTAACAGAATTAAATTTTTTATTTTGAAAAATGACATTCGATTTTTACGAAAGCCCGTGTTATAATTAGGTAACACATGAACAATAACTTGGTTATTTTTGAGTTATTGAATATACCTATCATTTGGAGCAATATCTCGCAGTATCTATATTCTTTATAGAATATAACATATAACAATATAATATAACAATATAATAACACAGATGAACAAAATGCAATTTTAAGTTTTCCTTTAACTCATGTCAAATGAATATTGTTCAAAAACAACCTGACAAACTAATTTTTCTGATTACCTTGTCAACATGTATGATTTCAACTTTTTATTCGAGAACAAAATAAAAAATCCCTAAATGTTTTTGAAATGTCACTTTTCATATGAGAATATTAATAATTGAATGATTCTTTCATGTTCTGTATACATCCATATCAACACTATGCACATTGGAAAGTGTATATTTTTTTCAAAATCTAGTATTCCAATAATCATTTGAAAAAATTAATCAATACTCACAATTCTTTTCCAGAAGCTTTTGCCTTCAGTCTGGCCGCTGAATGCCAGCAAAACAGCAATAACGAAAACTAGTAAAATTGACAATTTCATTTCGAACGTGTTTATTTTTTCAATCACCAACAGTGCTGAATCAGCGTCGAGCGATTTTTCGAACTGATGATGGTCTTCTTTCCGCATCGATCTTTTATAACGGGATGTCTTCTCTAGCAATGTTATTCCCCATGTCCGGTGAGTGCGGTATTTCTTTTACGGTTCATTCAAGGTGTATCCCAATTTTTGGGTGAAGGTATTGCGAAAGCTGATAAATCAGCGACATGTAATATTGTTGGAAGAGATATAATTTCATTTCACGATTTAAAAATAGCTATATTGTTTTGTTAGAAGCGATAACACTTTATTTCATACACACAATTTGAAAATGATCACATTCTTTTGGATATTATCAGCAGAGAACATGTGAAAGTGTATAAAGAAATGCGTTTTGTTGAAGATCAACTTCAAACTTTGGTGGCTTCAAAATAATAATTTTTAATGGAAGTTTTGAATTCATTGGCGTTTAGAGACGTTTAGAATTCATTGGAGTAAGAGGAATCGCCCTTGAGCTTTTTGAAAATTACTTATCTGGCAGAAATAAGATTGTTAAAATCAACAATATTTATAGTGATCCACTACCTATAACCATGGGCGTCCCGCAGGGGACAGTAATAGGCCCAATTTTGTTCTTAATATACATCAATGATATTTACAAACTTGAAAACATCCAAGGCAGCATTATATCTTATGCAGACGATACATCTGTCATTTCTAGGCGATACGTGGGACGACGTTTTTCAAAGAGCTGAAAGGGGACTCACATCTGTTTTCTCTTGGTTGAACACAAGTCTTTTGAGCCTAAACATCGCTAAATACGTAACATTTACCCCCAAAAATAAAGATCAACCTTTCAAAAATAATCTCACTATACACAAATCTAATTGCCAAACACCAATGATATGCACATGTCCTACAGTTGATAAGGTAAACAACATGAAATATCTTGGTGTCTACGTAGACCAACATCTACGATGAGACGAACATGTAGACCAGACCGTTGAGAGACTTAGTGAATTATCTTATAAATTCTACCAACTCAGAAATCTCAATAATAAAAAGCTACTAACAATGATATATAACACACTCGCAGAATCAGTTCTGAGATATTGCATTATAATATGGGGTGGCGTCAGCAAAAGCCTGTTACATAATCTAGAGGTAATGCAAAATACTATCCTGAAAATAATTTTCAATCGTAAAAAAATACTCCATTGTAGCACTATTCAAAGAATCAGACTTATTTGATGTGAGAAAATTATACACTTATCACTGCATATTATGGATGTATAATAACCTCACCCCAATCTAATATATAAAAATGTATGTTTGTTGGTTGGTTGATTGGTTGGTAAGTGATAAACTTATACATCGCTCACCCGATCGTGATGAAACTTGTCATTTATGAGTAATTTTTCATAGAAAAGGTTTCTAGGATATAAATTTTTCTGTAACTCGCCACTAGATGGCGCTGTAGAACATGTTTTTGAAAGCACTGTTTTTAACGCTTCGCACGCCTAAGTTCGTTGATTCTGATTCTGTCAAAATATTGGAACAGCAGCGATACAGTA
Organism: Leptinotarsa decemlineata; assembly: GCF_000500325.1. NCBI lineage: Eukaryota > Metazoa > Arthropoda > Insecta > Coleoptera > Chrysomelidae > Leptinotarsa > Leptinotarsa decemlineata. Next base: position 169,281 of record NW_019289872.1, read on the forward strand.
ACATAGTACTAATTAGTACTACAACTACCAAATTCTACGCTGGTGAAGCCGCGGCAACAACTAGTATAAATCATAATTATGAAACTCGAGCCAAACTTCATCAAAAAACGAATGTTCCTCGCCGTAGATTAACTTGCACTCAGAGATTTATATCATACTCTGGCTCAAAATTAATAAACCTAGTTCTTTCAGACAGAGCAATCTCCAATGAATACAAATTCAAGTCAAAACTGAAAGAACATGTGAATCAAAACTATGACATAATGAAATCTGTTTATGAACTGGATTCATAATAGAAGTTCTCTCTAGGCTATGAATATAAACTACATCCTATTGTAGGCAATATCTTGAATTAGTAGAACAATCCAACGTCACCTTCTTTTCGAATATTACTCTCTCTTTCCACCAGTTTTCCTTTCTTCCAACTATTTGTATTAGTTGTAATTACATTGTAAGTATGAGTGTTTGCTCCATTATGCAACAATGAAACCTCACCTTATCGATACAAGTAATCATGGAATTACTAGGATGCTGTGTACGAAACTTCTACTTCCAACTGAAGGACGAATTCTTTACGCAAGATGAGGGACTGCCAATGGGATCGCCACTTCCACCTGTTATAAATAATTTATATATGGAGTAGTTTGAAACTTTGGCCATTGAAGAAGCCCACAAGAAGCCCCGAGTCTGGTTGAGATACGTAGACGACACCTTCATAATATGGAACCATGGGAATGCAGACACTTTCCTGAAGCACATCAACAACGTAAGGACTTCCATTACTTCCACAATGGAGAAGGAAATCCACAACGAATTGCCTTTCTTAGACGTATTGGTGAAGAGGACTGACATTAAATGGGAAACATCTGTATATCGAAAACCCACTACTACAGGACAGTATCTGAACAAGAAATCCAACCACCATCAATAGACCCTACTGGAACGTGCTTTTGGGCTCTGTAATACAAAGGAAGGTCTCGAAAAGGAACTAGGCATCATCAAAAATGACCTTCAACGGAATGGTTACTCCGAAGTGATGGTAGAACAGGCCTTAGCTAGACAGCAAGAACTCCACAAGAAAGAGAAGCCACCACAACCAGTACTTGTACTTCCCTACATCAGAGGATTATCGAAAAGGATAAGACGGATTGGGTCCAAGTATAACATCAGAACCTGTTTCAGATCTGGAAACACTATCCGTAGCAGTCTCACGAAAACCAGGCCACCAAACGCGCACTGCTATTCCAAGAATTGCATTTACCGGATACCCTGCGAGTGCGGATAATCATACATCGGTGAAACTAAGAGGACATTGAAAGTTCGCATTGCTGAGCACAAGAAACACACACAGCGAGGAGAAACCAGCAAATCCGGAATAGCAGAGCATGTTTGGACTCATCAACACATCAAGTGGGCTCAAGCTGAAATCATCCACAAAGAGGAACACTAGTTTAGGCGGAAATTCGAAGAAGCCGCGTATATGTTGCCCAACAATGCATTTAATCAAGGTAGCGTAGAGATACGTAACATATGGAAACCTCTAATCAAGCGAAAAACGACCAACTCCCGCCAAACGGTCATCTCCCGCCAGTTATCACCCGAAGTATCAGTCCAGTTATCACCCGAAGACGATTGTGGATACTAACAATCGAAACGTTGTGACATAACTTGGTTTGAAATCTTTACATTTTTTCATTCTCATTTCATTTCATTAATAATATTAAAATTTTTCAATTTTTTCAGCTTTTATTAATATTTCAATTTTTCTTTGTTTGGTTGTTGTTGTATGTTTTTTCTTTGTAATTTCAGTTGTTTGTTTAATAAAATTTTCATTTTGCGGTTGATCTTTTTGATTTTTTCAGGGTTTTCAAATCAATTTATATTATATTAGGCAATGGAAGTCCGAACTGATGAAATACACCACGAAACATTGTCAACCACCTTCAAACCAAAGCATGTCAAGTAAGGCCAAATGGCAAGGTTTCTCATTCCTTCCTTCAATTACCGTGACGTGGAGCATCAGGAGTTCTTGCCACATAGTTGAACGGTCAATAAGAAATATCGTGTTGAAGTTTTGTGCCTCTTGCAAGGAGAAAAATGTAAGGTCCGGTATTGTGAAGGAACAATTCATGGCATTTGTATAACGATAATGCACCTGCGAAATTGTCATTGCTAGTTTGTGATTTTCTGGCCGAAAACAACTCCGCAATCACGCCTCAGCCACCGTATTCACCAGATTTGGCCCCCTGCAACTTTTTTCTGTTTCCAAGATTGAAAACACACATGGAAGGACGGCGTATTGCGACGATTGGGGATATTAAAACTGAATCGCTGAGAGAGCTCGAGAACATACCAAAAAGTGCCTATCAGAACTGCTTCGAGGACTGGAAATAACGCTATCAAAAGTGTATTATATCTGAAGGGAACTACTTTGAAGAAACAAAATAGAAATAGATGAATGAATATTTTTTGAGAAAAATTAAAATTTACCATATTTATTAAATAGATCTCTTATGTTTCAGATACTTCTTTTTGACATTTTTATTTTTGCCATTCATTGGCTCTTTGAATTCTTCATATGTTATTCAAACCAAGAAAGGGAATTTGGACGTGTTTANAGGATGATAACTTGAGGACCCTGGTGGAAACTAACCCATCAAAAGCCTTGCATGGGATGGCGGAAAAACTGGACATCAGCTCCCATGCGGTTTTTCATGGTTTGAGACGTTTAAGGAAGGGCAACAAACTTGAAAAGTGGGTGCCCTTTGGACAAAGTTGTCACGTTTCCAGATAAGTTCTTCTTTGCGTCCACCCAATCAAAATTATCCTTTTTTGATCAGATCCACTCGTGTGATGAAAAGTCAATTTTTTATGACAACAGAAGACGTTCGGGGCCATGGTTAGTGTATGGTAACGAATTGAGCGTAATCCTCCTCAGACCTTTCACCACCCGACTATCATCTTTGAATGACTGATGATTTTCTCACCGGAAGAACCTTCGTCAATTAAGACTAAACCAAAACGGCTTTCGTCTACTTCATCGAATCCCGAGCACAGAACTTTGGCCAAAATGTACTAGTTTAAATGGCGCTCATTTCAATTGAATTGTATGAGTGTTCACTGAGATATTACAGTTCAGAATAAACGCATAAAAACGAAAAAAACTTTTGAAGCTACAGTGTCAGCTGTAAATAATCATACTCCACCACTTTTGAGTAAATATGGTTAACTAAGAAAAGTCCATATCAATATAGAATTCACAACATTCAACTTTGTTAATTGAATAGAACTGACCGATACTTTATAAAAATCCATATTAAAACTAATTAATATAGTTTATTGTATGATTTTCACTATAAAAGTGAAAATCATACAATAAACTGTATTAATTAGTTTTTTTAGTACAATTTCCATGAGGTTATTGACCTCTTGAATGAATCAGTAAATGTCCTGCTGTCGTGGTTTATTGATTTGAAACCTATGGAGTGGGAAAATAAATGATTTTGCCTAAGTTCATCAATTTTCAGTAGGCTGAATAAGTTTAAACTAAGGAAAGAATTNTGAAACGATAATTCATACATATAATATTTGATATTCATTTAAAATAATAATAAATCCACTAAGGAGCCCTTGTGAGAATTCTGAAACGAGTGAAAGTTGGAGTTTTACTTTCAAGAAAGGATCGTTTGCATAAGGCAATGAAATTTCAGACTATCCTTTGAAAAAACAACTTTTTTCAATAGGTCTATGAAAAGTAAGGGGAAAATTTCACTTCATGGGATACTCACAGATTTTCACGACTTTTTTTGTGAAGATACTACGTGATGGTAGGAATTCAGAACGTTTTTTATTTTTTGTCGGACTCAATTAGTTTTCGAGATATAGCCTGTCAAAGTTTGTATGATGTCATATTTCACCTTTTTTTATTAAGCAATAAACGATTGCAATTCACATATTTTTTATTCAACACATCTTTTTCCATATCATCGCACTTTTTTCTCTCCCTTTTCATTCACTCATTGCCAAATTTCTTGAAATTAGATTGAAATTCCATAATTTGTCACATGCTAACTCAACCTAACCTAACTCGACCTAACCTAACTCATTCTAACCTTACTTTAGCATTTTAAAAAACTATGTATCCTCAACATCTAACCTGACCTCCAAATTCTAAAAGGAATGTATTTTCGAATATTTACTTTTGTGAAAACTATGTTTCCTCAACATCTAACCTGACCTCCAAATTCTAAAAGGAAAGTATTTTCGAATAGTGAAACTTAATGCAATTTATAAAAAGAGATTTATGTGCACCCACCGACATAACCTATAAGTTTGCCTGGTTTGGTGATCCGAAATATTTTCAAAGACCGTTTTTTCTATTGGTTGGGAAAAGGATAAAAAATGTTCGTAGTGTTATGCCAACGTTTCGGACTATCGAATCCATCATTCGGGCTCAAATATTAGTTATCCATGTCAAAAAGACGTTTAAAATATATGTGTCAGACAACATAGGTACAAACGTTAACATTAACATTAAAAATTTGTCTATGGTGTATGTGTCTTAATTTGGTTAGTCCTCATTTTCGTTTGTACCTATGTTGTCTGACACATGGATACCTAATGTTTGAGCCCTGATGATGGATTTAATGAAGTCCGAAACGTTGGCATAAAACTGAATTGTTTATCTACGAACATTTTTGATCCCTTTACCAACCAATAGAAAAAATTCCCTTTGATAACCTATAAGGTTATGTCGATGTCTGCACGTGACAAATTACGGAATTTTATTCTAATTTCAGGAAACTCGGCAATAAGTGATTGAAACGAGACAGAAAAAGGTGCGATGATATGGAAAAAGTTGTGTTTAATAAAAAAATATGTGAATTGCAATCGTTTATTGCTTTTAAAAGAAGGTAAAATATGACGTCATACAAACTTTGACAGGCTATATTTCGAAAACTAATTGAGTCCGACAAAAAATAAAAAGTGTTCTGAATTCCTACCATCATCTAGTANATTTCACGATTTAAAAATAGCTATATTGTTTTGTTAGAAGCGATAACACTTTATTTCATACACACAATTTGAAAATGATCACATTCTTTTGGATATTATCAGCAGAGAACATGTGAAAGTGTATAAAGAAATGCGTTTTGTTGAAGATCAACTTCAAACTTTGGTGGCTTCAAAATAATAATTTTTAATGGAAGTTTTGAATTCATTGGCGTTTAGAGACGTTTAGAATTCATTGGAGTAAGAGGAATCGCCCTTGAGCTTTTTGAAAATTACTTATCTGGCAGAAATAAGATTGTTAAAATCAACAATATTTATAGTGATCCACTACCTATAACCATGGGCGTCCCGCAGGGGACAGTAATAGGCCCAATTTTGTTCTCAATATACATCCATGACATTTACAAACTTGAAAACATCCAAGGCAGCATTATATCTTATGCAGACGATACATCTGTCATTTCTAGGCGATACGTGGGACGACGTCTTACAAAGAGCTGAAAGGGGACTCACATCTGTTTTCTCTTGGTTAAACACAAGTCTTTTGAGCCTAAACATCGCTAAATACGTAACATTCACCCTCAAAAATGAAGATCAACTTTCCAAAAATGAGCTCACTATACACAAATCTAATTGCCAAACACCAATGATATGCACTTAGTAAATTACTAACAATGATATATAACTCATTCGCAGAATCAGTTCTGAGATATTGCATTATAATATGGGGTGGCGTCAGTAAAAGCCTGTTACATAATCTAGAGGTAATGCAAAATACTATCCTGAAAATAATTTTCAATCGTAAAAAATACTCCACTGTAGCACTATACAAAGAATCAGACTTATTTGATGTGAGAAAATTATGCACTTATCACTGCATATTATGGATGCATAATAACCCCCCTCCCAATCTAATATATAAAAATGTATGTTTGTTGGTTGGTTGGTTGGTAAGTGATAAACTTATACATCGCTCAACCGATCGTGATGAAACTTGTCATTTATGAGTAAAGAGAAGGTTTCTAGGATATACATTTTTCTGTAACTCGCCACTAGATGGCGCTGTAGAACATTTTTTTTGAAAGCACTGTTCTATAACCCTGCGCACGCCTAAGTTCGTTGATTCTGATTCTACGCGGGTGAAGCCGCGGGCAACAACTAGTATAAATTATAATTATGAAACCCGAGCCAAACTTCATCAAAAAACGAATGTCCCCCGCTGTAGATTAACTGACACTCAGATATTTATATCATACTCTGGCTCAAACTAATAAACTTAGTTCCTTCAGACATTAGAACAATTTCCAATAAATACAAATTCAAGTCAAAACTGAAAGAATATGTGAATCCAAACTATGACATATTGAAATCTGTTTATGAACTGGATTCATAATCGAAGTTCTCTCTAGGCTACGAATATAAACTACATTCTATTGTAGGCAATGTCTTGAATTAGTAGAACAATCCAACATCACCTTCTTTTCGAATATTACTCTCTCTTTCCACCACTTTTGTTTTCTTCCAACTATTTGTATCAGTTGTAATTACATTGTCAGTATGAGTGTTTGCTTCACTATGCAACAATGAAACCTCACCTTACCGATACAAGTAATTATGGAATTACTAGGATACTGTGTACGAAACTTCTACTTCCAACTGAAGGACGAATTCTTTACGCAAGATGAGGGACTGCCAATGGGATCGCCACTTCCACCTGTTATAAATAATTTATATATGGAGTAGTTTGAAACTTTGGCCATTGAAGAAGCCCACAAGAAGCCCCGAGTCTGGTTGAGATACGTAGACGACACCTTCATAATATGGAACCATGGGAATGCAGACACTTTCCTGAAGCACATCAACAACGTAAGGACTTCCATTACTTCCACAATGGAGAAGGAAATCCACAACGAATTGCCTTTCTTAGACGTATTGGTGAAGAGGACCGACACTAAAATTCTCATTCCTTCCTTCAATTACCGTGACGTGGAGCATCAGGAGTTCTTGCCACATAGTTGAACGGTCAATAAGAAATATCGTGTTGAAGTTTTGCGCCTCTTGCAAGGAGAAAAAGGAAAGGTCCGGTATTGTGAAGAAATAATTCATGGCATTTGTATAACGATAATGCACCTGCGAAATTGTCATTGCTAATTTGTAATTTTCTGGCCGAAAACAACTCCGCAATCACGCCTCAGCCACCGTATTCACCAGATTTGACCCCCTGCATCTTTTTTCTGTTTCCAAGATTGAAAACACATATGGAAGGACGGTGTATTGCGACGATTGGGGATATTAAAACTGAATCGCTGAGAGAGCTCAAGAACATACCAAAAAGTGCCTATCAGAACTGCTTCGAGGACTGGAAATAACGCTTGCAGAAGTGTATTATTCCTGAAGGGAACTACTTTGAAGAAACAAAATAGAAATAGATGAATGAATATTTTTTGAGAAAAATGAAAATTCACCATATTTATTAAATAGATCTGTTATGTTTCAGATATTTCTTTTTGACATTTCTATTTTTGCCATTCATTGGCTCTTTGAATTCTTCATATGTTATTCAAACCAAGAAAGGGAATTTGGACATGTTTATCGAAACTATTCAAGAGAAATTCCGTTTCAATTGATTTTTATTTGATTTTTTTTTCAGGAAAGGGTTGGACGTAACGTCAGGAAAGCTGCAGAGAAAACCTTGCCCACGGTCGTTGGATATGCAGGAGTTGCCAAACAATTTGGAGTGGGGAAGGAGTAGATTATCATGCATTTTATTCGGATAATAATCACTTGATAATCCAGTTGTATTTATAATCATTTCATCTAATAAATGATCAGTATTTACTACCCTATCCACGTTTTATTTCAATAATTACCAAAATATAATGGGGATTTCTTGATGTGACAGTTGAATTTCAGTTAATAATGAAAGAGAAATGTTTTCTGTATATACTGTATATACTCTGGACAAGATGGCATCTTCGTCAACATGGAAAAGACGCCCTGAACCGTTTTCTAAACCACTTGAACGCCCAACACCCCAGCATAAAATTCACCATGGAGATTGAGCAGGACCAACGGATAGAATGCACTAGTAGAATGATGTGGTACCAGACTAACTAACTCACCAAGTGAATCGAAAACCCACACACACGGATACTTACTTGCACGCACTATCGAATCACCATCCTCGGAGAATATGTGAACCGGAATATCTGGAGAGGGAACTGAAATACCTTGAAGTGACCTTGAGATCGAATGGATATAGTGCCTCCGAAATCAGGAAAATCATGAAACCGAAGAGCACCACGGTTCAAAAAGCGAAAAAGGATCAGATGGTTGTACGCGCATATCTACCGTTTATTCCTAGGGGCACGGACAGAACTGGAAAACTATTGGATAAACACGACATCGAAACAGTCTTCAAACCCACGAGGAAGATATAACAAAGCCTCAGGTCGGCTATTGATAATTGGTACAAGTAAAATTGATCCACAACTACAAAGTATTGTCGGTGGAAAATCACAATTACATAAATCTCATTAGTGTTTTTGTTTTACTGTGATTCATTTCAATTATTTGTTAGTTATTGATATGCTTAAACTTAGATACTTGAGTTAAGTTTTCTTTGTCATCATTTCACCTTGCAAGTAGATAAAACCGTGTAATTATCATTCTGTATTTTCTTCTTCAACATATCACAGCAATAGTAACAACAATTAGGTAATTATTGGCTGTCGCGGGCCGGATTGATGACACTGGCGGGCCGCATTTGGCCCGCGGGCCGTAGTTTGGAGATCCCTGATCTAGAGTGTCAAATGCCTTGCTGTAATATAGAAGTTTTAAACAGGTTAAATTTTGTTCATCTCCAGCTTGAAAAATATCGCTTGTAATTGACAGAAGAGCCGTGGTGGTACTATGCTGAGGTCTGAATCCTGATTGTACAGATGTTATAATATGATTTTCATTGACGTACTCAATAATCTGATTTGTCAGTATCGATTCCACTACTCTAGAGAGATACGGTAGAATTGTAATTGGTCTTAGGTCAGAAAGGACAGTAGTTGAGGTACACTTAGCCAGAGGAATAACCAATCCATCCTTCCAACATTTTGGAAATTGGCAACTGGTAATGATGAAGTTTATAAGAAAGGTGAGGTGATTTATCAAAAAAGAGTCAATGAGATTGGTCATTTTAAGGGATATTCCGTCTGAACCTAAAGCGTTCCTCTTGATGCGTTTTAGGAAACTTCGCACAATCTCACTGGTGAATGAGGTGAAGTGGAAGGAGTTTTCAGATTCTTCCAAATTAACATATCTATCTGATAGGGAAGGCATCGAAACTATAAATGATCTAGATAAAGTAAACATACTGAATGATTTCTTTACTAACCTAGACAAAGAAATAGCAGAAAACAAATACAAATGATCAACTGAAACCCAATGAATTAATAGAAAAACAATATGTTTCATCTTCAATTTATCTGAGACCTGTCACGGAAAATGAAATCATTGAACACATATCTAACTTAAAAAATAAAACTTCAGCTGGTCCTGACGGCCTGACCGGAAATACAATCAAATTAATACATATGCACATCACTTCACCACTGACATCCATCATTAACCTATCCTTTTCAAAAGGGGTGATACCAAAGCAATGGAAGGAAAGTAATATAACACCTGACTTTAAATTTGGAAATAGAAAAGATCCTAGTAACTATCGACCAGTTTCAGTTATAAATAATTTAGCAAAAATTTTTGAAAAATGTTTGGAAAACAGGCTGTATCCAGTACCATACTGTCATGTAGACACTCCAAACTCAAAAGTTTACGGCCTTCCTGTTGTCGGGAAAAGTACAACCGTGAAACAGACGATTTGGGATGCACCATTTTTCGGGTCTTTACGCTGAGTTGATGAAGCTCCTCTCGAGTCCACTTCACTACTCCAAACGAGTAAAGTAAGATTGGAACGGCAAGCATATTTGTTGTTCTTTCCCGACAGTTCCGATGACCAGATCTGTTAGTGCTGATACTCGCCGCGAAGAGAGTTCTTCACTGCTGTTACCTCTTGTGGTGTACTCAAATGGTGTAGGATGCTTCCATCTACGAGATGCAATCCTCTCCGTAGTCCCCGCATCGTCCTCTTTTGAGATGGACCATTGCACATTTGTCTATCCCGAATTTCATACCGATACATGTACATATGCATGTACTCTTCCACCACCCCCAAAGACTGATGGAGGTCCTTCCCTCCAGAGGCATGAATTTCAAGATCATCCATATAAAACAAATGGGTGACCTTTCCTTATGCCTATCACTATTATTTTTTTTCCACCATAGTGTGTGCTGGTCAGGCCCTATCCCCCGAAACTCCTTCATTATGTCAGCATGTCATTACAATATTATGTAACGACAATCATTCGTTGATTTGATTCAGTCCCACATTCTTTCGTATGAAAATGGAGAAATAGAAAGCCAAAACTCGTCTTTTCCAAAAAAAAACATTCAAATCTACATTTTCTCCCTATCGTCCTGTGTAAATAAATCTCGAAATCCAGCTTCAGCGATCCCGATTCTGATTTTCGAGGTATCTCAATATGCCCATATTTCTAGAGGCTTAGCAGCCGCCCTCTGTCCTAAATCATGTTTAGTAGTTGTTCCTGTTATCTGGGTCTAATGCCGGGGAACATCCTTCTTGAGAATGTTATTGGCATCAAATTTAACGGACCAACATTGAATTTATATATCGTAATAGGATCATTGTGAATTATCAGCGGATGAAAAAGAAAAAGGAGACTAATGGACGTATTTGAGTCGAACCAATAGCAGTTCTAGAAAATGTGAGCTAAATATTATTTGATACAGAGTGTCACAGCAAACTGGTCACTGTTAATGATATCGAAAATGACATAAAATAGTTCCACAATGACTAGATTATATTCCAAATTTCCTGAAATGATAGTAGAAAAACATGAATTGAAGATTCAAACATATATAAGGTGTATTGGAAAAATAAAGTTTCATTGTTGTTTTCCACTTTGACACTTTGTAGTCCTTCATATTGACATCAAATCAGAAGCAGAAATAATTATAACTACTTCATTTTACACGACATCATGGGAAGTTTGATTTTTGTTTCTAACTTCGACAAACCATCGAAAATCTTCCCATCGCGATATGCGATTTTCTCCGGAACAACTGCGAAATCCGCATCTTGCCAGGATTATCGGGAAAATTGGGAAAGAGCCGTAAGTATATAGATTTAAACAAGCAATCTTGTGCAAAGTAACGACGTCTAGATGTCGCCAATCGGGAGGGGATTTGGGGAAAGTTATGTAGTAGCATAGACGAGCATTGAAAATTGCCGATTATAGGAAGCTAAGCAGCATATAAATATGTTGGAGCCGTCGCGAAATTGGCTTTTCCCGATAGTTATACCCGCGAAGCGGTAGAGTTAACTTTATAATTTGTATTCATGTTTTAATGGTAATGGAAAAGTTTAAAGCGCTGTCGGAGATTCGAGTAATTACTTTTTTATAGGGAATGCAAATTTGGATTGGATGAATTGCTAGTGTGTGGTGCCTGATGAATTCTTCAGAGATAATTTTGCATAGTTTGAGGAAACGATGATGTGAAAATATTAGTAAACTGGTGTGTTGGGTGTGATGAAACAATTTTTCTCTTCAGGGGTGAATTTCGGAATGACTATTGGTTTGATATTAGAGGTCACTGTTAACCACACTAGTGACTAGTCTCGCTAGAGACTCAGACTTCCATTGCTTGAAACCTAAAAATTTCTCACCTCTCAACTTCACTGTCAACATTTTTAGACAATCCAAATGCAAAACTCTTGCATGCAACAAAGAATATTACCGATATGCCAGTGCCGAAGCCTTTGAAAAAGTTAAAAAGTGGAAGAAAACAGTAGTAGGTTCGAACCCATTGGAAAAGGAAAGAAATATGACAAAAAAAATTTACGGGCGATCTGAGGTCGAGATGTGGAAGGGGGTGGATTTTTAGATTTTCGTACGGAAAAAAGTTGAATGGCAATTTTGCTGGTGGCAGTTACTGCTTTGGCATTATTCGCCATTTTGTCGGCTCAAACTGAAATCATTTTCATGAAAATTTGATATAATTTTCCTAACGAGATGGTCCAATGATGAATTAATGAATCGAAGAGGTTTTTTGTATTGAAGTGTATGCAGAGCAAAGCGCTCTCGAATTTCGTCATCATCAGTGCTCATCTGAAAGTAAGTGATCTAGTTATTTGAAGAAGGGCAACTTGAGACAGAATGTGTCAAGTGTCATGTTAAAATAATGGTACCAACTTCAGGAGTGATCCATTGAGGATTTGATTGAATATGTAGAGGAAAAATATTGAATAAATTATATTAATAAAATGTGATTAATTAATAATTCATAATCCTCTTATGAAGGGGAAGAAAATCTCTGTTTAAGTTTACTTGANTGCATTTTGCTGTCATTGAGTGGTCAATAATCAACAAATTCAACAACACCGGAGTGTGCAATGATGAGCTACTCATATGCATATATTCTAATAGTGATCAACCCAAAATTTCATACTAAAAATTCCACACCTTCGCAATAATGTTTCATCGCTAGATTTATGATCAGCCTATGTTGTGCCTTCCAGTTATTTCACTTCCATCCCAGGGAGCAAAAGCCAGAAATGCACTATCCCTTATAATTTACAGCTTCGGAGCTATATCAAATAATTTGTAGTTGGAGAATCATGAACCATAAAGAAGACACAAGCGTCAGAACATAATTCTCCTGCCGAAAATTAATATCGCATCGGTGACAAATCCTTGCGACCGATAAAATCGACGGTGTGGAACTAACTATCGTAGCAAGGAATCAGGAGCGGATCTAGGATAGTGAAGGATAACGAAAGGACGATTTCGGTACGGTGGATATCAATTGAAATGTTGGAAGGGATAATTTGCATTATTGGCGCCGATTGTTGGGTGTTCAGATGTACAATGTGGAAAAGGATTAACAGATTTGAGAACATGGAATAGAGAAATTATGAATACAAAACCTATACTGCGCGGACCAGTGGAAACGAAGTGAGCCCAACTTCTCATAAATGATATTTAGGAAAAAACTTGCTCAGACCCGTCGATTTTCATTGTGAGGGGGAAAAGTTTACGCCTATTGTCAACCTTGTCATTTTCAACTCTTTGGTAGCGTGAAATCCAACTCTCAAATTTAAAATGGCAGTACACCACATCATGTCGATGTGGTGTAATCTTATCTTATGTTAGTGGACGCAATCAATATGTATACTATCATTGCTTCTCTTCAGATATATACTTAACCACTAGCGGAGTCCCGCAAGGATCTAATCCTGGTCCCCTATTGTTTTGCTCATTTATCAACGATCGTTGCAACTCGTTTACCTGCAATATATTAATGCTTGCTGATGATTTAACTCTTTACACATCTACAAACAGTTCAGTTGACTGCACTATTTCGCAAAAGCAGATTGATTCATTACAAGATTGATGTGTCAATAACCGCCTCCATGTGGATGTATCCAAATACAGAATTGTGACATACACTGCAATTTCCTTACGCTGACTTCTCTGTATATCAGTTTGGTGAGGCCAAAACTAGAATATGGATCCATAATATGGAATCCCATACACAATAAATATACACCTGCAATTGATAAAGTACAAATAAAATTCCTCAGTTTCAGAATCACTGGATTTTATCCCCCAAGGAATTGTAATTACTATGATCTGCTTTATGAATTCGAATTTGTAGCATTAGAGAAACGAAGAAATCCGGCATCCGTTTTATTTTTATTTGAGTTATTGGATGACAAAATAGACTGTTCTGTACTACTATCATAAATTGAAATCTATGTTCTAAGACTAGCATCTAGGCACAATAATACTTTTCATGCAAAAGGGCACTAATGGAATTGATGTTGAACTCACCAATTAACTTTATGTGTCGTAATGCAAACAAGCTTTCTAATATCGATGTTTTTTGTTGCAGTTCACGTGGTATTGAAAATAAGTCTCCTGCGACTATAGTCAATCACAATCTTTCATTCTTTGTTTTTTCTTTTATTTATGTTTTTTTTTTGTCTCACATCAAATTGTACAAAATGGTTTTTAATCAATCATGTATATTTTTCTCTGTCATTAAGAAACTGTTGGGCAATAAATACTATTATTATTATTATCAGGAGTAAATCGATATCACTCTTTGAAATTTGATGTAGTTGTTTCAACAAAAGATTGTGATTTGAAAAAATATATTGAACCCCCGTGAAGTACCTTTCCACTTTTGATAGTCATTTTCCCGTTAGCCCGAATTTCATTTTAGAATGATATTACTGTATTTTTGACAATTTGCTATTATCTACGCTGAAATTCGATGACGATAATGAAAGAACCAAACGAAGTTGAAAAGTATTTAGAATATTTTTCATCTGCATTCATTGTTTCACAGATTCGAGCCATAACAAATCCGGGTTATTATTTCACTCAAAATGATATCTTCAACTACAGAAACAGTATTGATAATCAAATTTTAGTATCAAAATGGTAGGTGCATTATTACTACAGCACAGTTCTACTAGGCCTAGGCCAAAACCCTCGGCTGGTACACCAAATCATTGACTCTTGTAGGATATCCATGTGACGGATCATGGATACGCCACATCACGTTTAACCTAAATTTTGAATTGTTTTGTGTTACTATATATTTGAATGTAATAATTTAAGTCATTTCTATGACAGAATCAATAACCTGTGTACATATTATATGAAAATGGGTTTCCACGGTTGGAGTCACGATTGAAAAGAATAAATTTCGGGGTGGTGGGCCGTGGTCTGATGTAACCTAGTGCAGCAAACGTTTCGTCTGCTACTGCTGCAGACGCAGATATCATCAGTGGTATATGCGTTGACTGCGAAGATGAAAGTTATATTTCAAAGTACCAACGACGACTGACAGTCAGTCGCATATATCTAGTCATTAGGAATGCAAGAAAACTGTGAGATATTATTTGCTTGATGTAGCTTATTGTATACACATTGGACGATCATGAGGAACATTTATGGATATTCAAATCGTAGTATTACTGTTGTTGATTTGTAAACCATTTCAATTTTATATCGATGTAACTTGTTCTATTTCTGTACTTATATTCTGTCATTGAATTTTGGTATTGGTCATGTATAATATATTCATATTGAGATGACCTAAGTCTATTTCTCCATCGTGAATGCACCAAAAAACTATTTACTTGTTTTCACGTTTTCGACTTCTAATAAAATGATTATTTCACCCAATTCCTAGTCACATTCTTGATGTGAAAAAATACCACACCAAGGGGAGCTTAGTATTCACAGATAAAATGTGTAAATTATACAACTGGTAAGTCCAGTTAATTATCGCCGGACGTGTGAAACCACTAGAGTCATCCTCTGATTGATTGAAAATAAATCCCCGTTCTCATATCAATATAAAAAGGATCTTGGCTGTAAATGAATCCACATTTTTTTTAATCAAGTCAACTTGCGTTTTCTGAATTGATAGTAGGAAGGTGGAATATTTGACAATTAATTTAATTATGTGCAGAAAGTTGAACAGTCAACTAGTGATATGAGCAGTAATTTGTTTTCAGAAAACATAAAAATCTTTACCTCCTTTACTTTTACCTGTAACTCCTATTGTCGTTATTTTGCGTGACTGCAAAAACTATTGTTGACACATGAAATAATTCTCTATGCATCTATAGCATTCAAAGAAGTCTATGTGGCTATATGTCTAACTTAGGAATGTAGGCTTTCATGGCTGGAATCAATGTTTAGGTTGTCCTGACTAATTATCAATTAGTGGTCAGTGTGATCCGTTTTTACTGCTCCTGCATTTTGGAGTGGGTTAATACCTTTGTGAACTGCCCCAGAAACGAAATAACAGATGTTTTCAATAAGATTTTGATCCGGCGAGTGAGGTGGCCAGTCCAGTAGGGTAATTTGCCCTTGTTCCTCAGAACCTTTCTTGCTTGATGTGGCCAGACGATGTTGCCTGTGAAGATGAGATTCAAAAATAGTTGATTTCGTAATGGATAAACTCGACTCTTTATGTTATCAGGTGGAGGAATTGATGACGTTTGGCGATTGAACATGATGCACCCCAACCTCTCGGGAAAATTTAGTCTTCATTGACGACCTGGTTTTCTCCTCTGTGTGGTCATCATTCTGCAGTCAATTTCTGGTTACATCTGTGAATAGTTCAGTAGGTACCCTCAAAAGCATCCTTGCTCAACGATTTGCCAGAGTATTCTCATAATTGCAGAGGTGAATACAACACGGCGGAATGTACCTGGAAAGTGAGCCGTAAGGCTGGAGTTGAAGCATTTCGATGTCCACGGGCATATTGAACCGAATACGGATCCTATCTTTCATGTGATACTCGAGGTTACCCACTATGCGGTCTCCTTTTCCACTATTTCACATTCTTCATATCTGTGATCCCTACGAACAATAGGAGATCTTGAAATGTTCAACATCCTGTTTATATGGTGACTGTCATGTCCAGCATCAGGCAAAGCAACAATACCCTTCCTGTCTAAAGCAGAAATTTCACGATCCGGCGTTATTTCTAAAGGAAAGTATAAATTCAAAGCGCTAAACATTCGATTGTTTTAAAGCAGGTCCATAAATACTGTCGCAATAGAAAATTTTTGATGTAATCAGAAACTCGCATAGTCCAAGTTTGAAATTTGTTGAGCAAATCACGATTAGGAAAAAGCTGTCTGAGAACGTTATAAGAAGATTGGATCAGGTAGCTGACATGTTTGGAAAAGCGAAGTTCCAGATCAAACCACAATCCTACATTTTTTATCTCGGCCATGGAGGGAAGTATTTCGTTTTCGATGCGAACTTGAAAAGTAGAGTTGGTGAGCTCTCTGTTCTTCTTAGCTCCGAACATCATTATTGCGGATTTGTCAGAATTGAGCTTATGGGCTGTAGAAATGTCAAAGATGGCTTGGAGATCGTTATTAATATGCGACAGAGCAGATGTAGACTCGCCAGGCGAAAAAGAGAAATATAACTGCGTGTCGTCTGCATAGTGATGTAAGTATATTGCATTTTTTTAAGAACCGATAAAAATCACAAATATACAAGCTAAAAAGCAAGGACTCAAGGATAGATCCCTGTGGCACTCCCTTCAATACCGGTAGAGCATCTGAAACAACTTCATCCACAACAACTTTCTGAGTACGATTCTAAGAGTGACACTGCTTTCCGAGAGAAACCGAAGTAGACAAGTTTGTCACACAATATCTCATGATCTAGAGCAGGGGTCTCCAAACTTTGAAGCTTTCGGGCCGTAATGATTTTTTCAGTTTGTTCCAAGGGCCAATTTCTGCCCTTATCTAGGCTAGGATAGTCGCAAAGTGCGTGACCTAAGCAAACTTACGCTTTTTTTGCATTTCAATTTTTATTGTGTATTGTGACACTTACCGACATCTAGTGGCGAGTAGTGGTACTATGTACTATCTTTTTCAACTACCCGCTAGGTGGCATTAGGCGTAATTAAATATTTGGAATAACCGCGTTGGTCCGAGAAAGTTCTGGTTCTAGCTAGTGTATTCCGATCACCTCGAGATGGCGGTGATAATTGCATATAAAAAGGCCAGTGGCGCAACTGCGAGTTAGTCTGCGTAGGAAAGGCGGAGGAAGCGAAACTCTCTATTGTGAAATAAAGTAACAACCGTAAATAAAAGTATGTTGATTTGACTTATTGATTTAATGTGTGATTTGTTAGTATGGAAAAGAAGCGAAAAATCGACAGTGAATGCAGAACGTTCCAAGAAAAATGAAACTTTCAATATTTTGTGATTGAGTCCAGTAATGAGGCGCTATGTTTAATTTGTAATGAAACCATAGCTGTTCTCAAAGACTATAACATTAAACGACACTATGAATCGAAACATCTTCAAAGTTACTGCAAGTAATCATTGGCTGTCGCGGGCCAGATTGATGACAGTAAATCATTGGCTGTCGCGGGCCGGATTGATGACACTGGCGGGCCGCATTTGGCCCGCGGGCCTTGCTGTAATCTAGAAGTATTAAACAGGTCAAATTTTGTTCATCTCCAGCTTGGAAAATATCGCTTGTAATTGACGGAAGAGCTGTGGTGGTACTATGCTGAGGTCTTACAGTTGTTATAATATGATTTTTATTGACGTACAAAATAATCTGATTTTTCAGTGTCGATTCCACTACTTTAGAGAAATACGTTAGAATTGTAATTGGTCTTAGGTCAGAAAAAAAGTAGGTGAGTTACACTTAGCCAGATGAATAGCCAATCCATCTTTCCAACATTTTGGAAATTGACAACTGGTTATGATAAAGTTTATGAGAAAGGTGAGGTGATTTATCAAAAAAGAGTCAATGAGATTGGTCATTTTAAGGGATATCCCAAGGCGTTGCTCTTGATGCGTCTTAGGGAACTTCGCACAATCTCACTGGTGACTGAGGTGAAGTGGAAGGAGTTTTTAGATTCTTCCAAATTAACATATCTATCTAATAAGGACAATTGGTGAGCAGATCTGATAAGTTGAGATTGACGTCTTTTAATTCATCAGGGATATCTGATTCATTGTTGTTCCTCAGGATATCAAGCGTTTTTAAGGTATTCCAAGTTGCTTTGGAATTTTTATTTCTTAAAACAAAGTCCAGACATACGATTTTCTCACGTCGTATCGCACTACATGTATAATTTCTGAGGTCCTTATAGCTATTCCAATCGGCAAGAGATAATAATTTCTTGTATTAACTCAGAGCTCGGTTTTTGAGCGCAATCATCATTTCTATATTGTAAGTTAACCAAGGTGGTTTAGTTACTCTCTTCGTTTGAGAAGGGACGTGTTTTTCGAATAGATTGAGAATGTTGTCGTTCAGGAAGAAGACCATACGATCCACGTTATCGAATTGATAGATGAGATCCCACTGAATATACAGAACGTCTAAACGAAAGAGATCGAAGTCGAAGTTATGAAAATCGCGAGAAGAAAGGAACCATTTGAACTGTTCTAGGAGAAACAGAAGCATTAATTTTGCACATCACTGACATATGGTCTGAAATTCCCTGAATATCATTCACATCCACATCTAATATTCTTTCCTTATCAAAGACGAGAACGATGTCAATAAGTGATTGAGAGTGAGCAGTTATTCAAGTAGGCTTCTCTATAAGCTGAAACAGATCGAACGAATTTATAAAATCTGTAAGCGATGATCTGTTGAATTTATGAACACCATCGTTTCAGTATATAACAGAATATAACAGAGAAATGAATATAACCTTAAAAACCAAAAGTCCTGCTCTGTCCGTTTCTCCAGCACACTCCTTAGACCCCGTCTCTCCAATAATTGGCTAATTAATTTCCCCAAATGAACCTTTGTGACCGTCAGGAAGCTGCAGCGAGGCATCCATGTTGTTTTTTTACCATAACCATAAATCGGGCTCGACGAATGCCTCCAGTAACTGCCAAACTCGATGGGAATTTTGATTCGACAAAAAAATATTTCCATTGTGTTCCTTTCGCCGAATTTTATCGGTCGCGCCTCGTAAAATACTGGAATTGATCGTAAAAATTGTAATTTTATCTCTTTCGTTCAAGATGTATGCGTCGTGGACGCCTACTTGGATGACTGTTAAGTAATAGTTGAGAAAAGAGGCTCTTAAGAAATATTTATCTGGAGTCTGGAAGGAGTATTCAATTGGGAGTTTTTGAGATCGTCTGTTGTCTGTCTGTAGCGACTTTGAAAATGACAAGTTAGCTTGATATTGAAAAATAATGTCCTGGTAATAATAACAGTGAGCAATTCGTTCAAAAATAGGGTCTTTCATAAAGCGCTTCTCGTCTTTGAATTTGAATATAAACTGTGTGTGAGATATCATCGAAAGTTGTTTTTATTCGTTCGAAAGACCTGTTGATGCCAATTACTCTGGCACATAAATCAGGTTGAGTTTGACCAATGGTATAGGCTTTGGGGACCGCTCTAGTCTGTGGCTTATTTGCATAAACCTGCGACATAAGAAAACCCAAGATAAATAGTTTAAAAAACTGAAGTCGATAGCGATAAATTTATAGTAGCAATGTTCCTTGATTTCAAGAGGGCATTTGAAACTATCGATAGGCAAATATTACTTCGTAAACTGAGATATTATGGAATCGATGGAATAGCCTTAAGTTGGTTCAAAAATTATCTCAATCGCAGGTCACAAATAACTAGAGTGATGAAATGTTTCTCAAATGAATATAGGCGTACCTCAAGGGAGTGTCCTGGGACCACTGCTGTTTATAATTTGCCTGAATGATGTAAATTTTATTCAAGGTTATGATTTTTTAAATTTATTTGCAGATAATGTTACCTGCATGCTACGGACATGACGCTGTAGAAAAGTGGAACGCATGAATCTCTTACAAAGTTTCCATGTTTTCAAAAATAACAATATACTGAACCATCATTCAGCCCTATTTTGATTATTGTTCTACTCTGCTTCATCTTTTGGATAAAAACGATATACAGAAGTTACAGAAACTGCAGAATCGAGGTTTAAGAATCATCTTGAAATGTAAGATACACTCCAATTCAATTCATGCCGAGTGCCCTCAAGTGGTATCATGTGGCAGATACTCAAGTATAATATTTATTTATAAAATAGCCAGAAATTTATTACCAAAATATTTTGATTTCTTCATTACATACAATAATCAAATTCTTGACTACAACACAAAAACAACCAATCAATTCCACATTTCCAGGACAAGAACGAATCCATCCATGAAATCATTGTTTTTCAGAGGATTTAATGATTTTAACCAATTACCATGTCACGTTAAATATTCTGTTACTTCATATTCATTCAAGGCTCAGTCAAAAATATATAATACATCACGTACTCTATGAATTTTCTTAGTTTCTCTTTGCAATTTTTATATTTCACATTTCACATCATCGAATTGTTTTATTGGTTTGAACTTTTATGTGTTCTGTATACATTGTGATATGTTAAATATTTCATCACCCACCCACTCGAATAATTACCCTAAGTTTACCATACTTTAGTCGTCACTTGGCGATTTGAGTGCTCATTCCATTGGTTTTTACTTCGATGATCTGTAAACATTTTCCTTATGAGGAAATATGTACAAATGTCTGCCGAATATAATTCTATGTCCATCGTGATATTAACCTAAGAAGTAGTTGTTTTCGGCAGGTTTCTGCAAGATCTTCTCAGTAGGCAGATGTTAGACTCAATTTTATTTCTGCTGAAATATTTTTTTTCAAAAGTTGCAATTTCCACATTCATTACACTGTTCTAATTGATGAATTTTCCAGCACTTAACGATTCTGAAATGGAAAACAGTTGGAGAAAACGAAGCAAATTCCAAGATAATAAACTCGTTTTTTGTCTCCATTAGATGTTATAAATGTTGTAACGAAATCTATGTCTTTTACGTACTTTACCCTTGTTCGCGGATTAAAATTAAAAGGTTTTTTCTTCCAAGACATAAGCTGCTAACAAACTGCTTCGGAATACTTGAGTGGAATCTGAATTTTCCCAAGAGACAATATAGTGTCTGTAGGTATATGTTTCACAAGATCAATGTTTATTAGGAGGGATGAATATATATTCGAAGTCATATTGATTTTGTGGAATATTCAGCAGAGCGTTGTTATAATATTGGAAATATTCTTGCTCAATATTTTGTTTCATATCCAAGCTCGTTATTCAGTACATGAGCTTACAGTGCATACCCTTCATTTTGAAATCAGTTGCCTTCGATTGGAAGTTTCCTACATTTTTTGTATGAAGATGGAGAAGTAGAAAACCAATTTGTTTCTTTCCCAAGACTTGTTGACATCTTGATTCACAAAACCAACTCCAACCGATCCTGTAGAAAGAACCAAATGAAAGAAGGATATAATTTCAAAATTCATAATAATTTGTTAATCCAAACAACATTTGACTAGGATTAATTTGCATCTGACTTTTACTATTTCACATTATTCAATCTACCTGTCTCATAAAGGTCCCGAAATGCATGGCATGAATTGAGTTGTTTAAAATGGTGTTTCTCTATGGATAATCCATTTTACAAATTTACCTGGATAGTTGAGGTACATGTCAGTAATAGTTTTACGAAGTGACCTGAAATTTGGAACAAAGCCTTATGGCTGTGTTAATTTTGCCACCTGAGATGATTATCCCCTCTTTCTGATTGACTTTTCGACATAAAGTTTCGATTTCATTTGATTCATTTTCCAGATTCATTTCTGTGACTTACGTTGAAAGATTCTCTGTGTTACAAGTGTTTGTGGTATTTGTGTCAATATTTTACGTGAGTATTAAAACTATTTAGAAATGGTTCTCTCCTTGAATGCAAATGAATTAGTTAGAATTTTATTCACAAAAGTAAACGTTGGAATAGTTTTTCCACAGATAAAATTTTCTTGTTCGAAAAGATGAAGAAGTATGTGAATTTTCTGTTTGATCTTAGTGTGTACAGCTTGTCAAATCTAGGAAGATACTTGGGAATCCTCTCTCTCTCTATTTCTCTCGCTCTCATAGTCATCTAACGAACGCAGATCTAGTGAGCGAGACATAACGAAATTCAGAAAACTCTTTCTACATTTCAGAAGCTGTACTGATTGATAGAACATTTTTCTTTTTGAAAAATGCTACGAATTCAAGCAGTAGTTTTCCATTGCAATCTTTATATTTTTTTATCAGATTGTGAAAAGTAAAAATACTCAAAGAAGGTTTATAGAAAATACTGTTGTATTTTAGAAAACTCATTTGCCATCCCACAGATATTCAATATAGTGTAGTACTTAGTCCATTTGAACCAGAGTCGTTTTAGAAGTAACAACAGTTTCCAAAGTTACTCCCATTTCAAATTTATTTCAAAAATTGAAAAAGGAATATTTTTAGGATATATCAGTTCCTTGAGGAAAATGCGTTTCGGCTTCCTCCATCATAGAACAAAAAACATGGAAACTTCCTGACCTCTTTAATACTTGCTAGTCTTTAATTTTTCAACTTTTCGCTTATTGAAAATTCTGAATCACCTCATGTAAATGCTTCAACCATCAGAGTAGGTAGTGCCAACGTATGTTCGATTTGTAAATTTATTTTTGTGGAGAGGTTATTGCTTCTCCCTTTATGAATAGAAACATTAAAACTCCCTAATGTGTGGATAATCAACATACATTGCATTACATTCAAAATGAGCCACCTTGAATGAATTTTGGTACAATAATTTGCAGGAAAAATGAAAAAACACGTCAAACATAGTATACAGGGAGATACATTTTGACATATTCACATTTGATGTTACTTCCCCATAGTATAGAGGGCGACACATTTTGACATATTCACATTAGATCTAACTTTTCCTAACTTATTTCGGTAAAAAAATAATAATATAAGTATAATAATTTAAGTTTCCCTGGAAAAATATCTCAATCCCTCTTTATTTCAGGTAACATGAGGAATTTTAAAGCTACAATAGCCATCCTGGTGGGATATTATCTGCTGTTAGTGACATCACACGTGTACAAATGTCAACGAAATTATATGTTCACGTGCCTTTGTACATCTTTTAAATGTCCGTCAGCAAATAATACTTCAAAAATTGATGCATTTCATGGATATACAAAAGTACAGAGCTATTTGAATATTGATCAAGGAACTGAAACTGAAGGGTCGGTAAATCATACTGCTGGTAAAATTGGAAATTTGAGAATGATGTTCTGTCCAATGTCAAGACAAAGATTCTCAAATGTTCTATCCAGGAAGGGTCCTGCTATTAGTGAAGATTCGTTCAAAAATATGTTTTATATGCAAACTCTACGCGTTTCTGGTTTTGATGGTTTTATAGAAGATGATGCTTTGGAAATTCTTTCCCATTTGAAAACTTTGTCTCTGAAGAACAGTTATTTTGGGAATATTAATTGCATATTTGGATATTTGAAGGGTCTTATGGGGATTCCTGTAGGATTGTTTCGAAATTTAAGGGAATTGAGGGAATTGGATCTATCTAGGAATAAACTAACAAGTATCTCGAAATATCACTTCAGTGGACTAACTGACCTCGAATTTCTAGATCTTAGCGGGAATCAGATACGATATATGGGCATAGATACCTTCTCCAAATTATTTCATCTGGCATATATCAGCCTCAGTGGGAATTATTTACATTTTTTAGGTGATGAAACTTTCAGAAAGAATAAAAAACTCCAAACTGTTTTGATAGATTACAACGCTAACCTTCACTTGGCTGACTATTCTTTTGGAAAACTAAAAAGTCTTTCCAAAGTAAACTTGTCTAGCTCAGGATTGGAGATCATACCAGAGTATGTATTTGACAACTCTCTGAATCTTGAAATTTTGATACTGAATCGCAACTTTCTTCAAATATTACCAGAAGGAGTGTTCAACGGGCTCCAGCAAATGAAGAAATTGGATTTGAGTGAGAATAGCATCTCTTTCATATCAGATGAAGTTTTTTCCTCCTTGAGCAATTTGGAGGATTTGAATTTGAGATTCAATCAGCTTTCTGAAATAAACAGTGTGATTTTCAGTAAAACAGTTAATCTAAGACATCTCAATCTGGGCTACAACAAAATCAAAACAATTTCTCTCTTCGCGTTTCGATATAGTAAGAAAATGAGCAGTTTGGATTTGTCTAATAATCTATATGAAATGAAGTATGGCAATGATACCAATCCATTTTTGCACTGCGATGAATTGAAAAAATTGACACTGGAGGGAAATCTCATTGAAGATTTTCCATCTTCAATTAAGTACCTGAGGGAGCTGAGAATTCTGAACCTGAGGCATAATAATATTGAAAAGATTTGGGTGAGTACACTATTTGTTATTAAATATTTTTTTTTATGATGTTTTAACCATTTGTGATAAGTGGTTCCACAGTATTTGGAAATGTTCAACTACGAGATACGTAAAGCCTTTGATCAAGTAAATCATGATGTGCTTTTGCTAAAAATTAGTAAATTTGGGTTGTCGAGGAATTTTCNTTTGGGTATAATTCACTTATGAGCGTTTTATACGTTTTACCTGATATTGTATTTTCTATTGAAGAAACTGGTACCTGCTTGTTTAACGCAAATTAAGAAGAAGAATGGGCTTAGAATTGATCTTTGTAGAACACACTGAATGATACGAGCATCTCATGCTGTGCTATGACTATCATTCATTATTTGTGTATTTGTGTAACAACTCAAGGAAGAAAATGTTCAATACAGGCTATTCACGATTATATAATTAAACATATTTCTTCCAAAGGTGATTGATGTCAGACCAATCTTCAGGAAGCAATTGACAGTAGATTCGAGAAACAACAGAATTACCGAGCTAGATCTGCAGTATATTGAACTACTCGCGATAGAATATCAGAAAAGTTTAAGAAAAAATCATCGGAATCTTCAAACAGTAGTTCTGCTGCAACACAACCCACTGGATTGTAATTGCCAGATCTATGAGCTCATTCGATATATCCAGAACAATCTCCACCCTGCTGTGAAAAACTTGGTGGATATGAGATTGGAGAACAATGAATGCACATCCCCGCGTTTCCTCAAAGGCAAAAAACTCTCAGATCTTCAACTGGAACTGATAAAGTGCCCCTACCCAATGAAGTGCAAGTCCTCGAGCGACTGTGAGTGTTTCTACAGACCTTTCAACGATACTGTTGAGGTAGACTGTTCATACAGAAACCTCACAAAGTTTCCCAGAATCGAAGTGGAAGGTGAAAGAGTTGCATTGAACTTAGTGGGAAATGCCATAAGTGAAAGTCCCTATTCTAGTTTAGGATATGAGAATGTTACTAGTTTGTTGCTGTCTAATAATAAGATTTCCAGGGTCACGTGGTTGCCACCTAGAATTGAGGTAAGATAAATCAAAATTATTTTATTCAAATTCGAGAATATTTCATTACTTCACAAATATGTGAATATATGAGTGTAGTAGGTATGCAGCGTAGGTTTGTTCAAGAAATAAACTTCGAATCAGTATTCAATAATACTTTTTATGGGTTTTGGAATATGTTAATGCATGATGAGGTTCACGAGGAAAAGTTACTGCTTCATATAAACCTGTGAAGAGTGTAATTAGTCACTTTTATATAATTTCATGATTGACTCGGTGCAGGGCCGTAGCGAAAAGAAATACCAGGTGGGAAGGGAATCTAAATTTTCCCAATCCCACCAGCAAAATTTCCCAACTTTTCCAAGTCGAAAAAACAGCGAAAAGTTGGGAATTTTGTAAAATTGTCACTTCAAAATTTGTGGACTGTCTTGGCAGAACTGTTCTCTTACTTGGGAGAAATTAAACTTTTTTGAAGTTTTCAAACAACTCAGAATTTCAAAGTATGGGATCTCCAAGTTATGCATGTTGGGAAATCCCAACCTTCTCCTGGTTCTTTCCCTTTTCTTATAACCTCTCCCTTTCTTTTCTCTCATTTTTATTTTTTTAATTTTTTTTCATTTTTTCAATATTGTTTTTTTTATATCTTCAAGGACTAAAATTTCCCAACTTTTTCCCAAGTAGAAAAAGCAGGGGGGAAGGCCCTGACTCGGTCGTTACTTGATGACGATCCATAGTAATTTCATAAACTACACTTAACGATTCGATTTTCACAAACTTTATTATCACATGTTTTGCAGTAGATTTATGTTATTTATGTATGTTATTCACAACGAAAAAGCTACTGTTATAGTGAAACATGTCGTGACACTTTTGAAAATGAAGTTTGTGAGGTTTGTGAAATTTAATATAAAATAAATTGATGGGGAATGATGACGTTTGCATACTTACCTTTCTCTACATTATCTCACGTTGTGGAAAGCAGTTTTTTTCCATTTTCGAAACCTTAGCTTCTTGGTAAAAAATATATCGATTGGAAATATATCGTTTCCTCAACTGTCTTTCAAAATATACTAATATTTGCCCCATAGTCATTCAGAAAATAATTTTTAACATAGCGAAAATCCACATTCGAAACATTCTTATCATTATTATTATTTATTTTTTATTGATTTCATATCCATTTGGAAACTGATTGTACCTACATATTTCCAGGGTTTACTTCCTGTCAACACTGATATTTGACATAAATTATGAGCTTGTGTTGCAGTGTTTGGAACTTTTGGTGTTAGGTTACGTCTAAAGTGAGTGGATCTATTCGACCCTCCACCACAATCCGCAAGGTTTCATTGTGGTTCACACTTATTGACACTCGACCAAATATACCCAGCTTCTTGACGAAGCTGATTAGTTTGTATGGTGAGTGGTCTTACAGATGGTAAGAGTACGGCTCTGGCCAACTCTAAAACCTGATTCGGTCCCCAGTGGGGCAGGCACAAAGTATATGCTCAGCTGTTTCATCATCTTCCAAACAGAGGTGACACACACTGTCTTCCGACAGTCCAAGTCTCTGCACATGATGATTCAAATGCCAGTGACCTGTGAAAGGGCCTATTAGACATCGTAGTTCATCCCTACTGTAGTAGGGTATCAAGCTTCGGAGGGCGAATAAACGCCTTGGAGTAAGCCAATCCTGGAAGATTCTGCCAAAAGTCCATAAATCTTCTAGCCATCCAGGTGTTTAATGTTTGTTTGGCAAAGCCTAAAGCGATGCCAATGACAGGTTCTGGTCCGATGAAGCTGCTTGCAGCTGCTTGCAAGGGAATCAGCAGCTTCATTGCCTTCCAGGCCAGTATTGCCAGGAATCCAGACCAGAGACAATATGTTGAGTCTTTCTATAGAGGAGAGTTGTTTTTGGCCATTTGCTACCAATTTAGACGTTGCTTGGTAGGAGACAAACCGTTGGTGTAGTAATGAATATTACTGGAGTCAAATCCCAACACCAAACCATTATTTTAAAAACCTCGACACGTGTTCAAATCACCAAGTGATCATCTTCAAGAGAAAAATCAACCTGTTCAATTTTTGAATGACTTGGTTCCATAATTTTCGGCAGTGAATGAACTCAATGATATTTCACTGGTAACTATTGTTACAGCGAATTGTTTGACAACGCTTAGTTCTCGCTGGGAATTACTTTCAGACAGTGGAACAATATTAGACAGTCAGTGAGGAATTCTATTGAATGCTGCAGTATTATGCTGATGTGAGAGAAATTATAAATGACAATGGCCATATCAGATTGTGTGTGGAAAATCATGTTTATTATTGATTTAAACGAATTTGTGAACTGTTTATTGAAAATCTTAGAACGGAGTGTTACTTTGAAACAATTAAATGAATAATAATAATGATTAATTTCAATTGAATTATCTGTGAAGTGAGTTGACAGTTATTTGAATTTTTGTTCATTACAGATCATCAAACTCGATGGAAATCAATTGAAATATATGACTCCATATATATTGAGAAAGATGAACAACTCATTAACTGTAGAATTATCTAACAACCCTTGGACTTGTGACTGTTTCGCTGCGAATTTTCAAAAATTCGTGAAAAACAAACTGGGAAAGGTGAGACAAAATCCAAATTAAATTCACACAATCACATTTTTTAACGGAGAAGTGTATCAAAATGAAAATTCACTTTTCATAATTTATTTTTATACCTTTATAAAACATCATGAATTTGATTTTCCAGGAAGGCAAAGAAATTATTTGCGCAGCTGACAACAAACCTCTTATTGAGAAAACAAATCTTTGTGAACTGAAGCCATTTTTGATTTTGCATGTTATGTATCTCAGCCTAATCCTCATCGTTTTCCTGGTTGAATTTTTCTCCTTCTATCGTAATTACAAATCAAGGAAAGCTGATGCTGCAGTAGAGATTCTATATGTATAACCCATCCTCGAGACGAAATTTTGGTCAAAGTGAAATGAAGAAGCAATACAATTTGCCAAATAAAATTTTCTGTTGCCAAACTGGTTTCGAAAATTTGAAAAAAGTGACACAGCTTGAAACATACTGGTTTTAGAAGTAATGGATTTTGAGTATATTTTGGTTGGAGATGCCAGAACGGTTTTTGCGTAGAATAGGTTTTTCAATATTGTATTATATTTGTAGAGATTTGAATATATTTATACTGTTGAAGAAATGTTTTTTTTGTATGTTTATTGAACAAAATCATCAGTTATGTGACCGTTCTCTTTTGGGTGTTCGGTTGAACTTATCACAGTTGACTAGATTCATATCTCATTACCTTCAGGGTCAATCAGCAATGAGCAAATGTATGACTTAGTAATTGTATTTCGATTATTTTCAACTGTAAGTGAGCCTTGATAATTTTCTACTTCAAAATATGTTCTCAAATGTTGAACTCAATCATTGAACTGACATTTTCTTCTGAAATATACAGGGTGCTATGTCAAAAGTTTCTGATATTTCACAGGACGTTTCTTCACTTACTCATAAGATAAAAAGTTCATGCAAGGATACGTCCGTAAAGCCTTCATTTTTGAGATACAAGGTGTTGAAAATATATTTTTATTTCAGTTTTTCGTGAGTACAATTCAAAATAATGTCAATATTCAAATTCAAATTTGGTTTTAGTTCAGCACTTAATTGTAGGAGGCGCCACCTACAGTTCTTGGTCTCTTCTGGGGTATCACAACTTTGTCGTGCATATAAGTATCACATTTTCTAGGAATAAAATCGATTCTTATATTATTTTACGTTTCTTTACGTTTGTAAAGAAGTGTAAAAATTTTGTTTTTTTTTTATTCAACCTAGTAACATTCTAAACGCCAATTCCTAATCGACAGTGAGTAATGGAACAATAGATATAAATCTGGATGAAAATCACAATAAATATTCGAAATATCCACTTCTTGTCTGTATCCATGCATCCAATATTCTTCTCATTGATTCGAGAACTCTTTGAGAAGTTCCTGAAGTACCTGGAGTCGATCTGCAAGAGATAATTACTCGATTCCCTAAGGTGATAAGGTCTGGTGATCTAGGGAGTCGCATGAGTATCACTAAGGAATTGTTGAATGACGTCAATGGCGATCCAGATTTGCTTAAAAGTTCATAACTGGCAACGAATCATAGACAGATGGTTATGACATCGAAAATGAAGTTCAATCGTCCCAATGGAAGAGCTCAGGATAGCCAGAATAAAAAAAGCACGTCAAGTTTGATCAACTGCCAAGGTTTTTCTCACTGTTGTCTTCGATTACCGTGGTAATTCTTTCTTGTTGAGCTCTGTGGTTCGAATGTCTAGGGTTAGGTGAGTGTACTTTTGATCGAATATCAACTTTGATTTTGGAAACTCATATATTTATTTATTGATATACATCTTTATCGCGGTTGAATTCAAATATTATTATATCTTGAGCTCAAATAGTTCATGGATCACTTCAAACTTCTTTATGGGGTTGGTACATTATCAATGACATAATTGTTTTGAGCATTCTGAGGACATTCTGTCTACAACCGCGTAAATTTATAAATAGAGGTTTCAGATATATTCATATATTTGGAAAAAAATGCTTCAATGAATTGATAAGGTCGTTCGATGAATTGATTTTTTTTTCTTTCACAAGATTGCAGTGAAACATGGGAATCATTATAATTAAGTGATTGTCTGATTTGGTTCATTAATTTGTTTGATTGTGGCTAAAATTCGATTTTCTGTGATCAAAGTGGAGAGTGCTTATTCACATATCAATGAAGGAGTCTGTCCACTATGCCTTCTGCCAGTTTTTCGAATTCCATAATATTCATGACAACCTTGTGGAAAATCTCAATTCATTGAAGCATATGGAAGTTTTCATTTGAAAAAATAAGTTTACTGATGGAAACTACTACTAGAATTGAATCCAATTCAATGCCAAAAATAACCAGGCATCGGTTTTCTCCCAAAAGATAAATGTTTCCGAACCAGATATAATAATGTCAGATCAGACAATTCCGCTTTCTGCCTCGACAAGTTTGTTGGAGGTTAAAATGGACCCAATATGTCTTGACACAATCCCGTCATTTGGAATTGCAAAGGCTGTTTCTCAGAAGCTTGGAACACTGTTCCGAACCAGAAAACTGTACACACTTTAGCAACTTTTGATGCTTTATAAAGCTCAGATGATACCTTTTTTGGAGTATTGTTCTCATATATAGAGCTCCGCCCCCAAACATAACCTGAAGCTGTCCATTCAGGAAAGATCAATCCGCCTGATTGGAGACGTGAACATCACTTGCAACCTTGGTTGTCTAGAACATCGAAGACGTGTTAGGTATTTGTCTCTCTTCTATAGATACATTCACGGGAAGTATTCAAGTCACCTGGCACATTTGATTCCACCAAGACCGGTACATATAAAAAATACGCGACTGCAGCTGCTCATCGTTTCGAGGTTCAACTCAGTACACCTCAAACTTCACTGTTTGAGAACTCTTTCATTTGGGGAATGGCGTTTATATGGAATACATTTCCTGAGAACGTGTTTCCAAATGGATTCGATCTTCAACGATTCAAATCCAAAGTGAATCGCTACTTTTCCACAGTCACCATTCTAAGAGCACCTTAAGGATTTTTCTCTAGTGCTTGTGTTCCGCCCTTGAAAAAAATCTCCCGCTTCTACTTCTTCTGCTATTACTTCTCCTGTTAATACTTCTACTACTTCTATTACTATTACTATCACTACTACTACTTGAAAATCAGTTGTGCCTGAAAAGAAATGAAAAATTTCCCACAGCTATGATATTTCTGCAAGTGTTTTTAGAATACGTTGGTGATGGATTTTCATCAAGTATCGGCAGATTCCATCATATATCGAAATGGAAAATGATTTCGAAATGAGAAAGTCTTTGCCAATTAATTCTACTAAATATTCAAATTTGAAATCTCTGTATCTTTCAGAATATGTGAAACTTACTTTCATCGAAATCACCTTGTAAATCCCCACTAGAATTCAAAATTGGTTGATTATGAGTTCGCTTTTATTTGTGAATTCCTCATTTGTAGAAATAAAACATTCAAAAAAATTATTGGTAACTTTATTCAGTCGAGCCAACTTCAAACCAATCACCCAGTATATCTTCCTATGAAAATGATTATTCCGTTGGATTGGATGTAGAAAGCAAAAGGCCGGTTAGCTATGAAAAATAATTTAGGTGGTCTTTGGAGCGAAAGAGGTTCCACTATAACTGAAAAAAAAATCATTATTGTTGATTTTATTGAAGCATGTTCCACAGATGAAACATTTGGGATAATGATACTTATTGCTAGGAATTGCAGGTTAAAAGGTGAGACCTCATGAATCTTCAGCTCGCAAGGCTTCGACTTGTGAGGGTTATCGTTCATTTTTTTTCAACCAGCGTTAGCTGGTTGAAAAAAACATTTATTTTAACAGATTTTTTCAACCGATCATCGATTCATGATGATGAATTTCGAAAAAGATATGCCGTGTAAGCGATTTTATTGAAGCGAAGAACCTTCAGGAACTCATACATTTTGGTATTCCTGATCATTTATCCAATAAATTAAATTTCTTCCTGCAGAAAATGCCCTAAACATTTTGAGAGCTGTAATTGAACCTATCTACAAAAAAGGAGACCATAAAAATGATAAACTATAGTTCTATTTCGCCATGATCTGTGTGGTCGAAATTGCTCGATCTTGTAAAAATATCTAACAAAGTTCTCTTGGAATAATAAGTAAATTTCACAATCTTTTCAGAGAGATTATAGACGACCTCACTACGTCACCAGTGAGAAAAATAATGAATTCAATCTCCCGCAAGGGAAACTTCCAGCAACCACTTCTTTCCTTATATATCAACAGCCTCTTGGATTTGGATATTGAACGGTAATCCGCAGATACTACTGCAGTAATCATAGTGAACACTCCATGAGATAACATAACAGAGAAAGCAACTTGAATAATGTAGAAACTGACCATTTGGTTTGACTATCATCTACTGACCGTGAATGTGAATTGAGCTACGTATCTCTCATTCATATGATAACCATCCACTATTTCTAGAACTAATTTATCAGTAAGTGAGTCGCATTCAGTAAAATACCTTGCCACTTCAAGTCTAATAAGAACTAACACATCAGAACTGTTGAACCCCTTGAAGGTTTATTACATATTCTCAAACAAAAACGTGAAATACTGCCAGATCAGCAAATGAAAACGGTTGATTCTGACCTTAAACAATCCCTAAATCAATATGGGCTTATACCATGGAAGGGAATTGATAAATCAAACTCAAAACTCCCAGGCTTGTCCTTTGAGGACATTTGAGTCCAGCAGCATTTATGGTTGAGACCAGCACCGTTGATGAGGAGTCAATCACTATTTTGGCTTTGGTTTCATTTAGTTGTCTTGCGAAGAAAAAGGTCAACGTCGAAATTTGTTTTTGCAACTAACCACGTTTAGAATCCTCATTGTCTAGTCCTCTGTCAATCCCAAAGTTGTCATTTTCGTGAGGGCAGATGACTTGGCCTTCAGTTGTTAATGTGTCTGTTTAGAAATTCTAAATTGGAGGACATTAATTACTCAAACTCCAAACCCCCAGGCTTGACCTTTGAGGACATTAGAGTCCAGCAGCATCCAAGGTTGAGACCAGTACCGCTGATGAGGAGTCAATCACCTTTTTGGCTTTGGTTTCATTTAGTTTTCTTGCGATGAAAAAGGTCAACGTCGAAATTTGTTTTTGCAACTAACCACGTTTAGAATCCTCATTCTTTAGTCCTCTGTCAATCCCAAAGTTGTCATTTTCGTGAGGGCAGATGACATGGCCTTCAGTTGTTAATGTGTCTGTTTAGAAATTTTTAAATGGAGGACATTAATTTATCAAACTCCAAACCCCCAGGCTTGACCTCTGAGGACATTCGAGTCCAGCAGCATCCATGGTTAAGACTAGCACCGCTGATAAGGAATCAGTCACTATTTGGGATCTGGTTTCAGTTGCCTAGCGATGAAAGAGGTCAATGTCGAAATTCGTCTTTGCAACTGACAATGTTGGGAAACCTCATAGTTCAGTCCTCTGTAGATCCCAAAGTTGTCATTTTCGTGAGGGCAGATGACATAACCTTCACTGGCTAATGTGTCTGTCTCCAACTTTTATCATACTTGTACATCCACAATATATTCATACAGATTACAGCACACTTATCTCATGATTCAATTAAGATATTTCAATATCAGCTGTGCTGAAAAAATGTTTCAGATTTTGACCAAGCAATGTTCAATAGCTCAACCAAGAAGCTGCGTATACCCTCAGCTACGTTTAAAGTTTATGATTTCAGAATTTAGATTCTTAGTGGAATATTCCTTCTGTATGAGAAGCTTCACTGCCAGAACATATACAGTTTATTTCTCGAAAAGAGCTATTCAACTGATTCGAGTCCAAACACCACAGACCTGAATAATTGATAATCGTAAAAAGGTTGGTGATGAGTTTTTCTTCGGTAGATTCTTACAAGGTGAATGTCAGAGGTATAGAATATTGGTCCAAGATAGAGAGACATTTTGTTCTCTACCATTTGTGCCACCCATTACTAGCGAGGAAAGAAAACTCCCAATACTTCAGAAAGCATTTATTGAAATACGTGAAAGTCAGATAGTTGTATCTTTTGTTTTCTGCAGCATTTCAGATCACTTGGTATATCGGCCGGTGAAAAGAATAACTCCATTGCTTTGGATGTAGAATGCGAAGGGATGATCTGCGAAGAATTGACCGAAGGGTCTCGAATAGGGAATACCTCGAACTGAAAAAGCATACACGGTGTTTCATGAAATGGACTTCATCATCAAGTAGGGACACACACTGTGTGATAATTAATACAGTGTGTGTCATATTGAGCTCCCATCAACAGTTGAGCTAAACAATATTTTATATAATAAGGGTTTTTTGAAACACTTTTCAATACTCAGGGTACCTAGTGAAAGCATGGTGTATGAAAGTAAGGTTTTTTTGAACACAGATGGTTATTATTGCTATCCACATTCAGGTTCCGTCAAAAAAGTACTTTTGGAAAATATAGTATTGTGTATGTTGATAGCAAGTGGTTCAGAGGTAATGCCAAATCTAACGTCTCAACTGTCTCATTTTCATAGAAAATTTAATTGAAGATTTTTTTATTATGAAAATCTTCCACTAACGTTATTTCCAGTATCAAATAGTAATGTAACTGAAATGTTTTTTCTTATACTGGGTATATCGAAACTCTGATATGATTTTCAGAGTTTCAATATACTATCTTTATACACAAAGATTCAAAAGATTCACAAAGATGGGTAGATTATACAAAAAAGCAGCTTTCAGATATGAATTAGAAGATGACCAAATTTCGATGCTATGGCTTGTTAGCTCATTTCTGTTTATGACTCTTCAGTTCCCTGAAAATTTCGTTTTCCGCTTCGATAATTTTGTTGGGGGTTGAAATGGACACAAATATTTTTTTGCATAATCATGTCGCTGGAATTGCAAAAGCTGCTGCTCAAAAGTTTGAAACACCGTCCCGAACCAGAAAACTGTACACACCTCAGCAACTTTTGATGCTTTATAAAGCTCTATTCTATTTAATTCTATAAGAGCCACCCGCTTGATTGGATATGGGAACATCATGTACAAACTTGATAGCCTGGAACATCGAAGGAAGGTTGGAGATTTGTCTCTCTTCTATAGATACTTTCATGAGAAGTGTTCATGCCATAATAATAATAATGATAATAAGTTTATTCACATTAGGATGTTTACAATAATGGCATGAAAAAGCTCTGGGTGTCATTTGCAAATAAACGGAGAAAACCATTTAGGACCAAATGGTTGCGTATGGGTCATTATTTCTCGTCTGTTGCACAGACTGTTTCATTATACATTCTAACGCCAAAGTAAGTATATGATCTTTGTCCTATTTATTTTCTGGTGAGATTTATTTTCACGATTTCCCTTGATTCAATGCGAGTATTGTATGTATGTTAATTCTGTTGGAGTATTTGTTTGTTTTTTCAAGTATAGATTGAAACATTATATATGTATATCTGTCTTATGTCGAATACCTTCGTTCCTTCGAACAAGTCATTGGAAGAGTATGTATATACTTTATTATACATTTTTTTAGGAATTCGTTTTTGTAGGGCATCTGAGTTTTTCAACATTTGATTCCACCAAGAGCGGTACATATCAGAAATACGCGACGGACTGTGGCTGCTCAACGTTTTGAGGTTCAACTCAGTACACCTCGAACTTCACTGTTTGAGAACTCTTTCATTTGGGGAACTGCGTTTATCCAGCAATTCAAATCCAAAGTGAATCGCTACTTACGCACAGGCACCGCTCTGAGAGCGCCTTGAATACTTTCCTGTAGTACTTGTGTTTTGTCCTTGAGAAAATTGTTTCTCTTGAGATGTGCTAAAGGTCATGGATTATATAAGTACTTTCATCTATAACTAATTTTTATTGTGGAGAACTGACTGCTACATAACATTCTGCTGAGAAATGATTAGCGTGTGAAATGACCACTAAAAAGGACCACTCCATTACACTGTATATAAAATGCGAATGGATGGTCTGCTATGAAATTTCCCGGAGAATTTGCAGGAAGTGATACTGGATAACCTGAAAAAGTTTGGTCTTTGAGGAGACTTTCATATCCTTCAATATTTTCAATTAACAAAATATCAATTACCACTTGGAAATACTTTACTCCAATTTTGGGACCGATGAGTCGTGTTTTTTCTTTGAACAAGATTGCTTTCATCTATTCAGTTTTTTTTGACTCCAGTGCACTTATGACCATGAATATCATCTT
Organism: Leptinotarsa decemlineata; assembly: GCF_000500325.1. Taxonomy (NCBI): domain Eukaryota; kingdom Metazoa; phylum Arthropoda; class Insecta; order Coleoptera; family Chrysomelidae; genus Leptinotarsa; species Leptinotarsa decemlineata. The sequence continues at coordinate 206,130 of NW_019289872.1, forward strand.
TCTGTTACAAGGATAAGACGATTTGTTTTTGATATGTACATTGCAATTTGCCACTAATATTTTGCTTCCCAAAGAAATAATTGAATTGAAACTGAGTGGAAGATTATGAGGATTTTGCCCTACTGGAAACTGGTCATTGGCCATATTGGTGAGTTTCTCATTTTCAATAGACTTTCCACCTAATGACTTTGGCCAACTTCATCAGTGGATATTGATAGATTGATTTGAAGAAAAATTTGTTTTTGAAAGCTGCGGATATACCTTGGTTTCCAGTTGTATATCATCGAATAACTTCCCAGAAACTTTCCGTTTGTGGAAACCCGCTGAACTTTACCAACAATATAAACTTACCTGCTGATGCAGCTGCAGCTTCAGTTCCAGCTTCATTCACATCAATAAATACTTTCTGGATAACATCAGAAACCACAAGATTTTTGTCCGTGGAAGATAAACCAGATAAGTCAGCTTCTCCTCTATTGAAAATTTTATTGATTCCCAACTACAAAAGTCACGACGTGGGCGTTAATATAAATAGTAATGAAGGATTGGAGAAACACTGGATGATTCATTTAGCAATCGGTTCACACTTACTTTTCTCAGAAGAGGAATCATTTCGATTTTGGTTTCAATTCTGAATTTTGGAATCAGTACGTCGACTCTTTTTACTTGAAGTGGTTGTGGAGCCAGTAGAACTTTCATATTTTTTTCCAGAGCTGCCAAACCTTGATTTTCATTCGGAAGGATGAAAACCATACTGACGTTACCACCTGATAAAAATAAAATATATGCATGGGTCTTTTATTGAACGCTTCCTATCTTTGAATTTAAATGTGCGTGGGATAGCATCGAAATTTTTTATCCGATTCAAAGACCTGTTGGTGCCGTATTGACAGAACCTCGACAGTTGCTTATCACATGTATTATGGATTCCTAGTTAGAAATACCTACAAGAAATACAAAAGACTTCGAGATAGCTTCAACATTGAAATTACTTTATTTCACTTTTTTGCGATCTAGGCTGGAATATGCATCTATCAGGTTTGTATGAATCAACTAGAGGCTCTTAAACTTGAAGGCACGTATTACTGTACAAATACCCTATTATGAATTGCTTGATATGTTAGATATGTCAGCTATTGGAGCTCCTACCTACCAAATAGCAAAGTGGCTCACTAAGGAATTTGAAACCTTGTCTATTTCGGAACCAAGTTTTAGTATAAAAAACTCTTTGGAGTCCATACAACATACAAATATAACATACAATGCAAGAAGGTGAGATTTTGGTTTTTTTTNTTCATACTGTAGAATATGTATGAAATTAATATTTGAAGAAATAAATGTGTAGAATATGAGATCCTTCAAATGTCCTCCACGGCTTCTTATAAAAAAAGTTTATAAAATCTTGAACTGAATTAAAGATAATAAATACATAATACGATATAAAACGCAATACAATAATATAGTGACAAAATCACAGTACAAGTTTGTTATAACAAAAATGACAGTTTCCACTACAATATAGCGGTAAAATACAAAATAGTGATACAATATCAAAGTATAAAAAAACAATATAATGATGAAACAGCATAGAATAAGTGATGTTTTGGGAAATAATGCGACTCATTTCAATTTTGATGGTGTTTGTGAAGATGTTAAAGATATCATTGTATTCCCATTTCTGAGCATTCGAGTGACAGGATAGAAAAAAACCATAATTTGTGGAGTGGAACGGTATTTTAAATGTTTTGGTACTGACTCTGATCTGTCTGTTGACATTCAAATTAATTAAAGATGAAATCTTCTCACAGTTGATGTTGCCAGTTAAACTACTTTGAAAAAAAGATACATCTCGAATAATTCTTCTATTCTTTGAAGATAATAGATTCATTTGATCTCTAATGTTGTTGTATGCATATTCTCCCCTTTTTAGACCTAACTTCTATGCACAGATTCTCAGGAATTTGACCGATGGCATGGGTTATGTTGGCTTTGAGGACTGCTGTAGATTGTGGCTCATTCGCATACACCTTCGACTTGGAAAAACCTCACGAAAAAAATCTTGCGGGGTCAAATGGTATGATCTCGGTGGACAGTTCACCTCCATTCCCTCCAATTCCCTATATAATGATATTCACTGTTTTGAATTTGGATGATTGGTTGCTGAAGTTGATGTATGAATTGAAGACTGGGAGAAATTATTATTTGATAGTTCGCAACAAAAAGAGAATTGAAACAGCTCCAAAGTTTGGTTAGGTTAAAAATAATCGATTGAATTAACATATATCATTATCTATGTGTTTTTGAAAATTGATCATCGTGACATAAAAAATGATTATTTCATAAAATAACAGTGACTGCCAAATTGGAGTAAGAATGAAACATGGAATTATGGTGAAACTTCTGATGCAATGTGATATGTTTTATAGACTCAAGGTTAATAAAGAAACAATTTGAAGTACACACAAATTTCTCTGGTATTATTATTATAGTTATAGTTATTCAACACTATTTTCGTCAGAACTTCAATCAAATATACGTTTGTTGGATATATATACGACACCCTAAAAAATAAATCTGAAGTAGGAGGTTAAAACTCACCTCTGTATGGTTTTTCCAAAAACTTCGCACCAAGCTCAGTATTTTCATAGTACTTCAAGTATTCAACCTGATGCATCATATCAACTTCCACAACTTTATCCTCAGATGCGTAAAACTTCTTTTTTTGTGTTCTGTAGGAAGCGAAAGGCTGTAGCCATATTCCTTTGAAATACAGAGCATTCACCAAAACCATTGTGGTATCACTATCGATGGACGAAGGATCGATAATCTCCTTTATTCTACTTTCAGAGCGTTCCTCAACCCAACTGTTGATTTTTCCAGCAGTTTCTTCATTTTCTTCGAAGTTCACATTTTCAATACCTTAAACAAATACTCATACTTGGTTCAAAGTTGAGAATAGTTGCTTGAAGAACTAGTATTGAAAGTGAGTTTACTATACATAGTGTCCTACAATTCAGTTAACAAGTGATATAACGACCTCCTGAGATCATTTTTGTTATCGTTCAAACCATAGTAGTTTCTCAGGAACAACCTCCAACTTGTTTTCAAATGGACTCCGAACAATTGTATCCTTCACTCAAGTTTTTTTATTGTCATTGTGAATACAGAGAGGCAATGTTTTTTATAATATTGATGATCCAAATAGTTATTTTCAATCAAATATCTCAAAAATTTCATTAACTTATTTGAAATTCTGAGAATTCTACAGATTCTACAAATTATATTCGAAGGTGAAGCTGACAAGCTTCAAAGCGTATCAGGAGTTCTCTGATATTCATAGATATTCTTCTGATCTACTGACAGCAATTGGTAATCACATTCTTTTAGACGACCCCATAGAATAAAAATTAGTGGAATTATATCAGGGTGACGAAATGGCCAACGCATTGGGCCTCTGTTTTCTATCCATCTTTGAGCATATTCATCATTTAGATGTCGGGTATTGTTTCCAACATCATACCATCATGTTTCCATACCATCATGTTTCCATACCATCATTTCTCTTTCATATATTGAGAATATTCTGACAGTTCAGCAGGAAATATAAGTATCGTGTTCCCGTTGAAGCACCAGTGTGAAAATATGGTCCAATATCCCTTGTAAAATACACACCATATGGTCACACTCAATAGTGTTTAGATTCTCTGCTATCCAATGTGATTGGAGTAGTAATTAGCGTTCTGTATACTAACCACACCTTTACTATAAAACCTGATTTTAATACCCCAGCATCTTTAAGGCATCTGTATCAGCATGTGCCATAACTCAGAGACCCGCAATGAATAGTAACCTTCGTTCAAAATCTTCAAGCTATAAAACGTGCACAAATGGACTTTGCAAGGGTAAACCTGCTTTTTTCAATTCCCTCTCACTGACCCCAACCCCTTCTACTGAAATTAGATCTGAAACATTTGGATTTATTTCAGCATGAGTTAGAACATTGATTTCATGTCTCTTCACTTCTGGCTGGTTCTAATATAGATTGTATCAGCTGCAAGCAGATTCATCGGACCAGAATCTGTCATTGGCATCGCTTAAGGAGTTGCCAAATAAAGATTGAACATCTGGATGGCAAGAAGATTTGTGGACTTCTGGCAGAATCTTCCAGGATTGGCTGACTCCAAGGCGTTTATTTACCCTTTGAAGCTTGATACCAAACAGTTGTTGGACTATAGTAGGGATGAACTATGATGTCTAGGCCTTCTTACAGGTCACTGTCATATGCAGAGACAGTGTGTGTCGTCTTTGTTGGAAAATAATGAAACAGCAGAGCACAGCCTTTGTGCCTGTCCCACTGAAGACCGAATCAGGTTTTTAGAGTTCGGCAGAGCCGTACTCCGACATTTTCTGACCTGAAAGACCACTCACCATAGAAACTTATCGGCTTCTTTGAGAAGCTGGGTTTATTTGGCTGAGTATGGATAGGTGTGAGCCACAATAAATCTTTGCGGGTTGCGGTGGAGGTTCGAATAGACCCACTCACTTTGGACCTGAACTAACCTAACCTATTATAACAATATCGACAGTGACAAGTAAACCCGAATAATTGGGGGTATATTTTTGGGGGCGTCATTTGAGAAACATAAATAGAAGATATTTTTTGAAAGAAGGTTTGCTTGAATTCGACAATATTTTCAGGGATGCATGTCATCTCTTCGAAATGACTAAGTTTCATTTCTGTATTGACAGTATTTACATGAAGGATCAAACAAAATGAAAAGTTTTGGAGGTGTCATTTGGAGAAACAAAGTTCAGTGTGGTTTCTAATAAACTGCAATGGTTTCAGAGATGATCTCAGAAGGACATTCTGAAGTCTTTCAATACCGTCCATGATTACTTTTTCAGCTTTACAAATATAGCAGATTCGCTTGTTAGCTGAATTTCTGGACATCATGTATATGACAAGGTCAACAATTACTATCATAATTTGTTTTCTGGAGTATATCCTATAAGAATATTGATAATTTGTTAAAAATTGAGTTTCAAGTGAGGTACTGCAGCATATTGACGAGTACATCATTCAAAAACCAAATACAAGCTCAAATCACCTGATTCATAGACACTTTCAGCAACCTGTCTGAAGTCATCTTCCAATTTAACTCCTTTCCCGACGTATATCTTGTTGGCTGTAGACAGTTTCAGATTTTCGTCTGATGACGTTAGTTTTGGAAGGAACCATTTGAAAGCTTCTTGGATTTTTTTGTTGGTGGAAGGCAGTGAGAGACCTGATACCATTTCTCTAGCTGATTCTCCTTTGGCTCCTTCATGGGTCAAAGCCAAGACAGTTTGAGCAGAGAAAGGACTTGTCACAATGTTACCTCCTTGTACTTTGATGAGCTCCTAAAACAAGATTGAGCGTAATTTTTTCTCAATACACACTATTTATGAATTTGAATATGTGTCTCTGGGCAGTATTTGTATTCCGGGGGTATGGTTTCCTGTTGACTACTAGACGATATTTATATAATGATTATTTGAGAGGTGACTACAGATGGAATTCTATATTGAGAATCTCAACTCTAGTTTTGACTTCGTTATACTGAATTATAGGAGAGCATGTGATAAAATATCATTGGAATCTCAAGTATGATGGTGATGAAGATGATGGTGAAGACGAAACCATATGCTGCATAAACGAAATTGAATTTTTGAATCAACATTGAAAATCATTGGAATGTACAATGGTAATTTGCTGTTCAGCCTAGAATGATTCTCTAAACTGGTTACAGAAACCTGCAATTTCAGATTATCTTCAAAAAGTCTATCAGTTCTGGACAATGAGAACAATTCTGAACCTACATGAGAATCTTGAGGGTCTAGGGCCATAGCTAGACAGTCGCAAGATTTGCCTTCGATGAGACCACAGGTAAACGAGTGATCAAAATCAGCTATGAGAAATCCACGTCTTTCAGAGTGAATTTATTAATCAAACAATAGAAAATTCAAGTTAATGGAGGCCACATTGAAATATGCGACAACCCTATCATTACGTTCCTTACTTTCATAACTATATGGCTTGAAATTTTTATGGGTAGATGACACTCGATGATGAATGACATTTTTCAGAGCCTTCATTATGTAAATCTTGAGTTGATGTAATAGAAATTGTGAAGATATGGTGAAAGACGAGTTGCTCCAGAACTAATGAAATGCTATTTGGAATAAAGAGTCAGTTAGTCAGTTAGTAACCATTGTGCAGAGTGTTCCACAGAGTTCAATATTGGGCCCTCCATTATTTTTGATATATGCTGATGACCTGGAGGCTATTTTTGAGGAGTGTAGATGAAACCGATTTCGTAGTTAGAGAACTTGATGTAACGACGCTGAAGGAAAGAACCCAAGAGGTATATGAACAAATGAACACATGGTTAAAAAAAATCAGTTGACACTCAACACATATCAAGCAGCACTGATGAAGTTCTCAATGAGTAACTCTCCCAAAACATTTCGTTATCTACGAAAACAAGGATCTCTAAGTTGAATCTTGTACTTTTACTAGGCCTTACATTGGACTATCAACTCACATGGACTCCTCATTTCGAGACAATGTGTAGTGGATTGAGGAAAACTGATATGCGACCAAAAACTGTCATTTGCGATATGAAATTTTTAACTAGGACCCACTCTTTGGTTGAAAGAATATTCAGAATGCAGTGAAATGCAATCAGAGTCATTGGTGGTATTATGTGGAGATAAATATACATGTAGAGATGCATTGAAATAGCTTAAGATATTGACTGTTGCTGATACCTATATTTACGAATTATGTATGTATACGTGTATAGAATCAAGCTAAATATATCTTTTCAACCACATCATTATCCAATTTGATCTAGAGATAAACAAATATATTTAAAATATGTTTTTTCCGTTAACCAGCTACCGCACCCCTACAAACGACAACCCTCAGAAATCGAAACTTGTGCGAGCTAAGAACTAACGAGGTCCTACCTTCAAATGTGTGATTAATGTGTGATACTAACACGTAGTGTTAGTTTGCACAGAATAACCCATTACCTGAACAGGTTTCTTCATCTTGGACTTGAAATGTTTGATGAGCTAGATGCTAGATGATACAATTGGAAAACCACCAAATTCAAACATATTCAAATCAAGACGTTACCTTTATCCAAGAACTCTGCTACACACTGTATTAATTTAAAATATTCTTTTTTTCATACCAATTTTCACGAGTATGTGACAAAATTAACTCTTTCTTAGCCAAACCTGGTTTTATAATTATATATATGTTTATATGTTCAATATTTGGCTGTAAATATACATATAATTGAACTATTATAATTCAAACTTTGAACAATTTGAGAATTTAACAACAATTAAATTTGTCATTATTATTTGCACACATGGTGTTACAACTTTTCGAAATCAGAACACTCCAATCTTTTCAGCTGTTCTTTTATAATGACAGTATTTTTAAAATCTGTTTAAAAAAATCTGTTCTTCCGTTAACCAGCTGTCGCACCCCTACGAACGACAACTCTCATAAGTCGAAACTTAAGTTAAGGTTTAACGAGGTCTTACCGTTTAACGTGTGATTCCTAACACGGGTTGGATGATAGCAAGTGAAAATCAATCGTTCAGACTAGGGCTTGAAAATTATTCATACTTCTTGGTATTGAACTTTTTTGAAGTCTCCAAGGGTGCAGAAAAACCTTTTTGGGGCTCTGTGTGTGACTTATCTGATGGTAATACATATCATACGAATTAGATAAATTTCAGTGAAAGTATTTTTTGGGTCTGCTTTTATTGAGCAGTTTACACATTGTAAACCTTTCTTTTTCGATAGAGTTTTAAAAATGGGACTAGTTCAAGATCTGGAGCATATTTCAATATTTCCTTTCCTTACACCTACCTTGTGAAGATATGCAGCAAATTTGTGATTTCCACTGGTAAATTCTAGATTCGCATTCTCTTCAATTGGAGTTGCTAATGTAGCATGGACCAAGGCAAATAAAAGGAAAGCTGATTTCATGTTGGCACTTCTCTGAAGAAAACTTCAGTAAGATGGGTAGAGAAGAAGTATATCGTACGTCGTCTGAAATCGTCAAATCTGAGAGAATAATGTAATATATGGAGTAATTTTGAAGCAAACTAGACAGTGAGCAAGACATTGAAATACAACTTACCATCCACTGGAATTATCCCAACAAGTACGACATGAGTTACTGTTCGGATGATTCTTATTGTATATTAACTTTGTTTGATTAGATTTATTCAGTCGTTTCATTCCAGTAAAACACTTCCACCCAATCACGATTGCCTTGAAATATTTTGGTTATGATAATTAGCGATAAATTTATCACTCTAGACTCTAGAGGTTATCTTCACTTTTCATATCAAGAAATTTCTAGTGATGTTTTCAACATTACTGAGGAATTTGAACAAAACCGCCTTCATTATTCCATGCTATAGATTGATGATGTGCTACAAATTGGATCTTTTTCATATGTTCACTTTGGATAATAACATTTTTCATGGATTTTCACGGAATGAAATATTCGAATTTATAGTAATCAAATATCGAAATTTTGGATGGCCTACTACAGAAACTCACAGGTTTGGTTTAATATTATGATTATGTTAGTACTTGATCTCAAATCTAAGATAACTATGTGATAGATATTTTTAGAGATTTCTGGCAATGGTCTGCAGCTTTTATGTTTGTTCATTGTTTACCATCAACTCATCTTCATCGGTATGGTGTTTTTTTACTAACAAAACTGTTTGATGGCTAAACTTCAATGCTATGGCTTGTCGGCTGATTATTGTGTATGGCTCTCCAGCTTCCTGAAAGAAAGTTCTCTGCAAGTGGCCATCAATGGATATCTCTTGAATACTTTTACCATCAACGCCGGTGTTTTGCAGGGGTCCATAGTGTCTCCAACCCTCTTTTTATTGTATATCAAAGACTCATTGGAAAAAACCAATAATCCAATATATTGCTATGCTGATACATCAGCAGCGGATGCACATCTTCACCGGCAGCAGGAGGTTGCATATCTTAATGAGGATCTAGAGGTGATTTCGAATTGGTGTGAAAGTAACCAGGTTTGATTCAATGCCACGAAAACCCAAGCATTGGTTTTCTGCCCAAAAATAAATGTCTTGGGACCGACAGACAATTTCGCTCTCTGCTTCGATACGTTTGTTGGGGATTTAAATGGACACCAACATTTCTGGACACAACTTTGTCGCTGGAATTGCCATATACTAAAATGATCCGACAAGCCATAAATCGAAGTTTGTTAGCAAACCCTCATGCCACATAGGCCTCAGAAATATTAAGCGCAACAGCTCTTGACTCTCCACGTTTCTCAATTCCAAATATGGGTAACATACTGTCACAACTCAGTCCTCGGTTTGCTTATTATGAGAGGATTCATCGCTGTTTTACCCAATCCTCATTCTTCCAAATGATGAAAAACTCATTTGAAGATCGAATTGAATATTTATCATGTTAAAAAAAAGAGAAAAATACACCCAGGAATGAACTAACTCCAAATAGTTGAGAAAAATACGAAGAATCACTAAAAACTTACACTATATTGCTACCCAGCAGGACCGAAGAAAAGGAGATGTGCTATATTCTGAAAATGCTCTGGAACCGTTTCTGAAGAGTGATCAATGAATACTCTAAAAACTTTCTGTTGTTTGAAGAGAAGGGGTTATATTTTTAAGAGTGATTAATTTTTGGGAAAGAAAGTTTCTGGCTTTGTACTACTCCATCTTGATACAAAAAAAGGAAGAGGCAATCTTCCAAAGAAAGGAAGGAAGTAATCAATTTGAAAATTAGAAACTCTATACATGGGTGTATAGATCATGCAAAGAAGTAACTTTCAGACAAAAACTGAAAAAAAGTCCTCCTGAAACAGCTACTTTCATATAAACATTGAATTACATGAAAGAAAACAATTCTTTCGAAACAAATACTTCTATGTGAACACTGAATTATACAGAAGATGCTTTTCTCTACTCAGTTTGTATTTCGAACATTCGTTGTGGAATTCGTTGTTGATCTTGACCACCCTTAATGTTTATAAAGATGCAAATGCTGAGGTTGCAACTTTGCTTCGATCACCGTACTGAAGTAAAATACTTTGCGTGTTTGGAGATTGTTTTTATTTATTTATCTTTTAATTTATATATTTGCTTGAATGAATTTGAATTATTTCATGACTATTTTTCATATTTGACAATACGATAAAAGGTCACCTGTTGATCTTACTTTCTGAAAACCATATTGATGATCGCTCAAGATGCTTTCCGAATCATGAAGGATTTGGTGGTTTACGGCTTACTCCATGATTTTTGATATCACTTATGGCAAAGCAACGTTTCTGTCCAACTACTTATATTTTCTCAACCACATTTCACTCTTTTTCTATTTTTACACGCTTTATATTAGCTTCACCTGTATGTATGTATGTATGTTTGCTTGTAACTCTCAAACTCGGGATTTGTATTTGACAGAATTACCGACATTATGGCTTGATCTATTCGCGAACAGATGGCGCTGTACGTAACCTCCTTGATATATCGACATTATTGCTTGATCTATTCGCGGGCAGATGGCACTTTTGATTTGAAAAAATAATTTTTTTTATTAGCACGCGCGCCTGCTGCCTTATTCATAACCCTCCTTTGCACGCCTACTGCCTTGGGCTTGGTAGCTGATTTTCAGGCTCCCTCTCCGGTATCGGAAAATATCAATGGTCATTTTTCTGAACAATATACGGCTGATTGATCCCAAAGTTTAGATGAAATAAATATAGTTCAAAAAGACTAAAAAACACGCTTTTATAGTATACGAAACGAAAAAATGAAAAATAAATATAGTTTAAAAAACAAAAAAACACGTTTTTGAAGAACATCGAACTGAAAAGTTGAAAGTAATTTTTTTGAATGAGCTTGGAACAATAACGAACAAAAAATCCTACTATTATTGTGAAAAAAGCGTGAGCGCTTTGATCCATATTTTTTGTATTTCAAGCGCCCGTCGCTTTTTTTACAGTAATACTAGTATTTTTTTGTTCGTTATTGTTTTGAGCTTATTTTAAAAAACATATTTTTAACTTTTCAGTTCGATATTCTTTAAAAGCATGTTTTTTAATTTTTCTAAACTATGTTTATTGATATTCGAGCAAGGTGATTGTGCCAAGATATATTACTGTTCTATTCGACAAAATCATCGCAGTATTTCCTGTGTGTGGAACGAAAAATAAAAATTGATAAAATTACATTTGAATTTATTCCAACAAATTTAGTAGGTAACTACTTCACAACACTTTCAAATAAGCATATCACTCCATGAACCGACCAGAGAAGAGTATCACCCCATTGGATTGAATGTAGAACGCGAAGGGATGATCTGCGATGAAGTGCTCAGTAGGGGGTGGAGGCATGGAGTACGTATTTGCAATTGCTGAAAAATAGAAATAAACTGTTATTGAGAAATCGATTACAGATATGTTCATATCTGATTTTTTTGTTCAGATATGAAAATCTATAAAGAGAAATATTCAAATTTTCGACCAAAATGACCTTGAAGTACCAGACATTTCGTCTGTTACTGTGATACACCGCTTCAGTGGTGTAGGCGTTGGGTGCGAGGGCCTACACCACTGAAGATGTCTGTCATAGTAGCAACTGAAACGTTTTGCACTACAAGTTCCTTTCGAACATGGCCCACTAGCCCAGATTTAGTTTTTTCTAATCGTGACTCCCGTTGTGAAAGGTTATGTTCTTGTACAATGTTGCATAATTTAATTATGAAAAATTTGTTTTTCTGAATCTCCATTTAAAAATGAATTAATTCTAGTCTTTAAGTTCGCTTCAATATCTAGTAGATTTCCATAACAGAATATCCACAAGAAAATGTTTCCGATCACAAATCAAGCTTCCTTTTATACGAGTATTATTTCAGTAGGTTGCACTTGTACGTGAAAATTTTTACATTTGTTGTCTCTAGCTTTCATAGTCACGATAATACGAGGTCCGGCTATTAAATAAGGAGACTGGTTACGAAAAAGGGTTTAATCATAAAAATTATTCCATATTCGAATGCTCCCCTTCAATACACCCTCCTTCTCTCGCCACACACCCTTCCATACGTTTTTCCATTTGGTGAGGGTCTTTAGGAGCTCTACCGTTTTCTGCTTTATCGCTTCCATCGACTCAAATCGGATCCCTTTCAAAGCAGATTTTATTTTCGGAAATAAAAAAAAGTCGCACGGTACCAAATCTGGCGAGTGCGGCAGTGTGGTGAAAAATCCACGAATTGTTCTTCCACAACTCGGGGCGGTTCTTACGCACTTGTTCTCGCTGTGTTGCTAAAACTGACAAATAGTAAGTCTGGTTGACAGTCTCACCCTCTGGAACCTATTCATTCATCACAATACTGTTAATGTCGAAAAAAATGATTAACATTGTCTTGAATTTTGATTTGGACATCTTTGCATTTTTGATTCTGGGCGATTCAGGCGTCTTCCAATGCATCAATTGCCGCTTTGTTTCAACTTTGTAGTCAAGAATCCACGTTTCGTCGTAAGTAATAATGCTTCTAACCTTTCAAAGAAATCTGTTGACGCGAGAGCTTCAGGTCAGTAGTAAGGTTTTTTGGCACCAACTAGGCGCAGACTTTTGTCATGTGTAATTCCCCGTGTAAAATGTTCTAAACGTTCCTTCATCGGCGTTTACAGCTTCGGCAATCATCCGGATGCTCATTCGATGATCCGTCACTGTTTTCGCAGTTGAAACAGTGATAGAGCGACCTGGGCGCTGGTCATCTTCAGTGCTTTCTCAGCCCTTACTGAAGAGCTCTCACCACTCAGAAACACGCGCACGAGATAGAATATTGTTCCCATAGGACTCTTACAACAATGCATAGCACTCAGTCGGAGTTTTTTCCAATTTAATGAGAATTTTGGATTGATACGTTGCTCCTGTTTTTCTTCATACATGGTTTTCGGCACGAGAAAAAACACGTTCGTTTCAAACCGCTACACAAATACTATAATAGTGACGAAAACGTGTTTTGGTACGTGAATAGAAAAGATTCCCAGATACCCAACGCACTACTCGTTTTTTCCCCACCCCTCTAGGTGCGCAGTCTCGTTATTTGATAGCCGGAACTCGTAAACACATGTTCGAATCAAAACTTCGACATTATCTGTCAACTAACCTGCTGTTGCAGCTGCAGCTTCAGTTCCAGCCTCATCCACATCGATGAAAACTTTTTGAACAACATCAGAAATAACTAGCTTTTTGTCCGTCGATGACAAACCAGACAAGTCAGCCTCTGTTTCATCGAATATTTTTTTAATTCCCATCTACAAATAAATAGTTTTAAGTGAACTTTTCCTTAATTTTCAAGAAAAAAGTATTTGAATGGTATACAAACTTTATTACCATATTCATACTTACTTTTTGGAGCATTGGAATCATTTCAATGGTACTTTCAATTCTGAATTTCGGCATTTGAACTTCCACCATGGCTAGTTGGAATGGCTTTGGAGCCATCATATCCTTCATATTTTGCTCTAGTCTAACCAAACCGTCTTTTTCATCTGGGAGGATGATAACCATGCTTGTGTTTCCTCCTGAAAAAAAAATCATATATCGGAGGCTCGGAAAATTAGTGAGCGAGATATCCTGAAGTCGAAAAGCCTAAATAGGTTACAAACCTGCTTCAGAAGTAGAACATTTCGAATGCATTAATATTGTTTCAGTTAAACCAATCAGGAATCAGTTTATACACAACTGTGAGAATATTTGAGATCATTCAACCCAATTTGCAATATTCATCAAATTGACAAGGGTTGAAAGTCATAGTTTTCCTTGGAATGGAACCAACTTTTGCTAGCTATGGTTTATGAGTTAACCAACACCCTACCGTATTATGAATGATATCAAAAATATCTCAAGCAGTCTGACCTTAGTGTGATAAATATGTATCGTGAGAGTGAAATCGACTCACCAACGTAAGACATTTCCAAAAACTGGGCCTTCAGAGCATCATCGTAATAGTGCTTCATGAATTCAGCAAGTTGCATCATATCGACTTGAACAGTTTCATCTTTCGATTTGTGGAATGTCTTTTTCTCGGTTCTCGCCACTCTAAATGGGGTTTCCCATTTGGCTTTGAGATATAGTGTATTTACCAACACCATTTTAGTGTCACTGCTGATAATTGATGGATCCATGAGATTTTTGATCTTCCTTTCAGTACGTTCCTCCACCCATCTGTTCATTTTTCCGGCTGCCTCTACGTTTTCCGCAAAATCCACGTTTTCCACACCTATAACATACAAAATGATCTGAGAAACTGTAAAATTTAGAAATTGCTATTTTTGGAGAAAAAAAAGCTCCATTCGAAAATTTACTGAATTTAATCTTTTCCTGAGAAAATTACTATTCTCAAGTTTGAAATAGAAGAAAATAAATTGGATGATTCAATTGATTTATTCATTTACTGATGTCAGTGTGCATGCAAACTATTACTGACGACGTGTTAGAAACGAGTGTTCTCAACCAAAATCCTAGGTTAGGTTGAGTAAGGTTAGGGCCAAAGTGAGCGGGGTCTATTCGACCCTCCACCGTAACCCACAAGGGTTTATTGTGGCTCACACCTATTTACATTCGACCAAATAAACCCAGCTTCTCAACGAAGTTTTTATGGCGAGTGGTCTTTCAGGCAGATGGTTAGAGTAAGGCTCTGCCGAACTTCAAAAACCTGATTCGGTACCCAGCAGGACAGGCACAAAGTATATGCTCTGCTGTATCCTTGGTATTGAGGTAGTCGGATAGTCAAGGTGCAAGATTCCCACCTTGATACCCGCGACAACCTTCCCATATGAGGGTTTTTGCACGTCAGCTACATCTGACGATGCCTTGATTCAACCGTGTAGGGCTTTTTCGCCTCTGGTTTTGGTGAATCATCATATGAGCGCAAACGTTTGCTAACCTGCTTATGGGGGGTTTGTTCCTCCACCTGAGACAGATTCTGCCTACGCCTCTCAAGAATTTGGTGCAAGGCGGTTTCATGAGGTACCCCGCTTTTGAGGAGATGACTCAGTCGTTTCCTGGCTGCACCACCAAACCTTTTTTTAGGTTCAGGTATTGGATCAGGAGTTGGAGAGTTGAGAAGTTCTCGCTCTTGATCTAAATTTACAGGGAGGCCAGTTGGAGTCGCAAGCTCGACATCCATCTCCTCTGTAGACTCAGCTTCAGAAAGAATTTTCAAGTTTACTATGTCCATAAAAGTCCCACGAGTAGCTAGGGAAAGAAGGTCAATTACAGCAGAGCCCCGCATTATCGTGATAAGGCGATGCTACGACGAGAAGACGACCGGTATCTCGAAGGTTCCGTAGAGACAGCTGATAGGCTCAGTGTCATTCATCCTATCGGCATGGATAGACACACCTCAGGATTGAACCATCGTTGGGATGCCATTCATTTAGGGAATAATAGAACCACAAGTGATTCTGTCATTCCCATATTCAGCGGGGCTACGTGGAAGCAGGCACCCCCACATCCCATGCCACGTTTGAGAGTGAAATTGATGCTTGTGAGTAAAACATTTCATATGAATATTATTCATGGAATACATCTGTGTCAGGTTCCATTATGAATTTCTGCTGAGGAGAAAAAGGGAATTATGTGTAACTCAATATCCATTTGTGAAAGTAGTTGTTACATAATCGTTTCACCATATTGGCTAGAATGGTTTGATACTTCATGTTCAAACACTACAGAAAAAGATAAGGGAAGTTTTATAAACCAAGCAGAAAGAATGTAATAAGTGATAGTTCCACTTGACGAAAACCTGAGAGACATATATCAAATTTATATAATTAAAGAACATTGCTGTAAAAGAAAAATGCATTTAGTGCTTTTTTCTCATTGTTGACCTTCGAAATATAAGGACAAATTATTTCCAAAGCATCCATGAAGTAAATCGTAGATTCCTCACTTGCCAAATGAACGAAACTTTTGAAGATTTCCGAAACAGGTCAGTCTTCAATAAAATTGCATTTGACTCTTTACTCCTGTACTAGCTGAGGAAGGAGAAAAGCAATTGTTTTGAAATTGAACTGAACACCTTCTTGAAAAGTTTATTTTGAACAGAATTGCTTTCATTTCTCTTCATGAAGTTTTCCACAATGTTTTATAAGGAAATGGAGAAGTAGAAAGCTAAGAAGGAGTTAGGAAGCAAAATCCTAACAATTGATCGAATTGGATTCCTGGAGATGGTTTTCATTCCTTAGTCAGATTGTTGCCTCAATAGAAAGATTGATAGTGATCACCTCAATAGAATTAATGCTTTTCTGCTTGATATTTATGAAAACTTGTATCATTTTCAGAATAATGAAAACATTTTCGAAGTTTAACCTAGTAAATTCTTCTCTCTCGAATAGTGGAATTCAAGAAATTATTCAATACTTCTCTCTATAAGTTTTTTCAATCACTTTTTCTTGAAAAAACACTTCAATTTCTTACTGGTCGCCCCCTTCTCGGGAGGCTTCCGAATGAAAATATCACATCTATTATCGAACTAATGACCTAGTCGAATTCGTCGACATCAAGCGTGGTTACTAGCGTAGGAGTCCGCCATTCCTCAATACATCTTTCACTTCAATATTCATTCGAACTCAATTTCATTTCAGAATGAACCTCTCTTTTGGACCCCACTTGGTCATTTTCGGCACAAACGTCCTCTATCGCGATCGCAGAGGAAGCCTATTCAATTTTTGATAAATACTAATTTTTAATGATTTAGGGTCACTTCGTGTTTCTCCTCCACAGCAGTTGGTAGCAGTGTTTTACCATTTGTAATCATACTTCCNGCTAATGTAGAATTTGTAACCCTCAACTCATTGCATTGTTCATTTCTCAAACATACATACTGTTTGCGATTTTGTAAAAAGCTTGTAATCCATGTAAGTGCATTATCTTTTACACCATAATGGTATAGCCTCTTTATCAAAATATTATGATCCACACAGTCGAATGCCCTGCTGAGATCACAAAATATCCCAACAGGGTACTCGCCAGCATAAATAAGGCGCGTTATTTCGCTGATTTTCCGAGATTATTCCGTTAGAATCAAAAAAACATGACAGGCGGTCATGAATGAGTATTCAAAAATTCTTGAAAATATAGATGGTATCGTTAATATAGAGAGGCACCACCCACTATTCCCACATTAAAATCAACAATGCCAAAAATTCGTTTCAGACAACGTCTAGTCAGGCTAATTTTGAAACAGATCAATATCAACAGGGCGTATGGTCCTCTTGACGTACCCGTCATCATACTCAGAAAGTGCGCCAATGAACTCGCACCAGTATTTGGCAGACATTTCAAACTGTCTGACAGGAAACGGTTTTCCCTTCTTGTTGAAATATTGCTCGCATTCAGCCTATTTCCAGAAAAACAAGAAAAATCTATAGACCGTTTTGCCATCAGTGATATGAAAACTCATGGAGAAAGCCATAACCCCCCATATCCTCAAATATTTAGAAAGCTTCAACATCTTGAGTGATCATCAATATGACTTTTGGAAACTGAGATCCATAAGCGATCTTCTATCATCAACATGCGATCTTCTATCATATCTCTAATAACGCAATCGGGAAAAATGAAGAATCTAGAGGCGATGAGCTTACTCTTTCTGAGGTCTTCAACCGTGTGTGGCATGACTGTTTGCTGGCACAACAGGAGGTTCTATATCTTAATGAGGATCTAAAAGTGATTTTGAAATGGGGTTCAAGTAACCAGTTTCATTTGAATGCCACAAAAACCGAAACGGATTTAGCTTTCTGCTTCGATAAGTTTGTTGGGGATTTAAATAGACACCAATATTTCTTGGCACAATCATGTCGCTGGAGTTGCCATACACTAAAATGATCCGATAAGTCATAAATCAAAGTTTGTCAGCAAACCCTCATGCCACATATGGTCATGGGCCCTAGAACTATCAAGCGCAACAGCTCTTGACTCTCCATGTTTCTCGATTGCTTTATTCCTGATATGGGTGACATACTGTCGCAACTCAGTACTCGCTTTGCCTATTACGAGAGGATTCATTACTGTTTCATCCAATCCTCATTCTTCCAAATACTGAAAAACTTATTTAAATACCTAATTAAATATTTATCATGAAAAAAAAAAGAAGAAAAATAAGCTCAAGAATAAACTAACCTCAAATAGTTGAGAAAAATACAAAAAATCACCAAAAACTTACATTATACTGCTACCCAGCAGGATTGAAAGAGAAGGAGATGTGCTACATTCTAAAAATGCTATGAAACCGTTTCTGTAGAGTGATCAATGGATACTCAATGAATTTCTTAATGCTTTCTGTTGCTGATCTTGACCTTCCTCAATATTTATAAAGATTAATATGCTGAGGTTGCAACTTTGCTCCGGTCACAAAACGCATCCGTGCAACTTTGCGTATTTGGAGATTGTTTTATATTTCCATATCCTGTAATCGTATTAATTTTGATGTCTATGAACTTGGAATATTAAAAGACGGAATTGTGAATGCTGAGTGTTTCTGTTTTAGAATATTGGAGTTGAATTAGAAGTTGAGGTTGAAACATCTTTCAGTTTATGTATTTGCTTGCATGAATTTGAATTATTCCATGATTATTTTTCATATTTGACAATACGATGAAAGGTCGTCTGTTGATCTCAATTTCCGAAAGCCATATTGATGATCGCTCAAGATGTTGAAGCCTTCCAAATATCTAAGTATTTGGGGGTTCACGGTTTATTCCATGATTTTCGATATCACTTATGGCAAAGCATTTTCAGCCCAACTACTTATATTTTCTCAACCAGATTCCATTGCTCCTGTTTTTCGTCACACATGGTTTTCGGCACGAGAAAAAACACGTTCGTTTCAAACCGCTACTTCACAAATACTATAATTGTGACGAAAACGCGTGTTTTGGTACGTGAGTAGAGAAGATTTCCAGATACCCAACGCAATACTCGTTTTTTCCCACCCTTCTAGGGCGCCCTCTAGGCGGGCAGTCTCGTTATTTAATAGCCGGACCTCGTATACACATGTTTCGATCGAAACTTTGAAATTATCTGTCAACTAACCTGCTGTTGCAGCTGCAGCTTCAGTTCCAGCCTCATCCACATCAATGAAAACTTTTTGAACAACATCACAAATAAGTAGCTTTTTGTCCGTCACTTTTCCTCTATTTTTGATATTCGAGCAAGGTGACTGTGCTAAGATATATTACTGTTCTATCTGGCAAAATGAGTTTTTCCAATGTGGGAATCATCCCAGTATTTCTTGCGTGTGGAACGAAAAATAAAAATTGATAAAATGACACTTGAATTTATTTCAACAAATTGAGTAAGTAGTTACTTCACAGTACTTTCAAATAAGCATTTTACTTCATGAACCGACCAGAGAAGAGTATCACCCCATTGGAATGAATGTAGAACGCGAAGGGATGATCTGCGATGAAGTGCTCAGTAGGGGGTGGAGGCATGGAGTATGTATTTGCAATTGCTGGAAAATAAAAACAAAATGTTATTTAGAAACCGATTACAGAGAGGTTCATATCAGATCCTTTTGTTCAGATATGAAAATCTATAAGGAGAAATATTCAAAATATCGACCAAAATAAGCTTGTAGTACCAAATATTTTCTCTGCTATTACGACAGACCGCTTCAGTGGTGTAAGCGTTGGCTGCGAGGGCCTATACCACTGAAGATATCTGTTGTAGTGGCAACCAAAACGTTTGGCACTACAAGTGCACTACGGCCCACCAGTCCAGATTTTGTTCTTCCTAAACGTGACTCCTGTTATGGAAGCTTATGTTCTTATACAATGTTGCATAATTTAATAATGAAAAATGTATTTTTCTAAATCTCCATTTGTGAATGAATCAATTTCAGCCTTCAAGCACACTTCAATATCTAGTAGATTTTCAGAACAGAATATCCACAAGAAAATATTTCCGATTACAAATCGAGCTTTCCCTTATACGAATATTATCTCTGTAGGTCGCACTTGTATGTGAAAAAAATATACATTTGTTGTCTCTAGCTTTCATATTCACGATAATACGAGGTCCGTCCATTAAATAACGAAACTGTTACGAAAAAGGGTTTTACTATATAAATTATTC
Source organism: Leptinotarsa decemlineata (assembly GCF_000500325.1). NCBI lineage: Eukaryota > Metazoa > Arthropoda > Insecta > Coleoptera > Chrysomelidae > Leptinotarsa > Leptinotarsa decemlineata. The sequence continues at coordinate 226,368 of NW_019289872.1, forward strand.
TACGTTCGAATGCCTTCCTTCAAAATACCCCCTCTCCCTCGCCACACACCTTTCCATATGTTTTTCCATTGGTCGAAGCAGTGCTGGAAGTCTTCTTTGGTGAGGGCCTTTGGGAGCTCTGCCGTTTTTTGCTTCTCCGCTTCAATCGACCCAAATCGGGTCCCACTCAAAGCACATTTTATCTTCGGAAATAAAAAAAGTCGCACGTTGCCAAATCTGGCGAGTATAGCACGTGTTCGAGCACTGGAGTGCGTTTATCCTCCAGATACCGCTTCACAAATAGCGCATTATGAGCGGGTACTCTATCCTGGTGCAAAATCTATGAGTTATTCTTCCACAACTCGGACCGTTTCTTACGAACTCGTTGCCAAAACTCTGTGGAACCCATTCAGTTATCACGATACCGTTAATGTCAAAGATTGCCTTGAATTTTGATTTGGAAATCCTTGCTTTTTTTATTCTGGGCGACTCAGGCGCCTTTCAATGCATCGATTGCCGCTTTGTGTTAACATTGTATTTGAAAATCTACGTTTCGTCGCAAGCAATAATGTTTTTCACCAGTCCGGGATCTTCCTCTAACCTTTCAAGGAAACCTGAACGGACCTGTTGACGCAAGAGATTTAGGTCAGTAGTCAGGTTTTTTGGCACCAACTTCGCACTGACTTTGTCATGTGTAATTCCTCGTGTGGAATATTTTTAACCGTTTCATTACAGCGGCGTTTACAGCCTCGGCAATCATCCGGATGCTCATTCGACGATCTGCACATACAATTTGCCCTCAGCCCTCACTGAAGCGCTCACATCACTCAAAGACTCGCGCACGAGATAGAGAACTTTCTCTCTAGGCCTCTTGCAACAATTTATAGCACTCAGAGTTTTTTTCAATTTAACGAAAAATTTGAAATTGACAAGTTGTTCCTGTTTTTCGTCACACATGGTTTACGGCACGAGAAAAAACACGTTCGTTTCAAACCGCTATTTCACAAATACTATAATTGTGACGAAAACGTGTGTTTTGGTACGTGAGTAGAGAATATTTCCAGATACCCAACGCACTACTCGTTTTTTCCCCACCCTTCTAGGGCGCCCTCTAGGCGGGCAGTCTCGTTATTTAATAGCCGGACCTCGTATACACATGTTCCGATCAAAATTTCAAAATTATCTGGTCTACGTCCATAACCATGGACGTAGAAAAATTATTTTTCTACGTCCATGCAACTAACCTGCTGTTGCAGCTGCAGCTTCAGTTCCAGCCTCATCCACATCGATGAAAACTTTTTGAACAACATCAGAAATAACTAGCTTTTTGTCCGTCGATGACAAACCAGACAAGTTAGCCTCTGTTTCATCGAATATTTTTTTAATTCCCATCTACAAATGAATAGTTTTGAGTAATTTTTTCCTTAATTTTGAAGAAAAAAAGTATTTGATTGGTATAAAAACTTCATTACCATATTCATACTTACTTTTTGGAGCATTGGAATCATTTCAATGGTACTTTCAATTCTGAATTTCGGCATTTGAACTTCCACCATGGCTAGTTGGAATGGCTTTGGAGCCATCATATCCTTCATATTTTGCTCTAGTCTAACCAAACCGTCTTTTTCATCTGGGAGGATGATAACCATGCTTGTGTTTCCTCCTGAAAAAAAAATCATATATCGGAGGCTCGGAAAATTAGTGAGCGAGATATCCTGAAGTCGAAAAGCCTAAATAGGTTACAAACCTGCTTCAGAAGTAGAACATTTCGAATGCATTAATATTGTTTCAGTTAAACCAATCAGGAATCAGTTTATACACAACTGTGAGAATATTTGAGATCATTCAACCCAATTTGCAATATTCATCAAATTGACAAGGGTTGAAAGTCATAGTTTTCCTTGGAATGGAACCAACTTTTGCTAGCTATGGTTTATGAGTTAACCAACACCCTACCGTATTATGAATGATATCAAAAATATCTCAAGCAGTCTGACCTTAGTGTGATAAATATGTATCGTGAGAGTGAAATCGACTCACCAACGTAAGGCATTTCCAAAAACTGGGCCTTCAGAGCATTATCGTGATAGTGCTTCATGAATTCAGCAAGTTGCATCATATCGACTTGAACAGTTTCATCTTTCGATTTGTGGAATGTCTTTTTCTCGGTTCTCGCCACTCTAAATGGGGTTTCCCATTTGGCTTTGAGATATAGTGTATTTACCAACACCATTTTAGTGTCACTGCTGATAATTGATGGATCCATGAGATTTTTGATCTTCCTTTCAGNGAAAACCTGAGAGACATATATCAAATTTATGTAATTAAAGAACATTGCTGTGAAAGAAAAATGTATTCAGTGCTTTTTTATTATTGTTGACCTTCGAAATATAAGGACAAATTATTTCCAAAGCATCCATGGAGTAAATCGTAGATTCCTCACTTGCCAAATGAACGAAACTTTTGAAGATTCCCGAAACAGGTCAGTCTTCAATAAAATAGCATTTGACTCTTTACTCCTTCACTAGCTGAGGAAGGAGAAAAGCAATTGTTTTGAAATTGAACTGAACACCTTCTTGAAAAGTTTATTTTGAACTGAATTGCTTTCATTCCACTTCATGAAGTTTCTCACAATGTTTTGTAAGGAAATGGAGAAGTAGAAAGCTGAGAAGGAGTTAGGAAGCAAAATCCTAACAATTGATCGAATTGGATTCCTGGAGATGGTTTTCATTCCTTAGTCAGATTGTTGCCTCAATAGAAAGATTGATAGTGATCACCTCAATAGAATTAATGCTTTTCTGCTTGATATTTATGAAAACTTGTATCATTTTCAGAATAATGAAAACATTTTCGAAGTTTAACCTAGTAAATTCTTCTCTCTCGAATAGTGGAATTCAAGAAATTATTCAATACTTCTCTCTATAAGTTTTTTCAATCACTTTTTCTTGAAAAAACACTTCAATTTCTTACTGGTCGCCCCCTTCTCGGGAGGCTTCCGAATGAAAATATCACATCTATTATCGAACTAATGACCTAGTCGAATTCGTCGACATCAAGCGTGGTTACTAGCGTAGGAGTCCGCCATTCCTCAATACATCTTTCACTTCAATATTCATTCGAACTCAATTTCATTTCAGAATGAACCTCTCTTTTGGACCCCACTTGGTCATTTTCGGCACAAACGTCCTCTATCGCGATCGCAGAGGAAGCCTATTCAATTTTTGATAAATACTAATTTTTAATGATTTAGGGTCACTTCGTGTTTCTCCTCCACAGCAGTTGGTAGCAGTGTTTTACCATTTGTAATCATACTTCCATGGTAGACGTGTCTTAGTGACAGACAGACATATATACAGGGTGTAACAAAAGTACGTTGAAATATTTAAGTGACGTATTTCTGAGACAATTTTAAGAAAAAAAGTTTATATGAACTTGTGTCCGGAAATGCTTCGTTTCGGAGACACGGGGTGTTGAAATTGAATTTTTTCGTTCGCTTTTTGAAAATAACACTTGCAAAAAATAAGTTATTTGCACCAAATTTGGTACCCGGGGATTTTTGACGTGGGAAATCATAATTTCATGTTAATTTTCATGTAACATCCAGAGGGCGCTGCGTACGCTATCATTATTTACTTCAAATTGCCCTAACTTTTTTAACAGTGAACTTTTGCTACTTTTCATGAAAAAACCCAATATCCACACCTTTTTCAAGTAAAAAAGGTACACCTCCTCAACAACGCTGGAGGTGATCGTTTTCGAGATATTTACAATTTTCTATATCGATGCTTATTACTTAGCTCCTAGGGCGATGAGTGAAGTTGCTGAGAACATTACAAAAACTAACTATGTGATGGATTTCGTCAAAATAAACAACTTTTTCCTGTAAAATGTTTAACGAAGAATGATTCGTTTTCGAAAGAAAATTTTTGAATTCTGTGGTATACTTCATTTATCATAATTTGATATCAGTTCAAGGTTGACTGCACATATGGTTCCTTCCCCTTGTTGAATGATTCAATATTTTTAACGCGTTTTATCATATGAATTTATGTGAATGTTGTGTTTTATCATCTATCATCTTAACATTTTTATCTTGACACTTTTTTATTTACTTTCCCGTTTAATTTGTTTATTTTTGTTCTGCTGGAACATAGTTTTCGACACGTTCAACCTCAGTAGTGGTAATTTGTTTTTTCATTGCTTTCAACATGAACCTGCATGTCATTAATTTCAGCTTCATTGCCATTTCCAGGCCAATTTTAAGTATATGTGTGATCACATATCCTTCTAATATATGGTAACATTTCCTACTTAGTATCATGAGCTCGGATGTATTCATACGAGAACAGGTCAATATAATTCAAATGAATGATGGAAGTGACTTTGACATTTCAACAATTGTGAAGCTGAAATAAAAAAAATGTTTCACCAAGAAATTGATATCTTCCAAAAATATTCTCCTTTCAAGTTGGATCATTTTTATTTCAATATTCGAAAAACAGATTTATTCGAGTGAAAAACTTGTAATGGAATGACGTAAATGGATCTAAAATTACCTTTTCAAGTCGGAGTGAATTTTGAATTCTTGGCAAATCAACATCATCATTTATAATCATTTTACCGTGTTAGGAATCACACGTTAAAAGGTAAGACCTCGTTAGTCCTTAGCTCGTACAAGTTTCTCAACTTCTGAGACTTGTCGTTCGTATGGGGGCGACAGCTGATTGACGGAAAAACAGATTTTAAACAGATTTTTAAAACAGATAATCGCCAATTTGTAATGAAAAAATTATTAGTTTTTTCAGTCAATTGTTCTTATGTGAGTGTATCTAACATATTCGTCAGTTTTAACCTTTGATATAAAGAAGTGTTTTGTGATAAATAAAGGAATAGTTTATGCCACATTAAACTGAATGTTATTTTACGTAAGACTACTCTGATTCCAAAAAGAACTCACCTGATCCATAAACATTCTCTGCAACTTGTCTGAAATCATCTTCGAGTTTAACTTCCTTTCCAACATAAACCTTGTTCGCAGTCGACATTTTCAAATCCTCATGTGTGGATGTGAGTACAGGCAAATATGCTTTAAAAGCTTGTCGAATGTTTTCGTTGGTCGATGGTAGTGAAAGACCGGTGACCATTTCTTCGGCTGTTTCTCCTCTGGCTCCTTCATGGGTCATGGCCATGACAGTTTGAACAGAGAAGGGACTCATCACCATGTTACCACTCTTTTCTTTCATGACTTCCTAGAATAGTGGAAGCTTTTGTTTTACTTAGTTGTATCATAAAATGTAGGAAATATACAACATTATTCGATCAGGTAATATTTTATTGTGAGTGTTTTACTGAAATGTTTAACAAAACCACAACAGCGTTTTGATACTGACTGAATCCTACTCAATTAGTGCTTCATATAACGAAAATTTGAATTATATGACCTTTCATCTACTTAATGATCAATAATTTCACCTGAGTTGAGGTGAATATTGATTAAAAATTTGAACATCATGAAAGGAAATTTCACCTACGCATTGAATAAACATGTCCAATTCCATCACATATATTAAACATTTTGAAAAAATTCAGGAACAAATTCAGGAACAAGAAATAACGGCCCTTTCTTTGTGCATTTGGAAATACAGTGAGTTAGAAGTTATGCCAAAAACAACTTTGCGATGCGGATCTATTCACCGTCCCCATTTTCAATCAAAACCCATTTGAAGTGTCTGTATTGGCCTGAAGATGTTCAATAAATGTAGCTTTCAAGCAACAATTGATAATTTGGCCAAAATCTAGCAAACTGTGCTATCTTCCATCTTCGTGGCTATACTTAAACTGAACGTTTTATCTTCTTATTTGTTCTTTCATACCGTTAGTCGGTCGGTAGTGAAGCGGTTCGACGTGGATGCTTTGTTCACTCACTCGAATTGACTGCCGTGTTGGTCGGTGGTTCAAGCCCTAGTCTGAACGATCGAATTTCACTTCCTGTCGTCCAACCCGTGTTAGAAATCACACGTTAAAAGGTAAGACCTTGTTAATCCTTAGCTCGCATAAGTTTCGACTTCTGAGGGTTGTCGTTCGTAGGGGTGCGACAGCTGGTTAACGAAAAAACAGATTTTAAACAGTTTTTTTAAAACAGATCGCCTTAGTGAATTTGTTGATGCTTCATTAATGAGGATTTGGGCAGGTATTTGTCCTCCTGTTCCATCCGGATTTATTTGGGTTACATCAGGTGATATTCTTTGTGTTGGTGTTTCTCTAGGTTCATTGTTTTTTGTGGAGTATTTTGAATGTTGGGTATTGCTGTGTTTTGATTTGTATTTGTTCTTCGATAAGTCAATTCACTTGATGTAACCCAAGTACATGCAAATTTATTGAGACATCCGGATGAAAGGGGAGGACAAATACCTGCTGAAACACTAAATAATGATTTGTTTGAAGGTGGTTGACAATGTCTCGTGGTGTATTTCATCAGTTCGGACTTCCATTGTCTAATATAATATAAATTGATTTGAGCATGTTTAGTGGCCTGGTTTTCGTGAGGCTGCTACGGATAGTGTTCCCAGATCTGAAGCAGGTCCTGATGTTATACTTGGACTCAAGCCGTCTTATCCTTTCCGATAATCTTCTGATGTAGGGAAGTACAAGTACTGGTTGTGGCGGCTTCTCTTCCTTGTGAAGTTCTTGCTGTCTTCTAGCTAAAGCCTGTTCTACCATCACTTTGAAGTAACCATTCCGTTGAAGGTCATTTTTGATGATGCCAAGTTTCCTTTCGAGACCCTCTTTTGTATAACAGAGACCAAAAGCACGGTCCAGTGGAGTCTTGATGATTCCTCTCTTAGTCGATTGATGGTGGTTGGAGTTCTGGTTCAGATACTGTCCTGTGTGAGTGTGTTTTCGTTATACAGATGTTTCCATTTAGTGGCGGTTCTCTTCACCAATACGTCTAAGAAAGGCGATTCGTTGTGGATTTCTTTCTCTATTGTGAAAGTGTCGTCTACGTATCTCAGCCAGACTCGGAGCTTCTTGTGGGTTTCTTCAATGGCCAAAGTTTCAAACCACTCCATATATAAATTGACTATAACAGGTGGAAGTGGCGATCTCATTGGCAATGGGATAGATAATGGAAGTCCGAACTGATGAAATACACTAATTAATGAAGCATCAACAGATTACTAAGTCGATCTAACCGTGATAAAAAACAAACAATAAGATAAAACGTTCAGTTCAAGTATAGACATGGAGATGCAAGCACAGTCTGCTATCGAAAGCGCTCGCATATAATAATTAAAAGTTATTGAAGCTCCAATTCCTTTTCGTAATCAAGTAATAATATTGAAACATAATAATAGTAATGAACTTGCACCAGTATTTTGCATTACGAGTCATAGTAGGTAATAGATCTTCAGGTGATCAACCCCTTCGAAAATATGAAGAGATCTTTGTGTGACAGTTTGCTCAGTAGACTCATCTTGATTGACCATTTTCGTAGGAAAATAAAATACACAATATTTAGCGTCGTCAAGTAGACCTATTCGTGATTAATATTACTGAAACATTGTGGGCTCAAGTTTCTTCCCAACAATAAAAAAACATCAATCGTTTGAAATATTTTTTTGAGATGGATAACTTTGTCAACAAAATGTTAATCAATATTTTTTTTATGATAAAACTCACTTCAACAGCTAGGCGTTAACTCATGCATAAAGCGCTGTTCACGGTAAAATAAACTATGAAATTGAATACAGAGTGTTATTCAAAGGAATAAAAACATGTGTTTGAGTTCCAATTCACTCAGTTTCTAATCAAATTACTATTTGATAATGGAGAAACTAAATTTTCAAAATATCCCAATCCAAACTTCTCAAATGACTTTCTTGAAAATGCGGACGGATGACAAAACTCTATTTTGACGTGTAGTCACCTTCGAATCACTGGTTATACGAGTATACATAAACATTGTTTTAGAAAGAACTTTTCTGATGGAATCCATTTGAAAAACCTGAGTCTGATACGCCATTGGGTACCCTGTATGTTGAAAAACATTTCAGATATGCAGTGAACTCCGAAACTTTTATGAAACATTTCCTAATAACTCACAGTCTCATCTGTGAATTCTGATCGAAGCTTGATGTATATTATGGTAGGTGAAAATGAAATATGGAATAACAATCTATTGTTTATGTAAATAATAATAGATGCCTGACATATACTAATTTTAATTATATGTACATATTGACCTGTGTAAATACTGATGAATGTATAAGACACCAATAAATTATCTATCTATCTATCTAATGAATAACTTTTTTCGAATCAATTGCCTTAACACCAAACTGATATTTTTGCACTCAACGCGCGTTTCGCCAACAAAGTTAGCATCCTCAGGAGAAGAAAATTGATACCTAGTCTAGTATGGTGTAAAATATCAGTTTGGTGTTAGGGCAATTGATCTCGAAAAAAGTTATTCAACTTTCGCAAAGGTTCCAATCTCATCGTTATATATGGAATAATGTTTGAATTGACATACAAATTCGCGTCATCTCTTGTTGATGCTGAGGTTAGCCAGTGATTTCGTTCTGGTGAAGGAAAAGTCCCATCAACTAAAAAAAATATACTTCCTTTTACGGAAGCTATTGAAATGAACTTTGCGAAAATATTCAACTACCTCACAATTATGTTAAAAAAGAAAATATTCAGCTCAAATGTCAAATAAAATTTTTTTTTGAGATGAAAAACAAGAAAAATTGTTTTCTGTGACAGTATAATTATATATTCTTACCTTATAGAGTCCTGCAGAGAACCTACGGTTTCCAACAGTGAATTCGTTCATAGTATCCTGCTCAATAGGAACTGCAGAAGCAGTGCAAACCAAAACGAATAGAAACAGGCCAATTTCCATGGTGACTATCCTCCTGCAGTGGCATAAAAATGAATTGTGAATAATTTTCCTTCGTTTTTGAGAAAAAAAATCGATTCTGACACCAAGTTACGTATGTATTTCATGTTAAAAGGATGTTCCAACAATGCGCACTCCCATTTGCAAGGATATAAGGACAATGCTTGTATACCGGGTGACAACGGAATCAATGTACAAGGTGCCATTAACTTGTTTAGTGAGTGACATGTTTGAAATACGAAATGACTTTATCAGTTTGGAGGAAACCTTCGTTGCTGGAATTGAATTTGATAATCGTATGGATATTACTGAAGCTTTATCTCAAAATCGAAACACCTCGACAAGTATTTCAATCACCAAGTGATTATTCTTCCTTCAGAAACAAATACTATAACTCATACGATTCTCCACTTGCCGCTAATACACCATCAGTAATTGAGAATTTGTAAGTACAGTTCTCAAATTCTGCAGAAGACAGCACTGTAAATGTAGCACTGATATCAAATTCAAACAATGTAATTTCCAATCATTGCTCATCATGTACATATTTTTTGACGGTTGTGAAACCAAAGATATTATGTCTTATCCACATTGAAAAATAATAAGTTGTCATATGTCTACGTTGCCAAAGATTGAGTTTGTTCATAACAACGTATTCTACGCTTTTCATCAGAATGATCTACGACACAAACAGAGATATCATCTGCATACATTGCAACATGAACAATTTTATTTCACAATATAATCATTATATAGGAGAAATAACACAGGACCCACAATAGAACACTGTGAAACCCACACAGCACCAGATATTCATAGAATATTTCCTGTATATCATAAAACGAACGTATATATTCCAAATATTCATAGAATATTCTTGGAATATATACATGCCTTTAGAATATTCATAGAATAGGCTTGAATGAATATGGCAGGATTATTCCCGAAAGAATGTGCATAGAATGTCTATAAATGGNCAAAAAATGCATAAACGTACCTGTTCTAATTTTTCTACTGATAATATGATATTAATTTCTCAATTTATATTTGACTGAAGTGTGGGATAAAATTCAACACTACTCTAGTCAATTTTCTGGGAAAGACACTACCCACTATTCCCACATTGGAATCTAAATGCTGAAAATTAGTTTTCGTCTAGTTAGGCGAATTTTCAAACAGCTCAATATCAACAAAGTGTCTGGTTCTGATGAAGTGCCCGTCATCGTACTTGAAAAGTGCGCAAATGAATTCGCACCAGTATTTTGCAGACTTTTCAACCTGGCTTGCAGGGAAGAGGTTTATTCTTCTTGTTGGAAGATTGTTTGCGTTCAGTCTATTCCAAAAAAAGCCAAGAAAACTCTTCCAAATAACTATAGACCAGTCGCTTTGCTATCAGTGATATCAAAAATCATGAAGAAATTCGTAAAACACCATATCCCCAAATATTTGGAAGGCTTCAACAGGCGACCTTCTGTCGTATATCACTCATATTTGAAATGGCGCAATCGAGAAACATGGAGACCCAAGAGCTATTGCGCTTGATATTTCTAAGGCCTTCGATCGTGTGTGGCATGAGGGTTTGTTGGCCACCTATCGACGCTATGGCTTGTCATCAACGCTGCTGTTTCCCAGGGATTCATATTGTCTCAACACTCTTTTTATTGTATATCAACGACTTATTAGACAAACGAAGAATCTGATATATTGCTCTGCTGACGAAGCACATGTAACGTTTTCGTTATCACTCACTGTATATTTTTGTTTTAAGGTGATCAATGTTTCACCCTGTTCAGGCACTGCAAAAGATAGTAATATATTCATCAACTAGTTTTCCTAAACCACCCAACCTACCTCTCATGTACACGTGTACAGTGTCCACGCCCATGTAAATAATCATAAATGTTGTATATCGAGTGGTTCAACGAAAAGTATGCACCTTGCTCTTCTCCTTTTTTTGTAACTTGACGCAAAAATGCTCGGACAGGTCAATTTTGTACCTGTGCCTTCAACCCCCTAGCGAGGGTGAGTAACAACCCTAAAATTTTAAATGTAAAGTGGAGTCGAGTAATATATCATTTGAAAGAGCACAAAATTCTCTTTCCAATGATATCTAATTTGTTGTATTTACTTGAATAGTTATAAAAAAGGAAGAACATTTACTCGATATTTTTGGTGATAATGAAAATGCGGAAAAAACGGCATTTTTATCACATATAAGTGTACAAAAAGAATTTAGGCAAACGTTCATTGATTCAGTTCGGTTGCTTTTGAAATTATTTCAACTTTACTGTAAAAATGGTTTATTCCATTCCTGAACGAGTTGAAATTGTTAAACTTCATCATCAACATAATAGTTGTGCTAGACTTACTGCTTGCCTCTTTAATAACAGTCATCCCGGGAAAAATGTGAATGATTCGTACGTTGCCAAGTTAGTACAAAAGTTTCTCGATACCGGATCTGTCTGTAATGTGAAACACTGGCCACGGAAACCGATCAGAAATGAAGCAGTGGAAGTCGCTGTTTTGGGACATGTGGAATTGGGTCATACTCAAAGCACTCGTCAGCTTGCTGCAGCCTCAGGTGTCTCCCGTTCGTCCATAATACGGATATTGAAAGCCTATAAATTTCATTCGTACAAAATTAAATTAGTGCAGGAACTCAATGAAGATGATCTTGATAGAAGGCTGCAATTTTGTGAACAACTGAGCCAGCTACTAATTGATGATCCGCACCTATCATTCAACACGTGCTTTTCCGATGAGAGTACATTTTTTTTAATGGAGCTGTGAATAGGCATAATTGCCCTTACTGGAATAACAATAACCCACAATTATTCCGAGAGGTCCATACCCAGTACCCTCAAAAAATCAATGTCTGGTGTGGCATATTAGGTAGTCATATCGTAAGGCCACTTTTTATTCCTGGGAATTCAACTGGTGAGGTCTACCTGAACATGCTTGAAGATACAATTGATTCTCTCATAAGAGAAATAATTGAAAATGACCAAAATCATAATGATGATCGGCTTAATTTCCAGCAAGATGGAGCACCTCCTCACTATGTTGCTCCGGTAAGAGAGTTTTCAGATGACCGGTTTCCTGGATGGTGGATTGGAAGGAGAGGCCCCATCGAATGGCCTGCCAGGTCACCTGATTTATCGCCTTTAGACTTTTTTCTTTGGGGACACTTGAAAAATAAATGTTTTGCTACGCAGCCCGAGTCCATAGAAGATCTTCGCCAACGAATTACAGCTGAGTGCAGAAGTCTTTGTTAGATATCATTTT